>QJPP01002597.1:0-383555 GCA_003996215.1 Jaltomata sinuosa | reverse complement strand
ACCCCCCTGCATCTTTGGGTGCAGATCCTAGCATGGCCATCGCTGTTAGATCGCTGTGATTCATGCTTGGAGATCTGTTGGGGACTACTTCAGACTGAGGGTGAGCTTTTGGCGATCGGAGCTTAGCTTTAGTTTATCTTTTGCTTCATGTACTCTATTACCATTCAGAGACATCTGTATCTATAGTTTTGGTTTATTTGCACTCCATGTATGTAGTTTGGCTCTATACTATGATACCAGGTCTTGGGGTTTGGTTTAGTTTCCGCATATGTATATATTTATATCCCTTTTATCTGTTCTCTTCGTCTTGTTCTCTTATTTGTTAGATAGTAGCCCATTACTAACTGTCCTGGGCTACGGGAATTGGTTCGCCTACTAGGGGGTTGTAGGTGCCATCATGACCAAGAAATTGGGTCGTGACAACTTTGTAGGTATACTCTTATCCTAGTCGCGAACCTAACCTTTACGTTACAAAAGGGAGGCCTTGCTCCTTATATTTTTCATTCTATACCAATGATTCTTCTTCCGAGTTCACAAAGAGTTTATAGATTTATTTTAATGGTAGTTAAGCATTAAAATAGTAGGCACAAGAATATAAGAACAACTAATATGATAAACAAATAATCGAATCAATTGTCTACTAAACAATCATGTAGTTAGCTACCATAACCCTAGAACGAGAAGTTTAACTCCACATAGACATGGAGCAATTACAACAATTCATCCAAACAAAAATGTAAAAATAAATAATAAATGATAAGAAAAGCTTAAACCAATATTCTCCGACCTCCACGGCGGCTCTTAGCTCTTCGTAGGTCAAAAGTTGTGTAAAATTTGTGATTGGAG
Organism: Jaltomata sinuosa; assembly: GCA_003996215.1. Classification (NCBI taxonomy): domain Eukaryota; kingdom Viridiplantae; phylum Streptophyta; class Magnoliopsida; order Solanales; family Solanaceae; genus Jaltomata; species Jaltomata sinuosa. The sequence goes on along the minus strand of QJPP01002597.1, from coordinate 382,709 downwards.
ATGTATTTATAGAGTATGAGGAAAATAACCCTTTTTCCTACTTGGATTTGGAGTTGAAAAAAGTTGGAAAATTTCTGGGTTTGGGGCTGGGGTGACGCGCCACCATAGCGCCAACTTCAGTATTCTGAAGTTTGAGGCCTAGGGCAACGCGTCACCAATGCGCCAGCCACACCCATCAGTAGTTTGGAGGCTGGGGTGGCGCGCCAGCAGTACGCCACAACCCAGATTTTCTTCTCTCTATCTTTTTCTCCCGAAACTCTGCTAACTCCTTTCCAATGCTTTTATGCTTCCATTTTAGCTCTCATGGGTTGTTTTTCTCCATGTTCTCCCTGCAAAGCATCTAATCACATATATTAGCTCATAATCAAGAATATGTAAATAATCATAGGGATATACATCATTTTTGCCATCAAAAAAAGGCTAAAACATGGGTAAATGAGACAAGCGGGCGTATAAATACACCCAAGATCATCCATCCGATTATGCCTATTCCTTTTTTTCTTGACAGGGGAAGCCACGACGTGGTGGGAAGAGTTTCCGGATGACTCTATCATAACTTAGGCCGAGTTGGTTGAGGCATTTAAATGGAGATTCTTTCCTCCATCTCAAATGATGAAGCTAAGACACGAGATTACCAATATTAGGCAAATCCCGGATGATCCTCTACATGAAGTTTTATTAAGGTTCAAAAAGAAGCTTCTCTTGTGTCCGAACTATGAGTTGTCGAACAACGTATTGCTACAAAGCTTCTATCGGTCATTGAACTATCTAAATAAGTCGATGGCTGACAACCTTGGAGGTGGCACCTTCATGGACTTAGAATTTCCCATTGCCTCAACTTTGTTAGAGTGAATAACCAAAACCAACCAAGCTTGGCATCCGAGAGAAGCGGATGTGCCAACTTCGGGAATGCCCTCATCCATCTTGACAAATTAAATGAGAAAAAGAGAAGAGGAGCGGGATGATTGAATGGACAAAATGATGACACAAATTGAATTTGTGGCCAAGCACGTAATGGGAGTAGGTGGTGTGAAAGTGGTGAATGTTATGAGTACACCGGAAATCAAAGCGAGTGATGATGAGCTAATGACAGTTCCGATGGTAAACTGGTCCAAACCATTCGTCAATCATAAGTAGGTTACTCAGACTTCACCTTAAACATAGATTTCAAGGCCAAAATTCACTACCAATCAACACGCATTAACAAAATTCAGGTTCTACCAAGTTGACAATAAGCAAAATTATCAATGCAACTCAAAATTGGGGACCCAAAATTTTCGGATCTCACCCAAAATCAACATGGAAATTCTACTAAGCATGCTTCACAATATGAGTTCCTAACCATTATAAAAACTAGTATTTAACATCGGGGAACTTACCACAAGTGAAGATTAGGCGTAGAGAAGTGAAAATTAAAGCTTTTTGTAGTGCAATAATGGTGACCCAATCAACTCTCCTGGAGAGACAATGGCAACAGCGGTGGTGGAGCGGTGGAGATTGTTGGATAAGGGAAGGGAAAGATTTTAGGGGAGTTTTAGGGATTTAGATAGAATTTTGGGAAAGAAATTGTGAAGTTTGGAGAAAAGATGGTGGAAGATGAAGAAAGAGGCAGTTTTAAGAAGAAAAAGAAAAGTTTGTCAGGTCATCTCTGGGTCGGGTCGGTCAATGGGTTAGGTCAATTAAAATTTAAATTTACCTCTTGTGTGCCACGACATGCGATTCACACCAGCCTTGGTGCAGACCATATGGAATTTCGCACATTGCCCTTTTTCTTCCCTGAGTTTGCCCAGGCTTCTAGTCTGTCATGCGACAGAGGTGCGACGCACAATTGGGCTCATGCGGAAGGCACTACCCAGTGCATGTCACCTCCAATTACTTGTGCGATCTACACAGTCCTCCGCACAACCCATGTTTTCACTTGTCCATGTATCTACGCCATGCTTCCCTATAAACACACCAAAAACAACAAAAGATAACCAAAAACAAAGTAAAGAAACTTGGGTTGCCTCCCAAGCAGTGCTTGATTTAACATTGCAGCTCGACGATGCTACCTCAAATCACTCGTTCTTTGGATTGGTGATGGTATCACTAGGCAGTGTCCCCTTTATCCTCAGGTTCATTTGGCTTGAGAGGTGGTTTATTTGGGCCTCAAGATGCTTGATCGAGGCTGAGTGGGAGCTCACAATTTGGTGAAGTGTTGAAACTTCACTCTTTAGCTCACTAACTCCAGTGTTTGTCGTATCCACCTTCTTGAGAACTAAGGATAACATTTCCTCTATCTTGGAATGACCGTGGTTTCTTGTGCCCGGTTGGTAGAGAGAGTCTACCATGTTCGGAGGTATATAGGGATTTGAGCTCCAAGGATTAAAATGATCACTATCTTTGTCTCTATCCCTCCAATTTCCATCCCTTTCCTTGTCTCTTATCCAACCTTGGTTCTCCTCCCTCGGGCAATAATACCCAGGATGACAACCCATTGTCATTAGTCATGAGGACTGGTTGAAAATTTGTTATTGAGATTGAATTTTGTTGATTGTATACCCATGATTCTTGTTGAAAATTATATTTGGGGTGTATGATCTCGGGTGGGGAGGGGTTAATTGTTGGTAAAATTTGTGGTGCCTATTAATGCAAGCAAGGGCATGATGTTCCGATGATAGATGGGGTAACGTCCATCTTCAGGGAAGTCGTTAAGTTTTTTGCTTGCTTATTGTTGTTGTTAATGGAAATCCGAAGAAGTCTGAGTACCCGAATGTTTATGGTCATGATATATCTTGCCCCCTTCTTTAACTATTGTTGGTTTATTGCATAGTGCCAAGTTCCTAAGTACATCTTTCTCTATGGATCATATGTGTAATTCACAAGAACACCAGGAACCAAAAATTTAAATTGTGCCTTTATGCGTTTCGCATGCGATGCATAGATCTTGATGCGCGGGTCGCACAAGGAATCGCACCATGTTTAAAAACATAGCCAACTCACTGCTTCGAGAGGCGAAGTGCGGTGCGATGTGCACTTTGGCTGGTGCAGACCACACCATTTTTGCGCCTTGATAAAAAATCCCTGTAGGATTCTGATAGCTTGTGCAATAGCACATGCGATACGCACTCCTTCTGGTGTGTTTCACATGTTGTCTGCACAAGCCTTCAGTCACCTACTTTGTTTTTCTAGTCCGTTGCATTTTAACCTTTTTAGCTTGTTAACTTATTTTTAGATTTTTGTTTTGTTTTGGCTCACAATCTCTGTATGCTGAACATGTCTCCTAACAGGGGTATCACCAAGAGGAGTTCACGATGGCCAATGGCTCCCTCCTCCTACTACCCTATCTCAAAAGGGAAAAAGAAAGTCTCATCTTCCCGTAACCAAGTCTCAGAGGAGGAGAGGGTTCGATTCGGAATGAAGGGCATGAAAGTGATTTATGATTGTTATATTGGTAGGTCCTTCAACGTAGAGCAAAGATTTAACCTGGATGCAGTGGGGGATAACCTACCTAACATCCCCAACCAGTTCGCTAACTGATAGTGGCTACCATTTCAGGAGGTGCCCGGAAACTACTACAAGGGTTAGTCGGGGAGTTTTTTGCCTCATACCAGGACACAAAAGATGCTAAGGGCAACAAAGGGGGCTGTGAAACATTTCTTACATTGGACTCAGTCTTTGTTCAGGGTCAAGAAATCAGAATCACCACAGCTACAATTAATGCTATCTATTGGTGCACTCCCATTGAATCAACCCCTGAGCTCATGGCTAAGATATTTTTCAAGCGCAAACCTCTCGAATGGGAAGCTCCTATCATTGCTCCTGGTGAACCTATCTGAGCTACTTTAGAGGGTGATATTCCATGCCGGACTTTGTACTTTGAGGCACGCCTACGGTATGACTTTATCTGCTTCTGCTTTATGCCCTCTTAGAATGACCAAAAGGTCACGCATAATGGGGCCATTCTAATTGTTGCAATTATGGTAGGGGATCATATTAATGTTGGTGAGATCATCGCCTTGGTGATAAAAAGAAAGGGTCGTAGGGGTGGTGATGCATTCCCCTTTCCAGTGATAATCAGTAAAACTTGTGCACAAGCTGGCGTTCCTTATTTTGACTATGATGCCCCTACTGCAGCCATTGGTGTGCTAGATATCGATAGGAAAACTGACTGGGATGCTCCTCATTTCAGAAGGCGTAGGGAAGAGGTTTTGGTTGAAGATGAGGATGATGACTCTGATGTTGACTTACATGCCTCCTCTCCTTCTCATTCGGCTTCTGAAACACACATACCCACTGCCAACGCATCCAGAGAGCAAGTGTCTAAAGGTGGGCTCCAAGATAAGGTTAAAAAAACATACAACCATGAAAGGTAATTGAGGGATATGTCAAACGACCTACCTGGATTGATTGAGAGAGAAGTGAAGAAGGCCATAAAAGGAGTCATGGAGAAGGTGTCCACTCTTTCCAAAAGGGTGGATGTTTGTGAATAGTCTATCAAGACACTCCGTAGAGACCTCAACAAAGCAAGAGGTAAAGACCCAGTGGAGGAGGCATATTTAAATACCTTACCTCAACCTAGCACTATTCCTGGCCCACAAGACAACTTGTTGGCTCCCGTGTCTGATAATGAGGAGGAGTCACTCGGTGATGAGGGAGCAGCTGACAATAATGATGATAAGGCCTAATCCTCCAGGGAGTTTCACCCTTATTTCCCTTGCGCTACTAGCATTGAGGGCAATGCTTCTTTTATGGGGAGGGGTGGCTTTACTTGTTTTTTGTTGGGTTCCCGTGATTGGGCTTGAGATATTATTTTTATTGCCCTTGCTGGGCCTTGCTGATATTTTCATCTGCTAGATTTGATTTGTCACTTGTCGAGCATATTTTTATTGATTATGATGCTTATTTTCCTTGTTGGGTCTTTTGCTTATGCTTTTGTTTTGAGCTTATTTGCGCCCTCGTCGGGCTTGATTTTTGTTGTGGAAATTGTGTTGCCGGGTTGGTCTTACATGCCCCATTGTCTTACTACCCATGCTTTGCAAATGCACTAATGTCCTACACCGAGGCTTGTTCTTAAATCACGAGCGCACAATCTGGATATCGCCTTGCTAATAGTAGTTTAGCAATAAACTCCGAGAGTTTTCTTAATACCACGGTTCTTTCCCAAGGAGCAAAAGTTTTCTTTATCTTTCTTTTTCTTTTGTTTTTGTGTTGAACCAGTTAGTGTTTCCCTATGATAGATTGAGAGGTGACTTTCTGAAGGGAAAATGCCAAGTTCTAGTTTTAAATTGTGTCTGTAGTTGCTTGTCTCGAATTGGGCCCACCAAAAAAAATCTTAGCAAATTGTTTTTGAAAATAAAAGGAAGAAGGGAAATGATTTTTTTGAGGAAAAGCATTCTCTTTTCATGACTTGCACACTCTTGCTTTGGCTTGATTGACTTACAAACGAGTGTGTAACGAACTCGAAATAGCTTGTCAAAAATCATTTGTCCTAACTTATTTAGAGACTAATGAAAGAAGTCTTATGGAATGATGCCTTGTGTGGTGAGGCTTTACCTTGACTCTCGTGCATGTGTGTTGTCTAGAACTTTCCCCGAATGTGATTCAAGGGAAAATTGTAGGTGTGACCGATCTTGGAAGATGACCTTAGGCCCTTTTTGATAGCCACTTCACCCAAATGACTTTCCATAACATCAATCCTAGTGAACCCCTTTGAGCTTGTAACCATTCTTTGGTACCTTGTTAACACCTTGACCTTTTTGAATCTCTATCTTGGCACCCATCCTCCCTAATTGCTTGAAAGTGAATTGTAGGTTAAAGCCTAAGTTTTGGGGGGGAGGGGAAATGAAGAGGCAACATAGGCAAATGCCTAAATTTAGGGGTGTATGTGATCAAATAAAGAGAAGAAAAGGAATGCACTTCAAATGCAAGGTAGCACCTTAGGTTTGAATTGAAAATTGCTCCAAAAGTCAATCCAATGAACGAAAATGGAAAGAAAAAATAGGTGCAACCAAATGAAGGCGATTCAAGGAGTCAAATGATCATGATTGAAAAGGAGAAGCTTCGGTTGTGTAAGGGAGAAATAAGGTGAAGTTGAAATTTGAAAATGTAAGCGGTGTTTGAAATGAGAACAAAGGGCATTAGGGAGGTGTAGTCGTTGAACCAAATGAAATCCTCACCTTAGTCCTAGACAATATCATAACCCGCAAGTCCTTGGTGATTTTGATATCGGCCAACCTACATTAGTGGCGATTTACATGAAGGGAAGGCCTATGGTTTGACGTGTATGCACTTGAACTTCCTTGAGAGAGTAAGAGTCTTCTTTGTTCTCCTATAATCCCGTTATTTTGAGAATTAATTGATTGTGAGTGGTATTCTCTCTTGTGGTGAGTGACATCATGCACTCAAATAGAAACATGAAGTTTGTATTTCAATTGAGGGAAATGAATAAGACAAGTTATGTGCCGAATCTCGAGGCAAACCTTGACGGTCCATGCCAATGACTTGAGAAGCTTAAATGTCTTGTTGTGAATGACAAAATTCCCTTGGTTTTGAATGAGAAATGAAGTCCTTTTGGAAAAGATTTTTTTAAAAAATGAAAAATTACCTTGAGTTTGTGATGGTTCAAATTGAGATGAGCATCGTAGTTGAGTCTTTTATTTATTCTTTTTCTAAATTTTTAGTATAGATTAGCCTTTTGTGCCTTGATTGAACCTAGAGCATAATTAATTCCTTGCCTTGTGAGTATCTTGCTTGAGAACAAGCAATAGTTCAAGTTTGGGGGTTTGATAAGTCGATAATCTACCAACTTATTGAGCCTAAATCCATGAATTATTGCTATGTTTTGAATAGATTTAGAGGTTTTTATGGCCTTTTTTGATGTCTATACAGGTACTTTTGATTGATGATGAAAATCAAGGAAATGGACCCAAAAAGAGCTCAAAAGGAGTGAAGTGTATAAGGATCGGAAAAGATGGAGATTCTGGCCTGAGATACGGAGCCCGTGCGACACGCACCGTGGTGTAGAATGCACCTCTGCCACATGGATATGCAAAATTCACTCAAAAATCTGCTAACGGGTGCGGTCGTTGTGCGACACACACCACCCAAGGTGCAAAATGCACCTCCTTCGCATGAAGCATCCAAAATAAGTTGAAGTCATTGGTCCAACTGAAGACAGTGTGCGACGCGCACATCATGATGTGTGAACCACACGTTGTGTCGCACACCACCCGAAGGGAAATTTTATCCTAAATTTTAGACGTTTTGGGAAAGTATAAAAGGCTAATTTAGACACAATTGTAACTAACATTCTTCAGTCCAAAAACATTTTAAAGAGCTTTTACCTTTGAGAACAAGTTTTCCTCTCTAAAGAGAAGAGGGTTTGAATCCATTCTTTTGGTTAACCATTTGTGTACTCAAGTTGAGCTTAGAACATGAAATTCAGCTTGAATGAAGAGTATTTTGGATTACCCATTTGGTATATCTCCCTCCTTTCCTATGAGTGTCTAATTTCATTTGTCTAGGGATGTGTTGATAATGGGTGCTTGACAAATGGGTGTGGGTGTTGTTTATTATTGATTATAATTTCTTATTTGACATGGGTCTAGTAGTTTCACCAAGTTTTAATCCTAAAATTAGTGGTTGCAAACATTAATTTTCATTACTTGACTATGGTGTTGCTTGAAAGAGAATTTCATGGTTTTGGATGTGAGATTACTAGTGGAAACTTGGGACTCCATTCAGATTTGAGACTAGAAATAGCTCATATCGATGGAGTTACCCATTTAAGGGTCTAAGATAGAGATAGTGTGACCTCCCCAAGCTAGATATTTGTTTCTTGTTGATTTAACCGATTATGCTCTAACTGGGATTATCGGATTTATGGTTGTTGATCGAAAGATAGACAACCATACCCTTGACCAATTCTACTTATGTCAATAAGCGAGAATAAGTGTGAATTGATAAACACCCTATCCCACAATAAATCCCCATTGGATACACATCCCTAGTCGCCTACTGAACTTGGTACATCCCCTTTATATATTTTCTTTAAATTTGAATTGTGATTGTAGTGACAAAATCCCAATTCCCCCAACCTTTTACTTTTGTGTTTTTAAATAATTAGTCTCCTATTGAAGACATTTCTATACAATCTTCATATAGCTAGCATCAAGTCTCTGTGGGTACGACCCTGACACCTGTTGGGTACTTATAAATGTGTTTTGCTTGACGATCGCCGTGCCTCCATTTTTGGGGAGTACGATTTGAGCATTTATCAGCTATTCAAAAAGGGCTTAAGGTCGTCTTCCAATCTTGGCCACATCTAGGATTTCGTATTGAATCACATTTTGGGCAAGTTCTAGATGACACACATGCACACGAATCAAAGGATAGCCTCATTACACAAGGCATCACATCACAAGAACTTTTCAACATTATTCTCAAAATCAATTGAGACAAATGACTTTTGACAAGCTAGTCTGAGTTCATTACACACTCGTTTGTGAATCGATCAAGACAAACTGAGAGTGTGCAAGTCATGACAAGAGAATGCTTTTCTTAAAATTCATTTTCGCTCTTTCCTTTATTTTCAAAAACTTCTTGCCAAGAAATACTTTTTGGTGGGCTTCCCATTTCGAGACAAGCAAAGCACAGACTCTATTTAAAACTAAAACTTGACATTTTCCCTTAAGAAAGTTGCCTCTCAATCTATCATAGGAAAACACCAACTAGGTTCGATAAAAAATAAACAAAAGAAAAAGAAAGATAAACAAAACATTTGCTTCTTGGGAAAGAATCGTGGTATTAAGAAAACCCTTGGAGTTTCTTACTAATCTACTATTAACAAGCCAACTACAAATGTAAAGCTCTAATGATTCATTTGAAAACAAGCCTCGTTGTAGGCACTAGTGCATTTCCAAGGCACGGGTAGTGAAATAATAGAATCATGTAAGTCTAACCTGGTACACAATCAAAATTTAAAAATATCAAGCCTGGCGAGGGCACAATTTAAGCAGAACCAATATTCGATTAAGCCAAAAGCTTCAGGCAAGTTAATGAATGATTACAGCCCTTAAACTTAAATTAAGCATTGCCCTCGATGCACAAAATATTATTCAAATAAGAATGAGTGTAAAAACTCCCTGAGATACTAATTCCGACGACGATGCCTACTTGAATAAAATTGATGTGGTATCCTAAGAGGGCTGGGCCTTGGTGGTGATGATGGTGGTCTGTAAGCATGCTCTAAATTTATCTGAAATCCTTCCATCAATAGAATTGAGGAGTCCCACCACACCTGATGGAGGCCATATGGCTCCATAACCTCCCACTTATCTTGAGAAGTCATTAATTCATGCTATAAAGAGGGAGGAGTGGCCCAACTGGGCCTAGGTAGATGCCCTCATTCCGGTACATCGGAGTCATCGTAATTTGGGTAGTGCTGGGTAGGTGGTACTCTAGTATTGGGAGCCATAAAGGTTGGCTCAATCAGCTATCGGATCTCAGATGTGCCTTCTTCTTCATTCGGATCCCAACCCATACACCAATCATCAGGCAGACTATCATTCCTAGAAGGAGAATTTAAATTGGGGGCCAGTAAGTTGAGATCCCAATTAGAAGTCTTTAGTTTAGCTTGTAGTACCACTTGCCTAAGCTCATTAACATACACTTCCATGGTGTCAATTCTAGCACAGAGTTTGTTTACACTTGTCACTACCGGCTTCAAGGCTAATTTGATAGTGGGCTGAATCATGCTGGGAATGTCCTTAGATATCTTGTGCAAGTGCTCCTCATTATTGTGAGCAATTTGAACAAGCTTGAGCACCCCACCCGAAGCATTATCAATTGGAGGAACCATATATGTGGGGTCTGGAACTTCCCGGGAAGGTGATGAAATATTTACCTGATCGTGAACAACACTCTCGGTATGTGCATTCCCAGCCATGGCACAAACAGTGTGAGTAATGGATATTTTCTTAACATGTGGGGAATCCTTTTCACGCCTTGTGTCAAAGGAAACCATGCCAGTAGCTTGGATCATTTTGTACCATGATCCAAACCAAGGGCAGTTTTCTTAGAAGCACGAAAGGTTTATGAGAACAGGAAAGGCCATGGAGGTGGACTCGTGTCTAGTTCTCTGCTTGAGTTGTTCGCCAATGATATCCCCTTCATGTATCAGGAGGCTAGATATGATATAAGCAATGAGAATTGCCACCTCTATAGTTACCTTAGTGGTGTGACTGGTTGGGATAAGTCATGTGCATACAAAATGTAACCACATTTGAGCTTCAAACTTGAGATCTGATCGATATATGGGTCCTTTTGAGATGGCCCACAAATGACTTCCTTCAGTGATGATACTAGCAACCTACTCATATTGGTCATCTTTTTAGACAGACATTCTTAATGTCTAGACACTGGAATTTGTTCAGCATCCCATATAGCAAAATGGATTGCCGCTGTAGTAATATCCACTTCCTTTCTCCTTACCAAAACTGAATCAAGGCACGGTAGCTAGCTTGTTGGCCCCTTATGCTTCAGAATGTCTTGCGTAGCCCGATATGAGGCATAGAACTCCCGCACCAACTTAGGGAAATATGGGTCAGGGTTTTTGGCAAAGTGATCCTTGATTCATATTCAAAACAGATGGGGTATGTTCGGGAAATCAGCCTCAATGGATTCCATATTAAACCCTTTCTCTTTCAAGAATGGTCGCTTTTCCCAAAACTTAAGATAGTATGCCTCTATCTCCTTGAGGCAAAATTAGATTTCTGATTCATATGGCCCCTCATCTTTCCCAGATGTAACCGCTATCTCAAATGTTGATGTTTGATTTGTAGCATGGTTCTTTGGACGACGCTTAGTAGGAGCCATATTCCTATAAAAGGATGTTAGTGGCCGGAACCATGCTCATACTTACTATATGCTTGCATGCTTGGATTAATTAAAAGAAGAAAAAACTCTACATGAACTTAACAAATTAAAAGGAATGGAATGCAAAGAAGAAGAAATCAAAGTAGGTGACTGATGGCTTGTGCGGACCATATGCAAAATGCACCAAGGGTTGTGCGCATCGCATATGATGTTACAAAAGCTAACAGAAACCTGGGTTGATTTCTTCTTTGGGGTGCGAAGGCTGATGCGTTTCACACCAGCCATTATGCGTGTCATATAAAACTTTGCCCCTCAGTCCATTCAACTGTCAATATTTTATCAATGAGGTACGGCGCGTTGTGCATTTTGCATATAAACATCTGTACATCGCATGTGAAATGCAGAAGGAAACATTTGGAACTTTTTGGTTCCTTGTGTTCTTGTGTGTTATGCATGTGATTCGCAGAGCATTATCTGTAATATACACTCGGAACCAAACACAAACACTAACAACTAACAATAAGGCTAAACATAATATAACCAAACCAACTCATCCGGGTACTCAGACTTCCCCGATATCTCAACACATTAAAAATAAAAGAAGAGCCTAACGATTTCCCTTAAAAAGGATGTTACCTCGTCTATCATTGGAAACATCAAGCCTTCAATTAACAAATCAGGAGGAATATTCATTCAACAACAATTGCATACCCCCAACCAGGAACATTAGCCCAACTATCATATTCAATTAGAGCATGGGCATAACAATAGTAACAATTTCAGCCCCAAACATCAATTTCTAACAAAAACCTCATGAAGATGATGATTCACCCTTAAGAATGACGTCACCCAGTCTATCATAGGGCTAAATCATGCACCAACACATATGGGTTCCCAGACTTCACCCAAAACACAGATTTTTAGGCTAAAAATTACCACAAACAACATGAATCATCAGAATTTCAAATTCTACAAGTTAATCCTAAGCAAAATCAACAATATATCCCAAAATTGGGGACCCAAAATTTTTAGATCTCACCCAAAATCAACATGTTAGATTTAATGAGCATGCTTCACAATATTAGTTCCCAATCCACATAAAAATACGTATTTAACATTGGGGAACTTACTATAAGTGAAGAATATAGGGAGAGAATAAACAATTGGAGCTTTTGAAGGCCAACAATGGTGACCCAATAATTTCGACCAGAGAACAATGGCGGCGGCTGGTGGTGAACTGCGCCAGATATTTGTGGGTGTGAAGAGGAGAAGTGTTTGGGAGCAGAATAGAGGATTTTTAGAGAGAATTGCGGAGTTTTATGGAGGAATATGGAAGAAAAAGAGAAGGTGGCAGTTTATAATGAAGAAAAATAAGAAGAAATGTCACCGGGTTAGTCAACGGGTAGGTCAATGAAATTTAAAAGTTACCTTGGTACACCGTGATGTGCGATTTGCACAAGCCCTTGTACGGCTCACACATCGCCTCGCCCTAGCTGAATTTTTGCCCAAACTTTGCCCACTTTTCTTCTTTGGTATGCGATAGAGGTGCGACTCAAACAATGGCTTGTGCAAAATGCACAGCCCAGTGCATGTCACCTCCAACTTTATAGTTTTTCTCTAATTTTCTGGTTTGGGGGGCGTTGGCTTGTGAGACGTGCACAACTGCATGTGCAAATTGCATGGTCTTCTGCACGTCCCCTTTTTATCTTCTTTTTCCACTTGGTCATTTTTCCTCATCAGGCATTTCTACAAAAACACCAAAATAACAAAAGGTAACAAAACAAAGTAAAAACACTTGGATTTCCTCCCAAGAAGCGCTTGATTTTACTTCACGGATCGACGATAGTACCTTAATCCTCAATCATTGTCAGATAGCATGTCAATTCGATTGGCATGGCCCCATGCCAAGCAAGGGAATTGCTCTATCAACATCTTCAAAGCATTGTATTGTTGCCCAGGTGGCAATATTATAAGCTCGGGTACCTCTTCTATTTCATTCTAACCAAGGGCATTTACCAACTTGCCCTCAACATTGATCACAAACACTACTCAAAATTCATCTAGTGGATTTGAGGGTTGGAAGATGTTAAAGGTCACCTTCTTACTTCCCACTCGAAACTTGAGTTCTCCAAGCTCAACATCAACTAAGGCCCTCTTCGTAGCCAATAATGGTATCCCTAATATGATGGAACCTCATTATCCACTTCACAATCTAAGAGCACAAAATCGGTCGGTAAGATAAGCTTGTCAACCTTGACCAATACATCAAATAGAATTCCTACTGGGCATTTGATGGATCTATCAGCCATGAGAAGCCTCATAGATGTAGGCTTGGGCGTACCCAAGCCTAACTTCCTAAATATCACTAGGGGCATCAAGTTGATAATCTCCCCCAAGTCACACAATGCCTTCCAGAATATAAACATGCCGATAGTGCAAGAAATGGTAAATGCACCCGGGTCATCCTATTTTATAGCAACATTGCTTGTCATCATAGAACTATAGTTGTGTAGACTTCCAATGTACCCACGTCAACTACACGCTTCTTCTTAAGAAGATCCTTCATAAATTTTGCGTACCCGCGAATTTGCATTAAAGCCTTGGCCAAAGGGATATTAATAGAAAGCTTACTAAACATGTCAGCAAACTTTTTGAATTGGTTCTCCTCCTTCTTTTTGGCCAATATTTACAGGTATGAAGGAGGCCCCTTAGGTAGTGTGGTCAGCACACTTGGAACTAAGAGTGTCCTCCTCAATATCTATAGCCACTTGAGAAGAAGCATCAACCTTCTTCTCCTCTTCTCACTTCATCATTCACAAGAATGTTGGGTGCACTAATCTTCACCCCAACTTCTGGCTCTCCATCATCTTTTTCTTCAAGCATAATCTCTACCTCACCCAAATTCGTAGGCTTCACAACAACCTCCGCAATAGGATTTTTCACCACACCACTCACTTTTTCGCTCCTTGTGATAATAGTCATAACATGGCCATCATTATTTGGATTTGTTGTGGTGTCACTAGGGAGTGTCCCCTTCATTTGAGGATTCATTTGTGTGGACAAGTGGTTCATTTGTGCCTCAATATGCTTGATAGAAGTCGAGATTGAGATCACTATTTGATGATGAGTCAACACTTTTATCTTTAGATCATTAACCCTACAATCGGTTGACTCAAATTTTTTCAAGACTAGAGACAATATATCTTCAATTTTTGAATATCCGGGGTTGCTCATGGTGGGATGATAAGTGGCATCGGCCTTTGGAGGAGGCATATTAGGATTAGAATTCCGGTGATTATATCGGTCACCTTCTTTCTCATGATCCCTCCAATGGCCATCACACTTTTTATCTTTTATCCAACTTTGATTCTCGTACCACGAGAGCATATACCCGAGGCAAGAATGCTCTAACAAGTAGCAAAACTTCCCATTCATAATAGTAAAGACATCTACATCATTGGCTTTAAGCTTGGGAGTCCTCACAACATTCACACTCTTAGCATTTTCGAGCCCCATCATATGCTTGGCCAAGGGATCAATTTGCATTAGCATTTTGGCCATAGCCTCATATCTTTACTCATCTTTACGGTGCATTTTATTTGTCAAAATAGATGAGGTCACACCAGTGGGAACATCAGCCTCCCTCGTGTGCCAAGCAAGATTTGTCTTGGTCGCCCTTTCTAGAAGAGCCGAGGGGATACCATATTGTTGGTCCATGAATGTACCACCCGCAAGGTTGTTAGCTACACACTTGTTCATTCAATTCAAAGCCCTATAAAAGCTTTGGATAAGGACATTATCTTGCAATCCATAATTGGTGAACAACAAGAGTTTCTTTTTAAACCTCAACCACGCCTCATGTAATGATTTGTCTTGGAGTTGACAAAAATTAGTGATTTTATCCCTCAATTACATCATACTTGAGGGAGGGAAGAATCTCACCATAAATGCTTTGACAAGACCATTCCATACGGTGATTGAAACTTTCGAAAGCTCTTCTAGCCATGTCGTCTCTTCTCCGGTGAGGGAGAAGGGAAATACGCAAAGCCGGATGGACTCTTGAGGGATGTTGTGAAGGATAAATGGCTGGTATATCTCGATAAAGTTCTGAATGTGCCTATTTGCATCTTCATGTGCAGACCCTCCGAACAATCCTTTTATTTGTATGAGGTGGAGCATGGTACTAGTGACGTGAAACACGGCGTTGCCAATCGTGGGAGGTAGGCTGATTGCACCTACCCCTTCTTGAATATCGGTCTCATGGGCTGCATCCATAAATCCTTCTACGCTTTCGTTGTCACCCACTTCACTCATGGGAGGCCTGCTCAATAATCAAAAAAACAACAAACAAAGTAAAAACAAACAAAAACTCACAAAGTCATTTCAAACGTCAATCAAAAGGCTACTCAAAACCAAATCCTCGGCAATGGTGCCATTTTTGATAACGCTCAAGTAACACTCTCCATACGGAGGTGATAGTTATCGTCAGAGCAAAACAAATTTATATTCCCGACGGGGGTCAGGGTCGATCCCACAGAGAAATGGTATAATCGCCTATAAAATTGTCGTATATCAATCACCAATAGAGTTCAAACAATAAGAAAAGTAAAAAGGGGTAAATCAGGGAATTGGAAATCTGCCACAATCCAAATTCAAGCAAAACAATAAAGTAAACACGAATTTGTATCAAGAGAGAGGATGACTAGGGGTATGTTTCCGATGGGACTTAAACATTGGTTAAGGTACTTGCTTAATTATATGAATTCTTAATAAACGAAATGGGTAGCATTGGTTTTAGTCATGAATGTAAATCTTTCAATCTTCCAAACATTTATCAGATGGTCTCTATTTGATCACCATGGTTACAACACAAACCAACCAATTTAGGCTTGGGGAAGTCACACTATTTCTAGCTTAGACTCTTAAATATGTGTTTTCTGGTGATTGAACTATTTCTAGCCTCAATATAGGTGGAAATCCCAAGTACCCACTATTGAATTCTTATCTGAAATTATGAACCTCTTTCTCAAGAAAGAACACAACCAAGTAATTTCAATCAATATTTACAACCATCAATTTTACAGTTCAAACTGGGAGAATTGAATAGACCCATATGAATTTAGCAATTATAAACACAATTAAGCAAAACCAATATCATATATAAAATACCCATCATACACATACCACTAGACAGGGAAACTAGCCACTCATGCTAAGGAAATAAGAGATTATACCAATTAGGTAATTCAAATTTCCATTTATTGTAAGCTGATATCCAATATCCAAGATCAATTTGTACAATTAATGGTGTATTCACAAGGTTGAAGAAGAGAAATAGCAAGTACTCTTCCTTATTCTTCCTTGGGAACCTCTCTCAATGGAATACTACTAAAAAACTATTCAAAACTGCAAAAACTATTGAGTACAATACTCAAATTGGGTTTTAGAAGGTTCCCAAATCATCACATAAAGATGAAAAAAATCCCCTTCAGGAGACGTGCGACGCAATGTGCAGTGCGATCTGCGGTTGCATAAGCCAATGTGCGCATCGCACGACTCTGTTTTAGCAGACAAGTAATTTCAGCCAATTCTGAGTGTCATGTGAAAGGGGTCCAGTCTGCACCAACCATTGTGTGTGTCATACAGTGGCCACACCACTTTGTAGAATCTTAATCTCTTTTGATCACATTCACACTTCAACTCCTTTTGAGCTCTTTTAGGTCAAATTGCTTTTTTTCTACTTTTGACCATAAGTACCTGCATTTGCATCAATAAAGGCCACAAGTACCTCTAAATCTTATCAAAGCATGGAAATAATTCATGAATAAAAGCTCAATAAGCTGGTAGATTACCAACTTATCATATGTCATAGGAAAGGACCTTGCTGGGTACTCTAAGTGGTTCATAGGTCTGAGATGAGGCACAAACTTTAGCCTAGGCTGTGGCATAGGGTTCAGGAGCATAGACTACTACTGTGGCTCCATGTTTAGAAGTATTATCGATTCTGAAAGTTACTTAGCCTATTGCAGCTAGGCCAGTCATGTCTTATGAGAAGCAGAAGATGCTTGGTAGCTTCATCAGGTTTGCTCCTCTAGGGTTTTTTGGTGCTCTAGGAGAGGATGCTAAGGAGTTCTTGGTTAGTTGCTAGGAGAGGTTTCATAACCTTAGCTTAGTAGAGTCCCATGGGTTGATTACACCATATTTCACTTTGATGGTTCAACAAAACAGTGGTGTAGATTTTATATTGCTTGCCAACCATCCGGGTTATTTTTTATGACTTAGGCTCAGTACTCTAAGGCTTTTTTTGGAGAAGTATGTGTTGTGAAACATGAGAGAGCAGTTGAGAGATGAGTTCACAAGGTTAAAGCAAGTCTCTATTTCTGTTTGTAAGTATGAGGCTTGTTTCCATGAGTTAGCTAGTCATGCTACTATGATTTTACCTACAGAGCACGAATGGGTTCATCTGTTTATCAGAGGATTGACACTACTTTTTTGTTTGGCTATAGAGAAGTTGGTGACTTCATGGGCCACATTCCTTACTATTGTTGATCATGCACGCATTATTAAGGGTATTCATTGTAAGGCCTATGAAGGCAGCGACAAGAGGCCTCACCACCAGGGTGGATATAGTGGTTCGCAGATGAGAGGTAGGGGTTTCACTATTAGAGGTCACCCTCAATACTTCCATCCTAGCAGGACTGTACAGGTAGCATTACAGATCTCAGAGGGTAGTCAACCTAGTTATTCAAGTCAGAGTGGTCTGGGCAGCCAGAGTTTAGGTTAGACTTTTTGCCATGCACACTCAAAGGTACTTAGGCTGTAGTGGCCAGTCTAGTTTAGCAGGTTTTTTCTCCTCGAGTATTAGTAGGAAGAGGATGCTTTGAGTATGGTGAGTTTTGACATATTGCTAGATATTGTTCTAAATTCAGACATGGAAGTCAGCAAGGTCAGCAGATTCAGGCCCTCTAGGTTCTAATTCCAACGGCCAGAGGTGGTGCATCGGGTAGTAGAGGTGGTCCCCAAGGTGCTTGAAGTAGTCTTTAGTCTGGTAGATCAGGTGGTCTTGGAGGACGAAGCCATATGTATGCTTTTTAGGCCAGCCAGAGGCTGAGGCTTCATATGATGTCATTATAGATATGATCTTTATTTTCCATCAATCAGCTTCAACATTATTTGTTCAGGGGTCTATATTCTCTTATGTGTATGGTTATTATGCTACTTGCCTGGAGTCGGTATATGAGTTATTGCCTATGCCTATGTATGTAGCTAACCCAGTAGGAGATTCTTTAGTAATAGATTATGTCTATTAGTCTTGTGTGGTGATTATCTTAGGGTATGATACATGGGTTGCACTGATTGTGTTGGCTATGGTGAATGTTGACATGATTCTAGTCATGGATTGGCTATCTCCTTATCATGCAGTATTGGATTGCTTTGCTAAGACTGTTACTGTAGATATGCCTGGTATCCTATTGCATGGAGGGTTACCAATAACCACGTGTTGTTGGGAGTTATATCATTTTTGAGTGCCCAATGATTGGTTAGGAAAGGGTGTTTGACTTATCTTTCTTACATTTGTGATACTAGTGCTGACATACCTTCTATTGAGTCAGTTCATGTGGTTTGTGGGTATTTGGATGTGTTTCCTACGTACTTTCCTGGTCTTCCTCCTTATTGTGATATCAATTTTAGTATTGATATTAAGCCGTACACTCGGCCCATTTCTATTTTATGATATTGGATGGCACATGCTAAGTTGAGAGAGCTTAAGGAGCATCTTTGGATCTTCTGAGTAAGGGGTTTATTATGGAGTTCTCTTGTTCTATTTGTGAAGAAGAAGGATGGTTCCTTGCCTATGTGTATTGACTATAGGCAGCTGAATATGGTGACTATCAAGAACAGGTTTTCGATATCGTATATTGATGATTTGTTTGACCAGCTACAAGGTGCAGCAGTGTTTTCTAAGATAGACTTGAGATCGGGTTATCACCAGTTGAGGATCAGGGCTGCGGACATCCCAAAGACTGCTTTTAGGTCTCAATACAACCATTATGAGTTCCTAGTCATGTCTTTTGGGTTGACCAATGCACCAACAAAATTTATGGAGTTGATGAACTATATGTTGAGAGCCTACTTGGATTCCTATATTATAGTGTTCATCAATGAAATTTTGGTTTACTCGAGTAGTAGGGAGGAGCATAAGTAGCATTTGAGAGTTGTGCTTCAAACTTTGTGAGATTAGAAGTTTTATGCCAAATTCACTAAATGTGAGTTTTGTCTGGAGTCCATGGCATTCTTGGGGCACATGGTGTCCAAGGATAGGATTATGATGGATCCGATGAAGAATGCAGCAGTTCGTGATTAGGCTAGGCCTATTTCTCCTCCCGAGGTTTGCAGTTTCATTGGATTGGCAGGTTATTACAGACAATTTGTGGAGGGGTTTTCTTATATAGCAGCGCCTTTGACTAGAGTGATTCAAAAGAATGTCCATTTCCAGTGGTCCGACGAGTGTGTGGCGAGTTTTTTGAATCTCTAGGCCGTATTGACTTAAACTCTTATTCTTAGAGGGTGTTTGGAATGGCTTTTAAAATGTAGCTTAAAAGCTAAAAGTAAAAAGCCAAAAGTTGGCTTATTTTTACACTTTTTTTGCCTCAAAGTGGGTGCTTAAAAGCACTTTTTAGCTTTGTCAAACACCACATAAACTTAAAAAGTTCTTAAAAGCGAAAAGCACTAAAAAATAAGTCAATCCAAATACCCTCTTACTCTTCCAGTTGAGGGCCTATGTTTTACAATTTACTGTGATGCTTCTAAAGTTGGTTTGGGTTGTGTGTTGATACAGTAGGACCAAGTGATTGCATATGCTTCCTGATAGTTAAAGGTTCATGAGAGGAACTACCCCACTCATGACTTGGAGTTAGCAATGGTAGTTTTCTCATTGAAGATTTAGAGGCCTTATCTATATGGAGTACATTATGAGATCTTTACCGACCATCGCAGTCTTTAGTACCTTTTAGCCAAAAAGACCTAAATTTGAGACAATGCATGTAGTTAGAATTACTAATGGACTATGCTATTTCTATTCTCTATCACCTGGGCAAGGCAAATGTAGTAGCAAATGCCTTGACCAGGAAGGCGGTAAGTATGGGGAGTTTGGCCTTCTTGGCAGCTGAGGAGTGACCTTTAGCTTCAGAAATCCAGTCCTTAGCTAACAAGTTATTTAGACCTAATATTTCTGAGAGAAGCCATATTTTTGCCTGTGTTAAGGCTAGATCTTTTCATTATTATAATAAATTCGAGCACAATAGCTTGATGATGCGATGTTGATGATTATTCAAGATAGGGTGTAGAGTGGCGAGGCTAGGAAGGTGACCTTAGATTCATAGGATGTTCTAAGGATTGAGGGTCGTATATGTGTTCCTAGAGTTAGAGATTTAATTAGATTGATCATAGAGGAGGCTCATTGTTCTAGATATTCCATTCATCTAGGAACAACAAAGATGTACCGTGACTTGAGGCAGCACTACCGGTGGTGTAGGATAAAGTAGGATATGCCAAATTTTGTGACTAGGTGCATGAACTATTAGCAGGTGAAGTATGAGAACCATAGACCATGTGGTTTGACCGAGAGGCTACCCGTTCCTTATTGTAAATAGGAGTGAATGGCTATGGACTTTGTGGTTTGCTTGCCACATACTTTTCGAAGATTTGATGATATTTGGGTTATAAAATATAGTTTGATAAAGTCTGCTCATTTTCTGTTGGTTCAGACTTCATACAGTTCAGAGAGATTTGCTTAGATCTATATTTGTGAGGTGGTCCATTTGCATGAGGTGCCTGTTTCTATCATTTTTGACAGTGGTACTCAGTTTACTTCATGTTCTAGAGGATTATTCAGTGAGAGTTGGGTACCCGAGTTGATCTAAGCATAACTTTTCACCCACACACTGATGGTCAGTCAGAGCATACTATTCAGGTTTTGAAGAATATGATGTGAGCTTGTGTTATTGATTTTGAAGGTCAATGGGACCAGTTCTTAGTCTTGGCAGAGTTTGCGTATAATAATAACTATCATTCTAGTATTCAAATGGCTCTATTCAAGGCATTGTATGGTAGGCAGTGCAGGTCTATAGTAGGTTGGTTTGATGCTTTTGAGGTTAGGCCTTGGGGTACTGACTTGTTACGTTATTTTATGGACTGAGTTTGGGTTATTCAGGAGAAACTTCATACTTCCCATGGTAGGCAAAAGATCTATGCTAATTGGAGATTGTGTGACTTAGAGCTTATGGTTGGTGACAGAGTCTTCCTTTGAGTGTTTCTCATGAAGGGCATGATAAGGTTTGGGAGGACGGACCAGCTTAGCTCTAGGTACATTGTATCGTTTAAGATCCTGCATTGTATTGGGGAGGTAGTATATGAGTTAACCTTGCCTCCTGCTCTTTCATGTGTTCACCCTTTTTTTCATGTTTTCATGTTGAGGTGGTATGTTCTGGATGAGTCTCATGTGCTTCAATGGGATTCAGTTCAATTGGATTAGTCATTAGCTTTTGAGGAGGAGCCTTTTGCTATTTTGGACAAGAAGGTTAGAAAGTTGAGGTCAAAGGAGATTCCTTAAGTTAAGGTTCAGTGTAGGCATCGTCTAGTTGAGGAGGCTACTTTGGAGACCAAGATTGACATGCGGACCAGATACCCTTACTTTTTCGAGCCTTCAGGTACCTTTTTTTTTCTAACTTTCGATGATGAAAGTCCTTTTAGTAGTGGATGTTATAATAACCCTCATGGTCATTTTCTTATTTTCGTGCCTTTTTACTATTTCCACCCTTCTCTTGGCTTTTACATTGTTTGTTTGGCTTGCTGGGATAGGTGGCATACTTCTCGAGGTGTTCTATTGGGTTTTAGAAGAATTCCCCTGTTTTGGAACTCTTAAAGTTGAAATTTTTGACTATGGTCAACATTCGGAGTAAACGTACTAGGATGAGAATTTCATCAGCATTATTAGCTCTGGAACATGGATATCTGATGACATCATCAGCCTCTGCTCCTGTGAAGCCAGAGCTAGTTTGGCAAAAGGCACACTGTGCACCCAGCTCCGCTTCTACAAACTTTTTCCGCCCATGCAGTGTTGCTTCTGTAACGAAATTTTCACAAGAGCGATGATCATTGTACATTTAGGGTACTTTCTCCTTTATTTCGTAACTCTTTTAAAACATTTCACCATTACTATAGAGATCGATTAAGAGATATTTCCTCAAATTTTCATTGATTTTGTGTGCGTTTAAGGTAAAATTCTTCCCACTCTCACTCCATAATGCGTTTAGTCTTGAATTCCATCTTCCATTTTGAATTTGGGTCTCAATTTGCATGATTTCTTCTTGACTTTAAAGTGACCCTTTTTGGAACATTTGGGGTCCGAATCCGCTTCTATATTTGCCAAAAGTTGGGGCATACATCCTTTACCTCGTAGGGAGCATAATTCCAGAGTTTGTTTTTTATTTCATTGGAGGGCCCCGAGGGTCGACTTTTGACCCAATTTCTGGCCCAAAATTCTAAATGTCAATATAGGTGTCATTGTTCCCGTCTTGGCACATAAAATTCATTTGTGATAGCATGGCAGCGATCCGAGACACTTCAAAAAAAAAAGGCTCCCGAGTGATGATTTGCGATTGTAGTTTAGCCCCGAGGTAGGTTGCGGTTTACCTCCTTTTGACTTAGCTCGACTAGATTTTTATATTTTATGTCACATGAATGATTAGTTTAGGTTGTAGGGTAGAATTAGGCTTTAATCCATTTACTTGAATTATTGTCCATTTTTGGTACTGTAGAATAGTAATATCCTATTTATCTTTAGTCTAGGCAGTTGTAGCCTTGATGTGGTTAGATTAGAATCCTTAGTATAGGTTTTGAGGAGGATTTTGTGGTAGAGTAGGCTTTTACTGTTGATTTTACTTTATCACTCTATTTTTTGTGTTTTATTTTGTATATTGTGTAAATATGGGCCCGAGGCCATACCGAGGGTGCTTTTATCGTGGATGTTATATAATATATATATATATATGTGTGTGTGTGTGTGTGTGTGCACATATACATGTATTCCCTCGTGATTGCACGCATACATTCATATATGCATATATACATGGATATTGGTACAGTTTGAAGGCAATACTAGGTTTTCATTTTCAAATGAAATTCTTCACTATTACTATGACTTCAGATTATAGGAATGATTGCATTGTTTTCTCATAAAACTTTTCGACATGAAAAGACTATTTCACTTTTAAAATTCGGTCCGATGTAAGATTCTGGTCCTTTTCTACTATTTAATGCAATGTAAGATTCTTGGTCAATCGTACATTACTTTAAGCTACTACATCCGAGGTGAGATTCTGAGTAGATCCGAGATAAGATTTTGGGCTTTCACTGCATCGGCCACATATTGCACTACATTCTCGTGTGTTTGTATTTGATTGTCTATTGTTATCATTATTATTATTATCTTCTCCTTTATCCTGTGATTTAACACCCTAGAAACCAATCCAACTTTTAAACTCGGAACCTGCAGAAAATTATGAACTTCCACGGATCACGGGTCAAGTCCACGAGCCGTGGGTGGTTCCACGAGTCATGGAAGTGACTCGTGATTCCAGTCATGCAAACCATCCTCAGGTCTGAGAACCACGAGTCAGGTTCACGGTTCATGAAAGTTTCTACGGGTCATGGAACCAACCTGTGGAACTCAGACAGAGAGTGGCCAGGTCCCATGATTTCCATGACTTGGTCCAATGACTCGTGGAAGCTTCCATGAGTCGTCCTATTGAATCGTAGGGAACCTTCAGCAGCTTGAAATCTTGGGCAGTTTCCATGAGAAGGAACCACGAGTCGTGGTTAATTCTACGAGTCGTAGACTCCACCCGTTGAACCAGAAGTCAGATTTTAAATCAGTTTTTTCCTAATTAAGTCCCAGGGGTATTTTAGTCATTGCCCACTCTTTTAACTCCAAAATGATATCGTTTTGACTATTTCAAGAAGGGTTTTCACCCTCATTAGCCTAAGTTCCTTCTCATTACTTCACTCCCCTCCCAAAAAGGAAAATTCTTCTCAAAAGCTTCAAGTCTCAAGCTCCAAGTTCAAGCCTCCTAAGTCTTTCCAATTCAAGTGGGTTATCTTCAATCAAGGTATGTGGGTATCCAACAATGGGTTCCTTTCACCCTTATGCCCAAAACCCCAAATTCTTATTTTAAATTATGAACTTGCATTTTGATCTAAATTAGGGAAAAACTTATGAAATTAGTTTCTAAGAATCAATTCATGGTTTCTCATGGTTTATTTACGATTTGATTAAGATTCCTTATTTGGTTTCAAAAGACCATGCATTAAAGTTGATTTCTAGTATGATTCCTTTTAATTGCATGTTTTCAAGTGAAAGATTACATGTTTAGATAACATGTCATTATGTATTTATGAAATTGTATGCCAAATTCTTCAAACATGAATATAGGAAGGAAAAGTATGTTTTTAATTATGGCTATGCTAAGATTCAAGAACCTATGATATGAGAATTGCATGATACCTGATGTGTTTTCATGTTTTTCAATAAGATTTGGCATGCAATTGTGCCACTTTGAATTTATAAGCTACATGTACATATTTTGAGAGTAGTATTTAGCACCGAGCAATGACGGTTCAATTACCCAAGTCCAAAACTACGTTTCCATCATAGATTATGAAATGAAGTGCCCTATGGGCTTATAAGAGTGGATCCACATCTTGATAAATGGTGTCCTATGTCTTAGCGGGCATTAGGGAAGCTTTGCCAACTAGGGTTATATAGTTGGGTATGGTGACTCATTCCTTGGCACGGTTCAAGTAAGCTTTGCTAACTAGGGTTATATAGTTAGATTCCATGTAGCTCACATGGTCTATTGTCAGTTATAAGAAACTCCCGTATGAATGATTTCAAGTTTTCTAAGCTTTCTGATATCTTATTTTGAAGTTTTGACTACGAACTCATGCTTATTACTCAAACTATGATATTTACTTATGACTTCTTCGTTTATACATGAATTCAGTTTTTGATTATGTTTTAAGCAAGCTTTCATATTATTTAAGAATATCTTGCATACTCGGTACATCCTATAGTAATGACGCATATATTGCGTTGCATCCTTTGATGATGCAGATTCAGCAGTCCTTTCCCAGGCACGTGGCTAGAGCTTTCAGGCCACTCTATCTGTCAGCTGTTGGTGAGTCCTCTTAGGTCGAGGACTAGTTATGTTCTTAGCGTGTGTCAGCTTTTATTTTCGTTCTTTGAGTTAGCTAGGGTCTTGTCCTAGCAAATCTTTATGTTATGAGTAGAGGATTTTCAGACATAGACAGTATTTTAGTCTTTTTATGGATCTGGTATTCCTATTTGACTTGATTATCCCTTTATGCTATTCCGACTTTATCTATTATGCTTTCGCTTATCCTTGTTATGCTTGAGAATACTATGACCAAGGGTTAGCTTGGGGCACTTGTGGTTCCAAGTGTCGTGTTACGTATAGGGGGTAACCTCGGGGCGTGACATGTGATATACGAGATTATAGGTCAGTTTTCAATTTATATTGTACCTTCAAGTTCCAAATATTGTATATTATTTTCTGAGCTTAGTCGGCCTATGATGCTTACTTAGTACCTCATTTTTAGTACTCATACTACATTTTTGTATCTTTTTCTGATGCAATACCTAGTCCGAGCAACCCTCGTTGATCTTTCACTCGTTCAAGACCCGTTGCTATTCGTATCATAGTGAGCTCCTGGCGTCCGGGGATTTACTACTTTCCCTCTTGTACTTATTGCCATTATGTTGTATTTTGATAGATAGTAGCACCTTGTATACCCTTATTCCTATATATTAGATGCTCTTGTACTAGTAACACCAGGTCTGGGAATTTTGTTCTTTTGTGTATATTTTTCTTCTTTGGTCTCTTCAGGGCCTGTTTGTATATTTTGTATAATTTTGTATAGACATAAACTTGTGGCCCGTTCTTATTATGATCTTACTTTCAGATCTATTTTTTGCTTCATTTATAGTATTGTATCTTGGGTTCTGGATTGCCTACTATGGGGTTATAATTGGCTCCATCATGGCCCGAGTTTGGGTCATGACATTATGTCTCGTGTAACATTATATTGAGTACGGAGAACCTCGACGCATCCAACACACCTTGACATGATTACTGCCTAGGACCCTTGAGGTTCTGAAGAACTTGACATATCAGGGATTAAGGTGAAGGATTATCGTGAGTCTCTCTCTGTATTCTCCGTTATGTTTTGCAAATATTTCATTATGTCTTTGACAGGTTCTTTAATACGGTTAAGTCGAAAGTGAAGAGTTGCTTGTGATGGGATCTGTTGAGGACTGTTTTGTCCATTTCATTAGCTTTTATTTATTTTCTCGCTATTCCTTTGGTCTGTAATAATTTTGTATAACTCTGTGATATATAATAATACAAGATTTAGGGGTCTGCTATCGGGGAGGGAAATTATCTGCTACTTGTTTGCTTCTCTTCTTCTGCCATGCCACCATGCTTAGTCTATTTCTTTAGATATCATGCCTTTAGTATTTAAATATTTCAATCAAGTTGAGTATTTAACTGTTGGATTCCATGCTTATACGAAATTTACTTACTGAGAGATTCAATTGGGTACCATATAATTGTTAAGAATCTTGTTATTAAGTGCAAGTTGGTCGATTGATAAGTCATGAACATGTTAAATATCTTTAGCATGTCTAATTTGATAATTCTCGCCTATAGAAATCATGGACATAGGTTGTCTACCTTTCAACATGTTAACTCTTGGCATTAGAGATCCTGCCTATAGGAACCTCACTTCCTGTATACTTGTAAAAACTTTTGATTTGATACATTAGATGTTCGGCCTACAGTTATTTGTAAATTCTGCACATTAATCAATTCACAACACTTAGCTGCCTTGCCTATAGGATTAAATCAGTTTCAGCATGTCAAAGTAATTGGCTTTCATGCCTAGGATTTAAATCAGTTTCAATATGTAAAATTAATTAGTTATCATGCCTATAGGATCCAAATCAGTTTCAACATGTCAAATTAACTAGCTATTATGTCTACAGGATCAAATCAATTTTAGCATGTGAAAATAATTTGATATTCTGCTTAAGGGATTTAATTAATCAAATTTGCTGCATGTCCTAATCTGTTAGAAATCATGCCTCAGGATTTAGTTAATTAAGTATTTCAGCATGTTAATCAACTCTTAATCAGTTAGATGTTATGCCTATAGGACTTAATTAATAAACACTGACTTCCTTGTTTGTCAATTAGCAGCATGCCTATAGATTTTTATTTATTTGATTGTTTCAGTACATTAATTCAGTCTAAAATTATTAGAAACCATGCTCATAGGTTTAATCATAATAAAAATGTCAATTGTTTGAGTGTGTTTCCATCGCCTATTTTATTTGTTTATACTTGCTTCATTTATTACTCAGTATTTCGTTATTTCTTTGCTATAAAATGTGTATTTTGTTATTATTTTTTCTTATTTGCTATGTGTTATTGCTTACTTGTAAATTGTCATTGCACTCATAACTTTCTCCACTTAGAACCTGTTTTTTTTCTTTTGGAACGGTTGCGTGATTGCATGGACGTTCATTTATAAAACACATTGAGAAATGTCTCATGGATTGGTCAATCAGCGGTGCATCGACAATCATGAGCTTTTCCACTCTCAAGTTGTCAGTTTGAGGGGACCGCGTCATGAAAACACTCTTGTTCCTAGACTGTGATCGCGTGCCCCTTTACTACGGAGCATGCATCTTATTAAACTTAGGATATCTCGATGTCCATGGTGCATCAAGATTAACAGTAAAGCCTTACCATGAGCCCTAAGGGATTTATGATCCTATAACAGATGTTTTCATGATTTATATGCATTAGAGATATCAAATATGCCTAAATTATTGTCATTTTGCTTCTTGGGGTAGGATAGGGTAACTTATTTTTTATGCAGGTTCAATGACTCCACCTACATTATATCCAAGATTAAGTATGGTTTGGTTCATGCTGACACAAATAAAAACATGGTGGGTAAATTTGGGTCAACAGGGTCAACTTGAAGTGAGGAAAATATTGGGAAGCTTAGCATCTCTTATGGAAGTTACCCCATGTAGGTAACTCATTGAGGCTACTACTACATTATGGGATAAAAAAAAGGCTATATTCAGGTTTGGTGAGATTGAAATGACACCATTGCTTGAAGAAATTGGGTGTTACGTCGAGGACATTTCTCTGCTCAGGAAAAATACGAAGTGGCAAAATACTGAGGTGATCATTCCAAAAAGTATCACTTTAGAAGAGATTCGAGATAAGTTGGGACTTTAAGTGATAACATCTCGATTAGGGAGACTAATCAAAATCCAAATGCAGAAATTAAATATGCAAAAGATATGTGGATTATAGCCTATTATCCAAGTTTATGGGCAACAAAGGACTTTACACCTTCACCTCCCAATTGAACTTGTTTAACAAACAATAACCCCTCAATCAAACAAAGAGACAAACAAATGAATCCACAAATGGATGACTCTATGATTAATTAAGCAAAGAAGTTAACAAGTAATCAAATAAATCCACCCCTAACCACTCAACTAAACTATTAGGAATCCACCCAATAGTACTATTAGGAATCCACCCAATATATTTCTACAACTAGATTAGCTAATTGGGAATCCACCCAAGACTACAAACTAGAGTATCAACTAGAAGCTTTCAAAGCAATTAAATATTCATCAAAATCTGATTAGCTAAGGGAAGGGAACCGCTATTTATAGCTATTACTTAAAGGCCCAATAGTGACCTTGAAATATATCCCAACATGGGCCCAACACACTTGAGGTGCGTCTGATGTGCGATTCTCACCTCCAAGAGTTCCTAACGCATCAGTCTTCGCATCAGCTTAGCAGATTGATTCTTGTAGCCTTGTGATTTTGATGTGCGAAATGCACCAAGCAAAGTGTGTGTCGCCTCTTGGTCCCACCATCAACAAGATTCACCAGCAGCCTCGTCTTCCTATGCAATTATCCATAAGTTGTAGATCCTTGATCTACGCTCATCAATGGTCTCCAAAGCCTCTTTCTTCATGAATAGATCTGGTAAGGCTTGGAGTTCCTTGGCTTGGCTCCTAGAGAATGTCCTCGTAGGGAATGTGAAGGGTGATATCATATCATTCTCCCCTTCTTGAAAAGGATTCGTGCTCGAATCAAAACCTTGCAAGAACATAGGTAGGATAAACAACCACAATTTCTTCATAGTATGAGGGTTAGCACAAATAGTAGTATGCCCAAGAGGCACATTTTCAAGATACAACCAAGCATTCCATAATGTAATGAAAAAATAGTCAACATATGGATTACAAGGGAATTGGTTGTTCAACCCATCACAAAGATAGTACCCATCAAATGAAGGTACTACTTGATCACACATACAATGGAATAAACAAAAGGTATGCCTACCCCTTCTATATGCAATTTCAAAGAAAGCATGAATATCATCAAATGCAAAGAGGTAGTAGAGAAAGGCTTTAGCACTCTAGTATCATCAAAGGTGTTTCCATATGCAAGAATACTATTAAGCTTTTGAATCAAGCAAAGCACAACGATTGGGAACACCTAAGGATAGAGTGATGGCATTTGGGATCCCACTACCTTCTCTTGTCACAAGAACCAAGCCCACATAAGATGCATACTCACCACAAACATGAATATCATCATATGCAAAGTGATAGTAAAGAAAGGTAACAACATCAATAGTGTCAATCATGACGTCCTCATATGCAAAATTACAATTAGGAACAAGGATCCTATCAAGCATATTCTCACATGTTTGGACACATGATAACAACATTTGGGTCAACACACAAGTGTCATCCTTTCTTTTCACACAACTCCTCAAAGGAAGGGTATCTTCCATAATAGGCATGCTTGCGAAGGGAACAAGGGTCCTTTTAGCAATACATTCATTCAAAAACATGTGGTCCTCCCAATAAGTTGGGTACCCTTCAATCAAGAGTTCAAGCATGCTCTCAAGAGTCCAACCTAACACTTTAATTTGTCTACCCATATGAAGGTAACAAGAAGTTGGCATCATGATCTTGGTACTAAATGTACCACATGGACTCCTCAACAAACAATATATAGAATTGGCATCCCAAACATGGGTGCCATGCAAATTAAGCACATTGACATCAATCAAAGATGAAAGATGCAAGACAAACATGTTTATGATAGGGCATGTAAGAACCTACACTCAAGAGTCTACCTACTACAACATAAATGTCATCATGACTCCAAGTATCACTTGGAACCAAAGGTGATGGGTACATACCGTGGGTTGGAGAGGCCACCTTGGCATGCTCATGTTCCAACCTTGGCTTTCAAGTCCCATCTCAAGAATCATCTTGGACCAATAGTATTGGTCCTCTCTTTCCTCTCTCAATTTGGAATCCTTAGAGTTGGATGCCATGATACTGGTCATTTCATCCTTGTGAGGTAAACTTTGAGAAACCCCATTGGAAACCAATCCTTGGTTAGTGTGCACTACAATCTCCATGTTGATGAGTCCCACTAAAGAGTGTTCTTCATCCATGCCCTTTGAACATTTACATGGATCCACATTCACAAGCAAGTCATCCTCTTCATTAGCCAAGTCCACCTTCTTATGCACAAGCAATAATTCCCTCTCATGCTTTTCAATCCTTTCCCTTCGAATCACTTACCGAAGTTCTTTCATGATCTTATAATCCTAACTCACTTGATAGGGTGTCAAGGGTGCAAGTGTAATCTTTTGTCCTCCAAATACAAATTAGTACTTGTTAGACCTCCCATGATGTTGCACATCTCTATTAAATTTCCATGGTCTACCAAGAAACATATGACATGCTAGCATAGGCACAATATCACATAGAGTATCATCTTGATACTTTCTAATGCTAAACCTTATGGTTGCTTGCTTGGCCACCTTCATCTCACCATTGTCACTGAGCCATTGTAACTTGTAGAGGGAAGGATACTTCTCACTAGGATGTTGCATTCGTTCAACCAAAGTTTCACTCACAACATTTGTGCAACTCCCACTATCAATGATAAGAGCAAATACCTTATCTATGATCTTGCAACGAGCATGGAAAAAGTTCTCTCTTTGATCAAGCTATTCTTTATCAAGTACCCCCATGATTCGTCTCATGATGCATGATAAGTTCTCGTTCACTTGCAAAGGCTCACCATCAAATTTTGAGGCTTCATCCTCTTGCCTAGCCATAGGCTTACCATCTTTACATTATAGAAGTTCTCCTCTTCTCAAGAGATGAGTAAAATTTACATTTTCCTCAAACTTCTCTTTATGACAAGACAATGGTTCTTCTTTATTAAGCTCATTGTTCTTTCTTTTGTCCTCACACTCCTCCTCATTATCCGTACAATATCCATCAAACAAGGCCACAATGGGTCTTCTATTAGGACATTCACTTGCAACATGTCCTCTACCTTGACATCTATAACATTGAATAGTAGAAGGACGAGGAAAGTTAGGTTTAACAAAAGTACCTCCTTTAGCTTTGTCGTCTCCTTTCACCTTGTAGTCGGCTTTAGCTTGAGTAGATTGACCACTACCTTTGGAGTTCTATTGGGGAGATGAAAACTTTCACTTATCTTCACTCTTGCTCCATTAACAAATTGAGGTAAACTTGTACTTGTATGCTTTCTCTTCTTTCAAGTCCTTCTCAATTGTAGAGGCATCATAAAAAGCCTCCTCTAAACTTGCATAGTGTTGAAGTCTCATAGGCTTTGAGATGTCTTGTCTCAAGTTAGCAACAAACCGGATCACCGTGTTTAACATAGGCTCATAAACATTGGACCTCATTCTCAATATCTCGAAGTCATCATAATATTCTTCAACACTTTTGGCATCTTGTCGGAGCATGTACACCTTCTTGACAACTTCTTGATGATAAGTAGGTCTAACATACCTCACTTCCATCAAAGCTAGCAACTCTTTCCATGTAGGCAAATCATAAATGAGATATCAGGCTTGTTCTCTCACCTTGGACTCCCACCATGTGGATGCATACCCCTAAAATTGAGTGATGGCATATTTAGCTTTCAACACATACGAAATGTTATTGGTGAGGAAGATCCTTTCACTTTGCAACCTCCACTCAAGGAATTCTTCCGGGTCACTACTACTTTTGAATGTGGAAAGAGTAACCTTGATGGTGTGCAATCCTCTATCATAGTCAGCACGATCTCCTTGATGATAACCATATCTATTATCATAGTAACCACCTTATCTCTAAACCCGATTACCCTAATGATCACCGTTGCAATCATCAAACCATTCACCTCTATCTCCATTACCTTGCCATCTTTCACCTTGATTCCTACCATAACCTTCGAGTTGCACTCAATCTGTAGGTGCATCATAACCTTGTCATCCACTATATTGAGGTCCATCGTAGTGTCTACTAGCATTTTCTCCCTCAAACTATTTGAAGAGTGGATTATGGTGGTTATCATGGTAAGGCTCTTGGGTTTGGTTATGTGGTACGTGCAAGTTAGCATGTGATGCATTTCGAAGTGGATTTCGGTTTTGGGTTGAAAAGGACGTTCCTCTTGTAACGGGTAATTTGGATGAGTGGAGCTTTGTCTAACATTGTTCGGAAAGTTAGACATTGGGTAAGAGGGTTGTTGGATTTGTAGGGTGGGGCTTGGGTTGTTTCAGGGGTTACATAACTCATGTTCATACCCCGGGGTAATAGTCATCGAGGAACTCGTGTTCCTATTCACTCCTGACCCATGAGTGGTATTAGTTGAGTCCACCCGATTAGGATTCTCCGCATTCACCATCCTATTCTTCATACGATCTATCCTTTCATTTATATTATCCATGCTCCCATTTAGATGTGCTAAGATCCCATTCATATCCGCTATTTGCTTTATGAATGAGGCAAAGTATGCCTCAATATTAAAGGAACTCTCTCCTTCATAAGCACAATCAAGTGACCTTGACATTTTCTACCTGCAAACTTCAACACACAAGGTTAGTAGTAAAGTTCCTCACCCTCTCGTATGTGAATGCTCAACTTACCTCCTAAGCGTCTTCCAAGGATTGATAGTGAACTCCCTTTGCTCAACAAAGTCACAAGTCACCTATCCTTTATGGAGGAATGGATTCTTATTTTTCGAAATAAGGACGACTCAAAATCAAACGGACGGAGCCAAGAATGTTTCCAACGAATGATCAAAAGATAAAAGCACACAAGGATGTGGTACGAAATGAAACGGACACAAAATATCTAATCACAACCAAGTAGATCAAATACTTGTTGTTAACTAGTCTTAGGATTTCTAGATGATAGAAGAATAAAAGAAATGAAACTAAGAAGATTAAACCTGATATTTGATGGAGGAAATTGGTTCTCCAACTTTCAGCTCGTGCCCAGACTGATGCGTTACGCACAAGGGAAAGTGCCCTTCGCACCTTGCTTCGTACCCCAAAATAGAATGTTGATCTTCCTGGGGAAAAGTGCTGGTGCATTTCGCACCAAGTGCTGGTCACACCTCACTTCGCACATGCCCAGGCAGAACGCTGTAGCTTCCGCCTTGTACTCGTTTTTTAGCTTTTTTGTATTTTTCTTCTTAGAACTTGCCTTTTTTGGTAAATCTCTTTTGTACAAACGCAAGTACTCTTTCCTTTTGCTTTTCCATTGGATTAAACTCCTTTATTTCACCTTCTTCTTAAACAACACCTTGAAGAACACCAAGAACACCTTATGAATTTCAAATGTGCAATTCTCTCAATTTAACTCGGATTGACTCCAAATTTGAAACGTAGCCTCTCCTCGATATAGAGAACAAAGCCCGGTACAAATTACAACCAATTCACTTCAAATTGAAGAGACCCAATTTGTGTTCTTCAAGTTCTTCAAACTTCAAAAATGGTGACTCCTTCAAACCTTAACCAAATTCTACAAAACTTGAGATTCAAGTTCCCTATGAAAAGGAGATCAAAGACCAATAGGTTTGAAGTCACAAATCAACCCAGATCTTGAACTTGTTCTTCAAGCTTCTTCACCCAAAAATGGTGAAATCTTCAAATCAACTCCAAACAAGCTCAAATCTCAGATCTAGACTTAATTGATACTAGAGAACACAAATCTAGTATCAGATTTTCAAACAAAACATTAAATCAAACAATTTTTTTGCAAAATTTTCTAAAAACGTTTTTCTCACTATTTCTTTGAAATTTTCAGATTTATGAACCTAGGAATAAGAATCGTGGGAACAACTCTTTATCCTAAGATCTGATACTAAATGATAAGATCTCGACTACTGAGACTAATCGAAATCCAAATGCGAAAATTAAATAAACAAAAGATATGTGGATTATAGTCCATTATCCAAGTTTATGGGCATCAAAGGACTTTATACCTTCACCTCCCAATTGAACTTGTTTAACAAACAATAACCCCTCAATCAAACAAAGAGACAAACAAATGAATCCACAAATGGATGACTCTATGATTAATTAAGCAAAGAAGTAAACAAGCAATCAAAGGAATCCACCCCTAATCACTCAACAAAACTATTAGGAATCCACCCAATAGTACTATTAGGAATCCATCCAATAGATTTATACAACTAGATTAGATAATTGGGAATCCACCCAAGACTACAAACTAGAGTATCAACTAGAAGCTTTCAAAGCAATTCAATATTCATCAAAATCTGATTAGCTAAGGGAAGGGAACCTCTATTTATAGCTATTACATAAAGGCCCAATAGTGACCTTGAAAGATAGCCCAACATAGGCCCAATGCACTTGAGTAGCATTTGATATGCGATTCACACCTCCAAGAGTGCCCAACGTATCAGGATTCCCATCAGCATAGCAGATTGATTCTTGTAGCCTTGTGCTTTTTATGTGCGAAATGTACCAAGCAAAGTGTGTGTTTCCCCTTGCTCGTACCATCAAGCAGATTCACTGGCAGCCTCGTCTTCCCATGCAATCATCCACAAGTTGTAGATCCTTGATCTACACTCATCAATGGTCTCCAATGCCTCTTTCTTGTAAGGCTTGGAGTTCCTTGGCTTGGCTCCTAGAGAATGTCCTCGTAGGGAATGTGTCGGGCGATATCATATCATTAAGGTAGCATGATGGTGTCCAATGTCATGAAATCAAGGATCCCTGGTACCTATTTGTTTGACAAATTTGGTCGTGACAACGCTCGAAAAATCTATGAAATGGAAAGTCATGATCCTGGTTTATGGGGATTTTTTTTTTTTGCATTTATTGTTTATTTCTTTGGATTTGTGATATTTCCACGTGGGTCCAAAGAGGACATATATACCTGCTTAATCACTGTTACTAATGCTATGTGCAATGGGGTTGATGGAAGGCCTTGCACGATTGTTCCCATGATTGTAGCTGACATTTACCGAGCCTTGGCCTGTTGTAAGAATGGGGGAAAATGATTTGACGGGTTGAAATTGTTGTTGCAATATGGTTGATTGAGCATATTTAAAGGTCCATGGCATGCAGGAATTACGCAAACTTACTGGGGCCAACAATATTATTGCACACCAATTTAGGGTTACCATGGGAGTTAAAGGGATCAAAAGGCCAAAAGAGTTGGAGAAACGGGGACAAGTGTTAAGTGCTTTGATCGAAGACTCAGTACAATGGATGTTCGATTGGTTTTCTAGAACATATTTTGTGATCTACTCTAAATATCAAGTCTATT
The DNA here is from genome assembly GCA_003996215.1 of Jaltomata sinuosa. Lineage (NCBI taxonomy): Eukaryota > Viridiplantae > Streptophyta > Magnoliopsida > Solanales > Solanaceae > Jaltomata > Jaltomata sinuosa. The sequence goes on along the minus strand of QJPP01002597.1, from coordinate 347,042 downwards.
TGATCCTAATTGGTGTTTGCGGACTTCAACCATATGCTCCCCCGAGGGTGATTAGGCAAGCAGGGAGGAAGCTAATAATACAAAGGGTAAATAAAATGTAAGATCATCAAGTAGACTATCAGAATGACAGAATTCCCCATGCCATAGACATTAGCAAAATCTGGAACAAGAATAATTTCCTGGATGAAAAGAGTATAGCGCTAGACAAGTATCATGCATGCTATGTGACATGCTACATTGAATGGTTGCATGAGAATTTAGAAGGCATTGTGATCTCAAGTGTCAAAAGAGGCAGACACGTAGGTGATAAGGAAGCTGAAGCAGAAGTACTATATAATAAATTCAAGAGGAAGTCTCTAGACTACGAGGCTAGACATCGGTATCTTCATGATGACTATTCTAAAGAGATAGCAGAATTGGGTAAGGTCGAGACTCTTGGAGGTAGCATACTTTGGGTTTAGAAGAGAAAGTGCAAGAGCTTCAGGAGGAATTCAACATGCAGGGTGAAGAATGTCTCAATAAAGGAGATATAGGAAGAAACCAAGCACTATCTTATATCTTGACAAGCTGCCACCGTTTTGACAAAGCTTTGGAGGCCCTCAAGGATGCAGACGATGAGGAAGATGTCTTTAGAAATTAGTTTGGTTTTTATTTCATTGTATGGCAAGTTTTGAGACAATTTTCACTTAATATAAATTTTATTGTTGTTGGAATTTATTTTGGAGCAAAATGACTTTACATTATGGCATATTTATCTCTCAAAATTCAAGGCCTACCTCTGACACAAAAGAGGTTCCCAAGCCAGGAAACGTCATTAAAGTGTTTACTTCTTTCAGTCTGTCTTCTGTGGCATACCTTACCTATTTGCTATTGTATTTTCTTATTACTAACTTTTTATTTTTATGTTTGTTTTATTCTTACTCCCTCCCCCAAAAGTTTATCTGTGCACCCTGGCATACCACACAAGTTCAGAAGGGACTCTTCCTCCTAGTCCAAACAACCGAGGAAAGGAAAAAATAAGCGACAACAATAGTGCCACCGAAAGAATTGGCACAAGTAATCAGAGGGAGGTCTCAAAAAATATTGGAGGGGGGGAGGGGACGTACTCTTGAGTATAGTGAGTTGATTTTAAGAATGGAACAGATAATCAGCAAACTACGAGAAGAATTGTTGCAAGTCCGTAACCTTTCTAAATTGTCCATCACTTTGAATACTCCTGTCGAGCCGTAAGTTGAGGGCAACACTACCACTGAATCCCAAGACATTTTCACGAGCCATCTACCATCGTCAAAACCCTAAAACAACCTATATCACACCCATACCCCTCTAAAAAACAACCAATGTCCTCCTCTATCACAATACCTCATATATCTAGCTCCACTAAATTCCCAAACCCATAATATACCACCTACCTCCACTCTAAATATATATTATCCCCATGCTCTAGGAAACCATAATTTGAACCCTATCTACATCGAAACAACCCCTTTTACCCATCACCAAATATGAATATAAGCCCTTAGAAAAGGACTTGTTGATACAAAACCTGGCCAAAATATTGGAGATGATAAGCAGTAGACTGCAATATGTGAAAGGTAGTAGGGGGGTGAAGGGTCTAAGTTACAAGGATTTGTGCATGCACCCAGATGTTGAGTTGCCAGGGGGTATAAACCTCCTAAATACAAGTATTTCAATGGAACCGGGGATTCCAAGGCACAACTATGTATGTATTGTGACAAATTGGTAGTTGTTGGGAGAGATGAAAAGGAATGAATGAAGCTGTTCATGAGGAATCTCACTGGGGAGGCTTTGTCATAGTTCATCGAGCGGGACACAAAAATGGTCTCAGTGGACTGACATGGCCTTTGATTTCATGGAGAGGTTTGGGTTCAACACTGACAATGCCCCAAAATAGTTTTATCAATAGAACCCAAAGAATAAGCTCAATTAGTTGTTCAGAGATTATGCTGTGAGGTAGAGATCTGAGGCTGACAAAGGCCAGCCTCTGATGGAGGAGGCTCAAATGAAAGACTACTTTATGTGCACCTAGGAGCCGCAATATTACAAGAAAATGATTCTCATTTTGGACCAAAGCTTTGCCAAGATCACCAAGGTAGGGGAAATGATAAAGGAAGGTCTCAAAAATGGTAGCATTATCAACTTGGAATCCTTGCAAGCTACCAACAAATCTTTCCAGTCTGGGGGAGTCGCCAAAAAATGGAAAATAAAGGAAGTAGGATCCATCATGATGGCACAAGACTTGAAAACCACTCCCAATCCCCAAACCTCTCCACCACCTCCTCCATAATACCAATAACCCCCGACATCATACCCCATGCCTCTTTACTATGTTCCGTATCAAATGCCCGTATACGAGGCACCCTTTCCACTACAATACGAAATGCCTCGTAAGGCTTGGAGTTCCTTGGCTTGGCTCCAAGAGAATGGCCTCGTAGGGAATGTGTCGGGCGATATCATATCATTAAGGTAGCATGATGGTGTCCTATGTCATGAAATCAAGGATCCCTGGTACCTATTTGTTTGACAAATTTGGTCGTGACAACGCTCGAAAAATCTATGAAATGGAAAGTCATGATCCGGGTTTATGGGGATTTAGTTTTTGCATTTATTGTTTATTTCTTTGGATTTGTGTTATTTCCACGTGGATCCAAAGAGGACATACATACCCGCTCAATCACAGTTACTAATGCTATGCATAATGGAGTTGATGGAAGGCCTTGCACAATTGTTCCCATGATTGTAGCTGACATTTACCGAGCCTTGGCCTGTTGTAAGAATGGGGGAAAATGCTTTGACGGGTGGAAACTGTTGTTGCAATATGGTTGATTCAGCATCTTTAAAGGTCCATGGCATGCAGGAATTATGAAAACTTACTGGGGCCAACAATATTATTGCACACCAATTTAGGGTCACCATGGGAGTTAAAGGGATCAAAAGGACAAAAGAGTTGGAGAGACGGGGACAAGTGTTAAGTGCTTTGATTGAAGACTCAGTACAATGGATGTTCGATTGGTTTTCTAGAACATATTTTGTGATCTACTCTAAATATCAAGTCTATTTGATCCTAATTGGTGTTTGCGGACTTCAACCATATGCTCCCCCGAGGGTGATTAGGCAAGCGGGGAGGAAGCTAATAATACAAAGGGTAAATAAAATGTAAGATCACCAAGTAGACTATCAGAATGACAGAATTCCCCATGCCATAGACATTAGCAAAATCTGGAACAAGAAGAATTTCCTGGATGAAAAGAGTATAGTGCTAGACAAGTATCATGCAGGCTATGTGACATGCTACATTGGATGGCTGCATGAGAATTTAGAAGGCATTGTGATCTCAAGTGTCAAAAGAGGCAGACACATAGGTGATAAGGAAGCTGAAGCAGAAGTACTATATAATAAATTCAAGAGGAAGTCTCTAGACTCTGAGGCTAGACATCAGTATCTTCATGATGACTATTCTAAAGAGATAGCAGAATTGGGTAAGGTCAAGACTCTTGGAGGTAGGATACTTTGGGTTTAGAAGAGAAAGTGCAAGAGCTTTAGGAGGAATTCAACATGCAGGGTGAAGAATGTCTCAATAAAGGAGATATAGGAAGACACCAAGCACTATCTTATATCTTGACAAGCTTCCACCATTTTGACAAAGCTTTGGAGGCCCTCAAGGATGCAGACGATGAGGAAGATGTCTTTAGAAATTAGTTTGGTTTTTATTTCATTGTATGGCAAGTTTTGAGACAATTTTCACTTAATATAAATTTTATTGTTGTTGGAATTTATTTTGGAGCAAAATGACTTTACATTATGGCATATTTATCTCTCAAAATTCTAGTCCTACCTCTGACACAAAAGAGGTTCCCAAGCCAGGAAACATCATTAAAGTGTTTACTTCTTTCAGTCTTTCTTCTGTGGCATACCTTACCTATTTGCTATTGTATTTTCTTATTACTAACTTTTTATTTTTATGTTTGTTTTATTCTTACTCCCTCCCCCAAAGGTTTATCTGTGCACCCTGGCATACCACACAAGTTCAAAAGGGACTCTTCCTCCTAGTCCAAACAACCGAGGAAAGGAAAAAATAAGCGACAACAATAGTGCCACCGAAAGAATTGGCACAAGTAATCAGAGGGAGGTCTCAAAAAATATTGGAGGGGGGGAGGGGATGTACTCTGGAGTATAGTGAGTTGATTTTAAGAATGGAACAGATAATCAGCAAACTACGAGAAGAATTGTTGCAAGTCCGTAACCTTTCTAAATTGTCCATCACTTTGAATACTCCTGTCGAGCCGTAAGTTGAGGGCAACACTACCACTGAATCCCAAGACATTTTCACGAGCCATCTACCATCGTCAAAACCCTAAAACAACCTATATCACACCCATACCCCTCTAAGAAACAACCAATGTCCTCCTCTATCACAATACCTCATATATCTAGCTCCACTAAATTCCCAAACCCATAATATACCACCTACCTCCACTCTAAATATATATTATCCCCATGCTCTAGGAAACCATAATTTGAACCCTATCTACATCGAAACAACCCCTTTTACCCATCACCAAATATGAATCTAAATCCTTAGAAAAGGACCTGTTGATACAAAACCTGGCCAAAAAGTTGGAGATGATAACCAGTAGACTGCAATATGTGGAAGGTAGTAGAGGGGTGAAGGTTCTAAGTTACAAGGATTTGTGCATGCACCCAGATGTTGAGTTGCCAAGGGGTATAAACCTCCTAAATACAAGTTTTTCAATGGGACCGGGGATTCCAAGACACAACTATGTATGTATTGTGACAAATTGGTAGTTGTTGGGAGAGATGAAAAGGAATGAATGAAGCTGGTCATGAGGAGTCTCACTGGGGAGGCTTTGTCATAGTTCATCGAGCGGGACACAAAAATGGTCTCAGTGGACTGACATGGCCTTTGATTTCATGGAGAGGTTTGGGTTCAACACTGATAATGCCCCAAAATAGTTTTATCAATAGAACCCAAAGAATAAGCTCAATGAGTTGTTCAGAGATTATGCTGTGAGGTAGAGATCTGAGGATGACAAAGGTCAGCCTCTGATGGAGGAGGATCAAATGAAAGATTACTTTATGTGCACCAAGGAGCCGCAATATTACAAGAAAATGAAGCTCATTTTGGACAAAAGCTTTGCCAAGATCGCCAAGGTAGGGGAAATGATAAAGGAAGGACTCAAAAGTAGTAGCATCATCAACTTGGAAGCCTTGCAAGCTACCAACAAATCTTTTCAGTCTGGGGGAATCGCTAAAAATTGGAAAAAGAAGGAAGTAGGATCCATCATGATGGCACAAGACTTGAAAACCACTCCCAATCCCCAAACCTCTCCACCACCTCCTCCATAATACCAATAACCCCCGACACCATACCCCATGCCTCTTTACCATGTTCCGTATCAAATGCCCGTATACGAGGCACCCTTTCCACTACAATGCCAAATGCCTCGTAAGGCTTGGAGTTCCTTGGCTTGGCTCCTAGAGAATGGCCTCGTAGGGAATGTGTCGGGCGATATCATATCATTAAGGTAGCATGATGGTGTCCTATGTCATGAAATCAAGGATCCCTGGTACCTATTTGTTTGACAAATTTGGTCGTGACAATGCTCGAAAAATCTATGAAATGGAAAGTCATGATCCTGGTTTATGGGGATTTAGTTTTTGCATTTATTGTTTATTTCTTTGGATTTGTGTTATTTCCACGTGGATCCAAAGAGGACATACATACCCGCTTAATAACAGTTACTAATGCTATGCGTAATGGAGTTGATGGAAGGACTTGCACAATTGTTCCCATGATTGTAGCTTACATTTACCGAGCCTTGGCCTGTTGTAAGAATGGGGGAAAATGCTTTGATGGGTGGAAACTGTTGTTGCAATATGGTTGATTGAGCATCTTTAAAGGTCCATGGCATGCAAGAATTATGCAAACTTACTGGGGCCAACAATATTATTGCACACCAATTTAGGGTCACCATGGGAGTTAAAGGGATCAAAAGGACAAAAGAGTTGGAGAGACGGGGACAAGTGTTTAGTGCTTTGATTGAAGACTCAGTACAATGGATGTTCGATTGGTTTTCTAGAACATATTTTGTGATCTACTCTAAATATCAAGTCTATTTAATCCTAATTGGTGTTTGCGGACTTCAACCATATGCTCCCCCGAGGGTGATTAGGCAAGCGGGGAGGAAGCTAATAATACAAAGGGTAAATAAAATGTAAGATCACCAAGTAGACTATCAGAATGACAGAATTCCCCATGCCATAGACATTAGCAAAATCTGGAACAAGAAGAATTTCCTGGATGAAAAGAGTATAGCGCTAGACAAGTATCATGCAGGCTATGTGACATGCTACATTGAATGGTTGCATGAGAATTGAGAAGGCATTGTGATCTCAAGTGTCAAAAGAGGCAGACACGTAAGTGATAAGGAAGCTGAAGCAGAAGTACTATATAATAAATTCAAGAGGAAGTCTCTAGACTCCGAGGCTAGACATCAGTATCTTCATGATGACTATTCTAAATAGATAGTAGAATTGGGTAAGGTCGAGACTCTTGGAGGTAGGATACTTTGGGTTTAGAAGAGAAAGTGCAAGAGCTTTAGGAGGAATTCAACATGCAGGGTGAAGAATGTCTCAATAAAGGAGATATAGGAAGACACCAAGCACTATCGTATATCTTGACAAGCTTCCACCGTTTTGACAAAGCTTTGGAGGCCCTCAAGGATGCAGACGATGAGGAAGATGTCTTTAGAAATTAGTTTGGTTTTTATTTCATTGTATGGCAAGTTTTGAGACAATTTTCACTTAATATAAATTTTATTGTTGTGGGAATTTATTTTGGAGCAAAATGACTTTACATTATGGCATATTTATCTCTCAAAATTCTAGGCCTACCTCTGACACAAAAGAGGTTCCCAAGCCAGGAAACATCATTAAAGTGTTTACTTCTTTCAGTCTTTCTTCTGTGGCATACCTTACCTATTTGCTATTGTATTTTCTTATTACTAACTTTTTATTTTTATGTTTGTTTTATTCTTACTCCCTCCCCCAAAGGTTTATCTGTGCACCTTGGCATACCACACAAGTTCAGAAGGGACTCTTCCTCCTAGTCCAAACCACCGAGGAAAGGAAAAAATAAGCGACAACAGTAGTGCCACTGAAAGGATTGGCACAGGTAATCAGAGGGAGGTCTCAGAAAAAATTGGAGGGGGGGAGGGGACGAACTCAGGAGTATAGTGAGTTGATTTTAAGAATGGAACAGATAATCCACAAACTACGAGAAGAATTGTTGCAAGTATGTAACCTTTCTAAATTGTCCATCACTTTGAATACTCCTGTCGAGCCGTAAGTTGAGGGCAACACTACCACTGAATCCCAAGCCATTTTCATGAGCCATCTACCTTCGTCAAAACCCTAAAACAACCTATATCACACCCATACCCCTCTAAGAAACAACCAATGTCCTCCTCTATCACAATACCCCATATATCTAGCTCCACTAAATTCCCAAACCCATAATATACCACCTACCTCCACTCTAAATATATACTATCCCCATGCTCTAGGAAACCATAATTTGAACCCTATCTACATCGAAACAACCCCTTTTACCCATCACCAAATATGAATATAAGCCCTTAGAAAAGGACTTGTTGATACAAAACCTGGCCAAAATATTGGAGATGATAAGCAGTAGACTGCAATATGTGAAAGGTAGTAGGGGGTGAAGGGTCTAAGTTACAAGGATTTGTGCATGCACCCAGATGTTGAGTTGCCAGGGGGTATAAACCTCCTAAATACAAGTATTTCAATGGAACCGGGGATTCCAAGGCACAACTATGTATGTATTGTGACAAATTGGTAGTTGTTGGGAGAGATGAAAAGGAATGAATGAAGCTGTTCATGAGGAATCTCACTGGGGAGGCTTTGTCATAGTTCATCGAGCGGGACACAAAAATGGTCTCAGTGGACATACATGGCCTTTGATTTCATGGAGAGGTTTGGATTCAACACTGACAATGCCCCAAAATAGTTTTATCAATAGAACCCAAAGAATAAGCTCAATTAGTTGTTCAGAGATTATGCTGTGAGGTAGAGATCTGAGGCTGACAAAGGCCAGCCTCTGATGGAGGAGGCTCAAATGAAAGACTACTTTATGTGCACCTAGGAGCCGCAATATTACAAGAAAATGATTCTCATTTTTGACCAAAGCTTTGCCAAGATCGCCAAGGTAGGGGAAATGATAAAGGAAGGTCTCAAAAATGGTAGCATTATCAACTTGGAATCCTTGCAAGCTACCAACAAATCTTTCCAGTCTGGGGGAGTCGCCAAAAAATGGAAAATAAAGGAAGTAGGATCCATCATGATGGCACAAGACTTGAAAACCACTCCCAATCCCCAAACCTCTCCACCACCTCCTCCATAATACCAATAACCCCCGACACCATACCCCATGCCTCTTTACCATGTTCCGTATCAAATGCCCGTATACGAGGCACCCTTTCCACTACAATACGAAATGCCTCGTAAGGCTTGGAGTTCCTTGGCTTGGCTCCTAGAGAATGGCCTCGTAGGGAATGTGTCGGGCGATATCATATCATTAAGGTAGCATGATGGTGTCCTATGTCATGAAATCAAGGATCCCTGGTACCTATTTGTTTGACAAATTTGGTCGTGACAACGCTCGAAAAATCTATGAAATGGAAAGTCATGATCCTGGTTTATGGGGATTTAGTTTTTGCATTTATTGTTTATTTCTTTGGATTTGTGTTATTTCCACGTGGATCCAAAGAGGACATACATACCCGCTTAATCACAGTTACTAATGCTATGCGTAATGGAGTTGATGGAAGGCCTTGCACAATTGTTCCCATGATTGTAGCTGACATTTACCGAGCCTTGGCCTGTTGTAAGAATGGGGGAAAATGCTTTGACGGGTGGAAACTGTTGTTGCAATATGGTTGATTGAGCATCTTTAAAGGTCCATGGCATGCAGGAATTATGCAAACTTACTGGGGCCAACAATATTATTGCACACCAATTTAGAGTCACCATGGGAGTTAAAGGGATCAAAAGGACAAAAGAGTTGGAGAGACGGGGATAAGTGTTAAGTGCTTTGATTGAAGACTCAGTACAATGGATGTTCGATTGGTTTTCTAGAACATATTTTGTGATCTACTCTAAATATCAAGTCTATTTGATCCTAATTGGTGTTTGCGGACTTCAACCATATGCTCCCCCGAGGGTGATTAGGCAAGCGGGGAGGAAGCTAATAATACAAAGGGTAAATAAAATGTAAGATCACCAAGTAGACTATCAGAATGACAGAATTCCCCATGCCATAGACATTAGCAAAATCTGGAACAAGAAGAATTTCCTGGATGAAAAGAGTATAGCGCTAAACAAGTATCATGCAGGCTATGTGACATGTTACATTGAATGGTTGCATGAGAATTTAGAAGGCATTGTGATCTCAAGTGTCAAAAGAGGCAGACACGTAGGTGATAAGGAAGCTGAAGCTGAAGTACTATATAATAAATTCAAGAGGAAGTCTCTAGACTCCGAGGCTAGACATCAGTATCTTCATGATGACTATTCTAAAGAGATAGCAGAATTTGGTAGGGTCGAGACTCTTGGAGGTAGGATACTTTGGGTTTAGAAGAGAAAGTGCAAGAGCTTCAGGAGGAATTCAACATGCAGGGTGAAGAATGTCTCAATAAAGGAGATATAGGAAGACACCAAGCACTATCTTATATCTTGACAAGCTTCCACCGTTTTGACAAAGCTTTGGAGGCCCTCAAGGATGCAGACGATGAGGAAGATGTCTTTAGAAATTAGTTTGGTTTTTATTTCATTGTATGGCAAGTTTTGAGACAATTTTCACTTAATATAAATTTTATTGTTGTGGGAATTTATTTTTGAGCAAAATGACTTTACATTATGGCATATTTATCTCTCAAAATTCTAGGCCTACCTCTGACACAAAAGAGGTTCCCAAGCCAGGAAACATCATTAAAGTGTTTACTTCTTTCAGTCTTTCTTCTGTGGCATACCTTACCTATTTGCTATTGTATTTTCTTATTACTAAATTTTTATTTTTATGTTTGTTTTATTCTTACTCCCTCCCCCAAAGGTTTATCTGTGCACCCTGGCATACCACACAAGTTCAAAAGGGACTCTTCCTCCTAGTCCAAACCACCGAGGAAAGGAAAAAATAAGCGACAACAATAGTGCCACTGAAAGGATTGGCACAGGTAATCAGAGGGAGGTCTCAGAAAAAATTGGAGGGGGGGAGGGGACGAACTCAGGAGTATAGTGAGTTGATTTTAAGAATGGAACAGATAATCCACAAACTACGAGAAGAATTGTTGCAAGTCTGTAACCTTTCTAAATTGTCCATCACTTTGAATACTCCTGTCGAGCCGTAAGTTGAGGGCAACACTACAACTGAATCCCAAGCTATTTTCACGAGCCATCTACCTTCGTCAAAACCCTAAAACAACCTATATCACACCCATACCCCTCTACGAAACAACCAATGTCCTCCTCTATCACAATACCCCATATATCTAGCTCCACTAAATTCCCAAACCCATAATATACCACCTACCTCCACTCTAAATATATACTATCCCCATGCTCTAGGAAACCATAATTTGAACCCTATCTACATCGAAACAAACCCTTTTACCCATCACCAAATATAAATCTAAGCCCTTAGAAAAGGACCTGTTGATACAAAACCTGGCCAAAATATTGGAGATGATAAGCAGTAGACTGCAATATGTGAAAGGTAGTAGGGGGGTGAAGGGTCTAAGTTACAAGGATTTGTGCATGCACCCAGATGTTGAGTTGCCAGGGGGTATAAACCTCCTAAATACAAGTTGTTCAATGGGACCGGGGATTCCAAGGCACAACTATGTATGTATTGTGACAAATTGGTAGTTGTTGGGAGAGATGAAAAGGAATGAATGAAGCTGTTCATGAGGAATCTCACTGGGGAGGCTTTGTCATAGTTCATCGAGCGGGACACAAAAATGGTCTCAGTGGACTGACATGGCCTTTGATTTCATGGAGAGGTTTGGGTTCAACACTGACAATGCCCCAAAATAGTTTTATCAATAGAACCCAAAGAATAAGCTCAATTAGTTGTTCAGAGATTATGCTGTGAGGTAGAGATCTGAGGCTGACAAAGGCCAGCCTCTGATGGAGGAGGCTCAAATGAAAGACTACTTTATGTGCACCTAGGAGCCGCAATATTACAAGAAAATGATTCTCATTTTGGACCAAAGCTTTGCCAAGATCACCAAGGTAGGGGAAATGATAAAGGAAGGTCTCAAAAGTGGTAGCAGTATCAACTTGGAAGCCTTGCAAGCTACCAACAAATCTTTCCAGTGTGGGGGAGTCGCTAAAAAATGGAAAATGAAGGAAGTAGGATCCATCATGATGGCACAAGACTTGAAAACCACTCCCAATCCCCATACCTCTCCACCACCTCCTCCATAATACCAATAACCCCCGACACCATACCCCATGCCTCTTTACCATGTTCCGTATCAAATGCCCGTATACTAGGCACCCTTTCCACTACAATACCAAATGCCACTTATTTTGTCCATTATGCACAATCTTCCCAATTTCAATCATCCCTTCCAACCCTAAACTATAGACCCTGAGCCAAATTTTAGAAGAGGCCAGTCAAACACTACACTCCTTTGGTTGAACACATAGCCCAATTGTATAAAAGACTCAAGGGATTTGGCCACATCAATCCCATTTCTGCCTTAACTATGGACACTTAAGATAAGTGTTATGATGCTAACAAAGTATGTGCATACCATTCGGGGATGAAAGGGCACACCACTTAAGTGTGTTGCTCATTAAAGGATAATATTCAGAGATTGATTGATACTAATGTTATTCAGTTAAACGATCTGGCTCCGAACGTCACTAGAAATCCATTCTCGAATGATCAGGTAATATGTTGGAGGTTGATAAAGCAATAGATTTAGATATTTCTATTTGGGTCATTAAGCAAGAGGAGAATGTTGCAGAAATGACACAAACACATGTTACGGCACAAAGTCATGTTCCATGCAAAGTTGAGGTGGTTGCACCTTAGCCGACATATACCGTCTAAAAAGCTTCCCTAAGTGTTTACAATCCCCATGTAGTCCTATTGAATTATGACCACAATATTCTATGGAAAGCAAAAGCTGCAGAGGCAGATGTTGCCCAAGGTGTGACTCGGTCTGGCAGAATCTATTCACCTAAAAACATGGCTCAAGAAGGCTTTAGCAAGGGAAAATAACTGGTTGTAGAGCTTGACAAAAATGGCATCTGGAAGAGGGTGCAAGCAAAGGAATATTCTGTGGTAGATCCGCTGAGCAAAAACCCACCTCAAATATCTATCTTAGAGCTGTCAATACGATCTGGCCCAGCCCATCCGGGCTAGCCCCCACGGGCTTTGAAATTTGATGGGCCAAGCCGAGCTGGCCCATTAAAATGATGGGCTCAAAAACAACAAGCCCAACCCATTATTCTATAGGCTACGAGCCTCGACGAGCCAACCCATTTTTTAAATAATATTATTTTTATTATTTTTAAAATTTAAATTTAATTTTAAATAGTTAATAACATAAATATTTACAAGAAAGTATTAAATAATGTTACTACTTGCTAATTTAGTTCAAGTTCACAAAAAAATAATCATAATAATCTGTGAAACTACATAACTTTTGACCTGATATTATTCGAATCTTACATATTTTATAAACATAATTAATATCTAAATATTTATGATGGTTTAAGTAGACTTTGAGTTTGAACTCATCTTGTTCTTTTTAGTACTCTATTTTATTTTTATTCGTCATGACCCGATTTCTAGGTCATTATGGCTCCTTCAACCCCACAGTAGGGGAACAAATTCCCGTAGCCCAGAATGATTTGTAATGGGCTACTATCGAAAAATATAAGCGGAAGAACAGTTTATTAAGCAAAAGCAAGGGAACAAGATGAAGAAAACAAATAACAGGAATATATACAAACATAGGTGGAAGCTAAACCAAACCCAAAACTTGGTATCATAGTATAAAGCCAGAACTACATATAAGGATTATGAAGCATCCAAAAGAATATATACCCAAATGTCTCCGAGTAGTAATAGAGTACATAAAGCAAAAGATAAACTAAAAACTAAGCTTCGGTCGCCAAGAGCTCACCCTCAGTCTGGATAGTCCTAAAATATCCAAAAATACTCATAGCAATCTAGCGGCGATGTCCCATACTAGGATCTGCACCAGAAGATGCAGAGTGTAGTATAAGCACCAATTGCAAAGCAACCGGTACCCAGTAGGTATTATAGGCCGACTGGGCACATATAAGATAAAAGACCAGTAATGAACATAATAGAAAATAAATAGTCACAGAAGGCAACAAATAAGTACATGAAAACTAGCCTAGAGGGAAGACAACAAAAAGCAATATACAAGGCTAGCAAGTAGAATATATACACACAGCAGGCACAGGTGAAAGCAAGAGATGGCGCACCTAGGATCCTCGAAATAACAGTATATAGTAAGTTTAGAAGTGAGCGATATACCGGTATCCTTAAGTACAAGGGAAAGGAGGAGAATAGTAAAGATAGGCACGCTCGGAAAAAAAAGGAACAAATAACCAACTTAATCATACCAAACTCAAGCCAGGAACTAACGACCTCTCAATATCCAATTTCATATATATAACCATAATAGGTTTTAGTATAGTGATAAGGTAACAAGCGTCTACCTAAAGTCCCCCGGCCACCCATACAACTGGGGAACACAATCAAGTGAAAACAAACCCTCCGGTCGCCCATACAACCAGAGCGTACACTCAACAAACAACAAACAAGGGTGGAATCTCACACAAATGATATGATATGATATAATGAACTAAGTGTAACCATTGTGTCTGTATGTTACCCCCTCCGGTTCCCCAAAGGTCTAATAAAGTTGGGATCCATGGAAGGACTTCTCATGAGTACATCTACTCTGCCGTACACTCCTACCCCCGGTCACCCTTTTGCTCGTAGCACTTGGTCTGAAATGACAAGGTCCATGGAGGTCTACTCGTAGACCACATACTACACTCTTACCTCAAAATGTCAGTCCAGAGTACCACCGGATCCAAACTAGTACTTAAATGCTCAAAATGCATGCATGAATTCTATCCAGGTCTAAATCAAAGAAATAAGCCTCATAAACCACCTTTAAGGGTGCTCAAACGTATTCGAGTCTAAAACAGTGGTAAAACCGGTTTGCCACTTGTCCTTACCGGGTCTAATATCAATTCTCACCAATAAAAGAGTAAATTTAGCACCTCGGTTCAACCAGGTCCAATATATAGTCAGAAGTTGTAACAAATCTTTCTCTTAACCTTTCTTACCCGAAGAAGATCCATTAAGATGATACCAAACCGTTCATAATCAATTTTACCAACAAAGGGTCCCCACGAGACATGCAAGGTTTAGAAAAATCATCAATAGAAGGCCCGAAGCCAAAATCGTAGTAAAATCATGAAGAAAATCCTTTTATATGCATTTTGATGGCATGCTCAAACACATTTAGTATCCCAACGGCTCACAATCAACCTATTGGCCCTGCACAGGCTCCAATCATTCTACAACACAGATAACCAGCTCTATAATAGTAATAACGATGTTCGAGACTCACGAACATTCCCAATATCCCACAAACTATATTCCAGGGTCTATAAAAGGCCACACAGGATCACAAGGGTGAATAGAGAATATAAAACAAATACAACATATATCAGAGGAAGAAAAGTAACCGGACATGAATAAGCGGTCAAGGTATGTGCTACCAACATAGTAAACCCAACCCAATAATGCCCATTAGTACAATTTTATCCTATATAAGCAAAGTCTAAATCATTTAAACCGTAACCTACCTATCGTGCAACGACAAGCTGTTAGGACAATGATATCCAAGCCCGAATCGCTCTGAGAAACCCTGAATGATGATCAAACTATCAACAACCTAAATAAGACATTAAAATGAGTCTAACGATACCCATATCAGTATAAAGATAGCTGGGTCAAAATTTGGGTCACCGATGGGCCCGTGGGCACTGCAACCTGAAGCCAAAAATGAAGAAGCGCACGACGATCACCACACTCCAAGGTGTACATGTCCAGAATATATAGAGAATTTGTCCATGGAAAAGGCTCCAACCAACCAGCCGATCATAAGATCTAATTAAGAAACAAAGAGGCAGATTAACGGGTTATAAGCAGATAAAACTTACCATATAGGTTGGAGGAGCGATCACAAGCAAGAATTATGCACCCCCACACTGAGAATTGACCAAATACTGATCTGGGATGAGTTTAGTGCAACAACAATAGAGGATTTAGTATCTTCAATGATACAAATAAAGTCCATAATTATTTATACTGCCAGGGGTCCTTCATCGAGATCGCGAAGGGACCCCTCACAGTCGTGAGGACCACGCTGGCTAGACCATCGCGTTTGCGAGGACTAGCCATGCGATCGTGAAGAAAAATGGAGGAAAGAATTCATCTTTATCACGATAGGCGATCATGCGATCGCGAAGAACAAGGGACCAGGTTCTTCATCACGGCCGTGAGGGAGGAGGCTCGCGATCGCGATTAAGGCCTGAGGCCTGCACCTGCAACAACAAAAATCTGCACCTTTTTAAAACTCCACAGGCCATTCCAGGCACAATTAGAAACCGATAATTAAAAACCAATAATGCTAATAGAGTGGAAACGACGTTCTGGACTCAACATAATAGATGAAACTTCCATACGAGGTCATTTCAGAGAAAATTTAACCCAAGTCAACACTAACCAACATGCAACCAAACACCCGGAATAAGCTTGGCTCACCCGGAACCCGAACCAACCATCTACCTAACCAAAACTCAACATTTCAAAGCTGATGGAATCGTTGGATTTTGAATCTGATGCTCCAATCATTGAAAGCTAACCCAAGTTACACTTTTAACTACAAATGGCCTGAAAACAAAAAAAGCAACACAAAACCCATATCAAAAATTCTCAGGCCTCAACTAAAGGTCCAACTAGACAAAACTCAGCTCTCCGGAGTTAACATAACTATCGGAATTCGATTCTGAGCATGTTAGCTAAGAATGTTGACTAAAGGCAATGATATTCTAAGTTAAGGCTCTAAAAATAGGGAAACGGCCAAAACAGCCAAATGAATGACTAGGGCACCGAACTACTGGTCCCAGCAAGACATAGATGACTTGGGGTCGCTACAGGAAATCTCTAACTGTACAATGAATGTGTAAATGCGAAGATGACCAGAAGGGTCATCACAACATCCACTACTAAAAAGACTTTCTTCCTCGAATGTCAAGAAGAAGAGAGTACCTGAAGGCTCGAACAACTGGGGATACTGAGCAGGCAACTCACTCTCGATCTCCCAAGTAGCCTCCTCGACCGGATGATACCTCCACTGAACTTTCATAACCGAAATCTCCCTAGATCTCAATCTCTTAATATCTTTGGATAGAATTGCAATCGGCTCCTTAACAAAGGATAAACTCTCATCTAACTGAACTGAATCTCACTGCAACACATGAGACTCACATGGAACATACCAGCGCAGCATGGAGACATGAAAAATGGGATGCACAACTAAAAATATCGGCCGAAAAGCTAACATGTAGGCCACACTACCAACCCTCTGAAGAATATCAAATGGCTCAATGAACCTGGGGCTAAGCTTTCCCTGCCGACCAAATCTTATCACGCCCTTCATGGGCGATACTCGAAGGAATACCAAGTAACCAACACTGAACTCCAAGGCACAAAGTCTATGATCAACGTAGCTCTTCTGCCTACTCTGGGATGCTCTAAGTCTATCCTGAATCAAAAGGACTCAGTCCAAGGAATCTCTAAGCAAATCTGTACTCTGTGGTCTAGGCTCTACACAATCAAACCAACCAACCGATGATCTACAATGCCTACCATACAAGGTCTAGAAAGGTCTCATGCCGATGCTTGAATGAAAGCTATTATTATAAACAAACTCGGCCAAAGGCACCAATTGGTCCCATGAACCTCCAAAGTCAAGAACACAGGCCCAAAGCATGTCCTCCAGGACCTAAATAGTCCTCTCGGACTGGTCATCTGTCTGAGGGTGGAAGGCAGTACAAAGCTGAACCTCTGTACCCAAATCCCTCTGAATAGCTCTCTAAAACTGAGATGTGAAGTGAGTGTCGCGGTCTGAAATAATAGAAGATAGGACCCCATACAATCGAACAATCTCACGAATGTAAATCTGAGCTTACCTCTCAGCACCTTAGGAAGTCTGAACCGACAAGAAGGTGGCCGACTTAGTTAGCGGATCCACAATAACCCAAAAGTAATCAAAAACCCGAGAAGTACAAGGCAAACCAATAATGAAGTCCATAGTAATGTCTTCCCACTTCCACTTAGGAATGGGAAGTTTCTGTATCAAACCACCCAGTCTAATATGCTCGAACTTCACCTACTGACAGTTCAAGCACCGAGATACGAACTTTGCTATGTCCTACTTCATACTGCTCCACCAGTAATGATGTCTCAAATCTTTATACATCTTTGTTGTGCCAGAATGGATGGAGTATCTAGAATAATGTGCCTCAGGAAGTATCAACTGAATCAGATCTCCAACCCTCGGAACACAAAGATGACTGTCAAACCTCACAATACCATAAGAACCCAAAGTATCCTGGATGGCCTCACCCCAAACTACCTGATCATGAAGGTCACACAAACTCTGATCCTAAAATTGGCAGCTCTAAATTTGATCAACTAGAGAAGAACGAACCTCAATACTGGCAAGAACTCTGCTAGGATCCGACAAGTTAAGCCTAACCAAATAGTTAGCCAAAGACTGGATGTCCAAGGCCAATGGTCGCTCAGAAACTGAAAGTGAAGTTAGGATTCCCATACTCACCGCCTTCCAACTTAAGGCATCCGCTACCACATTTTCCTTTCCCGGATGGTATAGAATAATGAAATCGTAGTCCTTCAATAACTCAATCCATCTCTTCTGCCTTGAGTTCATCTTATGCTGACTTGTAAAGTACTGAAGACTACGATGGTCAGTGAATATCTCACAATAAACTCCATATAGGTAGTGCCTCCTAATCTTGAGTGCGAAGACTACCGCCGCCAACTCTAAGTCATGAGTAAGGTAGTTGCGCTCGTGAACCTTCAGCTGCCTCGACGCATATGCTATCATTTGACCCTAGTGCATCAACACACAACCAAGACCAACCCCAAAAGCATCACAATACATGGAGAAACTCTGACCCTCGACCGGCAAGGTCAAAACTAGAGTTGAAGTCAATAAGGCCTTAAGCCTCAAAAAGCTATCCTTGTACTGATTCGGCCACTGAAATGGAACATCCATCCTAGTCAGCATAGTCAATGGTGCTGCTA
This sequence comes from Jaltomata sinuosa, assembly GCA_003996215.1. Lineage (NCBI taxonomy): Eukaryota > Viridiplantae > Streptophyta > Magnoliopsida > Solanales > Solanaceae > Jaltomata > Jaltomata sinuosa. The sequence continues at coordinate 328,522 of QJPP01002597.1, read as the reverse complement.
TGGAAGAAAATTACTAAATGAACAATCTGTAGTAACCCGCTAACCCAACAAAGCTGAGAACCTCGGTGGCAGTAGTAGGTCTAGGCAAATCACGAACTGCTGAAATCATACCCGAATCAACTCTAATCCCATCCTTAGACACCACGTGCCCTAGAAATGAAATTGACTCAAGCCAAAACTCACACATTGAGAACATGGCATAAAGTCAATGATCTCTCAAAGTCTGAAGTACAGTCCTCAAGTGTTGCTCATGCTCATCTCTACTCCTCGAGTATATCAGAATGTCATCAATGAAGACTATCATGAACATATCCAAGTACGGGCTAAGCACCCTGTGCATCAAGTCCATAAAAGCTGCATGGGCATTACTCAACCCAAAAGACATCACCAGGAACTCATAATGGCCATAACGTGTCATGAATGCTAACTTAGGGATGTCCTCCGCCCTAATCTTCAACTGATGGTAGCCGAACCTCAAATCAATCTTCGATAACATAATTGAACCCTAAATCTGATTAAACAAGTCATCAATCCTTTTCATAGGATACCTATTCTTCACTGTCACATTATTCAATTGCCGATAATCAATACACATCCGCATCGACTTATCCTTCTTCTTCACGAAGAGAATAGGAGCACCCCAAGGAGATACACTCAGTCTAATGAACCCCTTAGCTAACAAATCCTGGAGTTTCTCCTTAAGCTCTCTAAACTCAGCAGGAGCCATACGGTAGGGAGAAATAGAAATGGGCTTAGTGCCCAGCTCTAACTCAATGGAAAAATCATTATCTCTCTCAAGTGGAAGGCCTGGAAGATTGGTAGGAAACACATCTAGGAAGTCTCTAACCACGGGAAAAGACTCAGGAGACGAAGGGTCAGCACTAGTATCTCGTACATATGCCCGATAAGCTAGACACCTGCGAGAAATCAACTTCCTAGCTCGAAGACAAGAGATGAACTAGACTGTGTGCGGATAATAGAACCCTGCCACACAACCGGGGATACACTGGGCACGGCTATGGTAACTGTCTTGGCATAACAATCTAAAACTGTGCGGTAGGGGGATAACCAGTCCATGCCCAGTATCACATCAAAATCTAACATATCAAGGATCATCAAATCACCCCAAGTCTCCGAATCACCAACAGATATCATGCAAGATCTCACAATCCGATCCACTACTAAAGAATCTCCTATTGGGGTCCAAAAAGAAACAGGAACACATAATAGTTCACTAGCCAACCCCAAACAAGTAGAAAGTAGGCAGATACATACGAACAAGTATATCCAGGATCAAATAAAGCCATAATATACTGATGGCACACATAAATCAGACTTGTAATCACAACATCTGAGGCCACTGCCTCTAGCCTCCCATGGACTGCATAAAACTGAGATGACCTCCACCTGCCTGACTGCCATCCCTACCACTTACTTTTCCATGCAGGGCACCACCCCTAGCCTGACAACAACCCCTTCTGGCCAGAGGATGAACTGTTGGCAAAGGCTCGGCCGGCTGAGCAATTTACTGAACTGTACCCCACTGGGGGCAATCTCTAGCATAATGGCCAACAACACCACACTCATAACAAGGCCTTGATGACCTGTACTGTCGAGGCGGACTAGTAGAACCTTAATGGCCACAATGGCTTGATGCCCCAGAGGCTGCAACCTTTGAAAACTGACCCTTCTCGAACTAAGAACTATGAGAAGTCTGAAGTGAAGACTGAATCGGTCAGCTGGACTGACCCTAGTTCTGCTATGGCTTATAACCCTAGCCCCACTGGCCTGAACCTCTACCACTATGTCTAGAACCACTCTATCCACCCTAATAATGAGGCCTCTTATCTCTAGCCCCCTGATCATGTTGATGTAAGTCCTCCACAGTGCGAACATAGTCTGCAATAGCCTAAAATGACTGGCCTCTAGAAACCAATATCTCAGGTGGTTGTCTAAGCTCTGTCCGCAATCTCCAAATAAACCTGTTAATCCTGTCCAGGTCAGTAGGAATGATCATAGCACCAAATGGAGCAAGATGATAGAAACGAGTCTCATACTCAGATATAGACATAGATCCCTGCATAAGCCTGGTGAACTACTCCCGGCGACACTCACGATCACTCTTAGGTAAGAACTTGGCCATGAAGGACTCATAAAACTCAGACCAAGGAATCAGAGGTGATGTAGAAAGTCTGCAAGCAACATGTTCCTTCCACCATAACTTCATTGGACCCTCAAGTTGTTACATAGTATATCTAACCCCGTGAGTCTCTAGAAAACCCAGATGGTGTAACATATCCTCACAGGTAGTAATAAAGTCATGTGGGTCCTATCCTGAGGTACCAGCAAATATCGGTGGTGCCAATCTTAGAAATCTACTCAAGGCCTTATTCTCCCCATAAGTCATAGCTGGGCGAGGAGCAAGAGGTTGTGCAACCGCTGGAACTGGAATAACCTCAGCATGGGGAGCCGCAATAGCAGGCTATGCTCCTGAACTCTGAACACCCAGGGCTACCCCCTGAGTGGATGTCTGTGATACCTCAGAAGGTCTCTCCCCTATCATACCCAATAGCTGAAGTAGTAAACCCCAAATATCTGAAGACTAAGCTAGGGCTGAAGCTGGAACAAGGACTGGTGCTGGAACTAGTACTGGAGCTGGTGGCACTTGGGTTGTCCCCAGGTCCACATGTTGTGGTACAGTAACAAACTCTTGCTCTATCTCAACCCTAGCAGCTTTAGCAGGTGTTGCTGCTCTGGGATGACCTCTAGCCCTACCCTTGTGACCACCCCATCCCCTAGCTAGAGTCGGAGGTGCAGGGGTCGAAGGCTCTCCTCTACCAGAAGCTGAAGATCTCATACGAACCATCTACAAAAGAGTGAACGAAAACAACTTAGATTTACCGAAACTTTTCAAGGATACTATGCATGAGAGAGAAACAAGAAGAGTCCATTTTTCCTAAGATGTCACCATAGCCTCCCGAAGATTAAGTATAGACGTCTCCTCCCTGATCTGCATGACTCTACTAGATATTGGCTCATATACCGATGACACCATTGAACCTAGAGCTCTGATACCAATCTATCATGACCCAATTTCTAGGTCATGATGGCACCTACAACCCCCAGTAGGTGAACCAATACCCGTAGCCTAGAATGGTCAGTAATGGGATACTATCGAACAATTTAAGCGGAAGAACAATTTAATAAGCAAAAGCAAGGGAACAAGATGAAGGAAATAGATAACAGGAATATATACATACATAGGTGCAAGCTAAACCAAACCCAAAACCTGGTATCACAGTATAGAGATGGAACTACATATAAGGAGTACAAAGAATCCAAAAGAATATATACACAAATGTCTACGAGTAGTAATAGAGTACATCAAGCAAAAGATAAACTAAAAGCTAAGCTCCGGTCGCCAAAAGCTCACCCTCAGTCTGGATAGTCCAAAAATCTCCAAGCACGACTCACAACGATCTAGTGAAGATATCCCACACTAGGATCTGCACCAGAAGATGCAGAGTGTAGTATGAGCACCAATTGCAAAACAACCGGTACCCAGTAGGTATCATAGGCCGACTGGGCACATATAAGAAAAAAGAGCAGTAATGAACAGAATAGAAAATAGATAGTCACAGAAGGCAACGGATAAGTACACGAAAACTAGCACAGAGGGAAGACAACATAAAGCAATATACAATGCTAGTAAGTAGAATATATACACACAACATGAACAGGTGAAAGTAAGAAATGGTGCACCTAGGATCCTTTCAATAACAGTATATAGTAAGTTTAGAAGTGAGCGGTATACCGGTAACCTCAAGTACAAGGGATAGGAGGAGAAGAATAAAGATAGGCACGCTCGAAAAAATAGGAACAAATAACCAACTTAATCATACCAAACTCAAGCCAGGAACTAACGACCTCTCAATATCCAATCTCATATATATAACCATAACAGGGTGTAGTATAGTGATAAGGTAACAAGCGTCTACCTACAGTCCCCTTGCCGCCCATACAACCAGGGAATGCAATCAAGTGAAAACAAACCCTTTGGCCACCCATAAAATCAGAGAGTACACTTAACAAACAACAAACAACGGTTGAATCTCAAACAAATGAATGATATGATATGATATGACAAACTAAGTGTAACCAAAGTGTCAGTATGTTACCCCCTGTGGTGCCCCAAAGGTCCAATAAAGGCGAGATCCATGAAAGGGCTTCTCCTGAGTACATCTACTCTGTCGTACACCCTTACCCCCGGTCATTATTTTGCCCGTAGAACTTGGTCCAGAATGACAGGGTCCATGGAGATCTACTCATAGACCACATACTACATTATAACCTCAAAATATCAGTTCGGAGTCCCACCGAATCCAAACTAGTACTCAAATGCTCAAAATGCATGCATGAATTCTATCCAGGTCTAAATCAAAGAAATAAGCCTCATAAACCACCTTTAAGGGTGGCCGGGCATATCCGGGTCTAAAATAGTGGTAAAACAGGTCTGTCGCTCGGCCTTACCTAGTCTAATATCAATTCTCACCAATAACAGGGTAAATCTAGCACCTCGGTTCAACTGGGTCCAATATATAGTCGAAAGCTGTAACAAATCTTTCTTTTAACCTTTTTTACCCCAAGAAGATCCATTAAAATGATACCAAACTTTTTATAATCAATTTTATCAAAAATGGGCCCCACGGGCCATGCAATGTTTAGAAATACATCAACAAAAGGACCAAAGGCAAAACCATAGTAAAATCATAAAGAAAATCATTTTATATGTGTTGACACCCAATTTTGGCCCTCCTTTTTCCCATAATTAATTTTTATATGCTTCTTAATCACGAGGACTTTTCCAAAATAATTTTTTTATTTTTTATATTAATTTTTTTTAAATTTTGGCACCAATAATCATTTTTTAAAAATGATTTCCTTTACTTTTTATAATAATAATTACTAATAATATTGTATCTTATAAAATCACCCTAAAAAATATATATTTTATAATTCATTCTTTTTAACAAGATATTGGTATAGTAACTTTTATTTCAAAATGAAATTTTGTCGTATCGCTATAGTATTTCCTAAATACAGTTCTATCAATTGAGGATTGCGATTACGCGTATCAAAATTATATGTTAAGTCAACTATATATGTATTTGAAAATTAATTGGGATGAAAGAAAGCATCGTTGTAATGACCCTTCCGGTCATTCCCACGTTTAAGTTTGAAGTCAAGCAAATCGACAAAAGATATCGTAAGACCTTTAACAAATTTTCTGAACTTTGGGTCAAATGTATCGGGACTTTTCTCCCAATATATAAAGAGTTAGAAGTCCCCCAAAATACCAAATCGAAGGTCTACGAGTCTAGTTTCCAACGCATAAAACCTTACGTCCAACTGATCTTGGAGCAAGGAGTTATGACTGTTTTACCGCAGACTGTCTGGCAGAAAACGGGTTGCGAGCCGGGTCGCGAATCGGGTCGGGTTTAACCCGATTTAAGCTTCAATTTCACGTTTTAAAATGCCATTTCAGTTCCGAAACAGTGATAAAATATAAGGGAGGATCCCGAGAGAATTCTTGAGTATCGAAATCGTGCGTAGGCGAATTACGAGCCTAAACTTAAAAACCTTATTAGCATCGTGCGTGTATTTGAAATATTTATTTAAAAGTTGAATTTGGTAAAAATTATATTATTATGTCCTTTCCAAAATATTTTAAAGGTTTATGAAAAATATATTTGATACAATATAAGTGTAGACGTATTTATTTTATAAGGTTTTTATACTCCGTAATATTTTAACGGAGATAGTAAATTTAATTATGTTGAAAATTATTATTATAATATAGTAGGTTTTATTGGAAATGATTTTCTAATAATTATGGTATATTTAAAATACTATATTTATTTTATCACGAATTTATGCAATACTCGAATGTATACCTAACGGAGGGAATTTGGTTGCCACCTCCACCCCCACGTGTAAGTGGAAGGTGAAGGCAGCAATAGCATAGTGGAAAGGTTGATATATCCATTTGAGAAAGTGGGTTCTGCCTAACTTTAACATACTTTTTCATTATATAATTAAGTACTGAACTTGGGAAATGGAGGATGAGCTCAATTCTCTCAACAAACACTTCAATTCCATAGCTTTCCATATACGTTCATACGCATACAGAGAGGGAAATTGGTGGAACCAATTTAGTGTTGCGGTTATATTAAATTTGTTGTAGAAAATCAATTATCTACGTCAAGTTGTTCCGTCCCAAATCCGAATCCGATTCCAATTTAGTTTTGGATTTTCTCGGAGTAGTTCGAGCTTGGACATCGTTGTTCCAGCAGCTTGTCGTCGGACGACAGGTAGGTTACGGTTTATTTTTCCTAGACTCCGCATATATAAAATAAAATTGTATTAATGGGCATCCTTGGGTTGGTTTATTAGGTTGGTACCACAGACCTTGACCGCTTTATTCATGTCCGCCTATTTTTATTCCTCCGTTGTTTGTAGTATTTGCGGATATATTTTATTTACCCTTGTGGTCCTGCGAGGCCTTGTTGACTCTGGAACATAGAAGGTGGGATTTTGGGAATGTCCGCGAATCCCGGGCATAGAATTATCCTTCTAGGCTGGTTATGCTTGCTGAGTAGCTGTGGGCCTGTGCAGGGTCGATAGGTTGATTGTGAGCTGCGGGGCAGCTATTGTGTGTGATCATACCATTTCCATGCATATAAGAGGTTTTATCCATGTTTTACTGTGGTTTTGGCTTCGGGCCTACTGGCACTGTTTTCTAAACCTTGCATGGCCCGGGGGGCCCGTTTTTGATGGAAATGATTTGGAAATGGTTGATTTCACTTGTGGTTTAAAATCATCAGTTTTACGATTATCACTAGACTCGGCAGGGCCGGCGTGCTAGTTGAGTTTTCTTACTACTTGAGATGATTTTTAGCCTCGGTTGGACCGAGCACCTGAGATGACTTTTTACTGTTTAGACCCGGCGATGCCCGGGCACCCTTGGAGGGGTTTTTGAGATATTTTCCTACTATTTTTAGTCCTGGACAGGGTCTGGCATGCATATTCGAGACTGGGGCTCTATCTTGATATCGAGACTGGGTCTCTATCTTGATACATGTTCTGATACTGAGATTTAGTATGGGGTCTGGGACCTCCATGGACCTTGCCATCCGGGCCAGGGGCTACGGGCTGCGTGTGCCGGAGGAGGGGTATACGGCAAGGGAGTAGAGGTATCGGGCAGAGTCCTTCCATTGGACCTACCTGCTGGGCCGGATCGGCGCCGGAGGAGGTACATACAGAGATACTATGGCACTTTGAGATTCTTCTGCATCATATCATTTTCATGGTTCGATGTCCACCCTTGTTTGCTGTTTGCTGATTGTACGCTCCGGTAGTATGGGATGCCGGAGGGTTTGTTTTCACTTGTTTGTGTTCCTCGGTTGTATGGGCGGCCAGGGGACTGTAGGTAGACTTTTGCTATTTTACTTACAGAGTTGTTCTCTATTAGGGATGAGTATGAGATTGGTTACTGCTAGACTGTTAGTTTCTGGATTTGAGATGGTTATGATTAGTTGGGTTGATTCATGTCTTGAGCATGCCTATTATTACTCTTTCTCTCTTCTTCTTACACTTGAGGTTACCGGTATACCGTCCATTCCGTAAACTTATTTTGTATACACTGTTGTTGCAAGGATTCCAGGTTCGTTGTTTCTTACTTTAACCTGTGCCTTTGGTGTGTATATTCTGCTTACTAGCCTCATCTGTGGTTCTATTGATTTCCCTCTGGCTAGTTCCTGTGTACCTTTCGTTGATTTCTGTGACTACTTGCTTCTATTCTGTCTATTACTGCGTTTTATCTTATATGTGCCCAGTCGGCCTATGATACCTACTGGGTATCTTATGCTTCACATTTGGTGCTCACCCCTACCCCTGCATCTTTGGGTGCAGATCCTAGCGCGGGCCATCGCCGCTAGACCGTTGTGATTCGTGCTTGGAGATCTGTTGGAGACTACTTCAGGCTGAGGGTGAGCTCTTGGCAATCGGAGCTTAGCTTTAGTTTATCTTTTTCTTCATGTACTCTATTTCCATTCAGAGACATCTGTATATATAGTTTTGGTTTACTTGTACTCCATGTATGTAGTATGGCTCTGTACTATGATACCAGGTCTTGGGGTTTGGTTTAGTTTCTGCATATGTATATATTTATATATCTGTTATCTATTTTATTTGTCTTGTTCGCTTATCTGTTAGATAGTAGCCCATTACTAACTGTTCTGGGCTACAGGGATTGGTTCACCTACCGGGGGGTGTAGGTGCCATCATGACCGAGAAATCGGGTCGTGACAATCGTTAAATTAATTAAGTGGAAAAACGACTAGGGAAAATTATTTCTTTTTCTACAAACTAATTCATTTACCAATTTTGGGCCAAATTCTTATTATCTTTCAGCCAAAACCGACCCAAAACTCCCTAGCCCACTACCTAATTACCTAACCCAGCCCAATACCGCCCAACCCACTACCCAATTCGCCCGACCCGGCCCAAATCCCCCACCAGCCCAAAAACCCATCAGTTAAACAGACCCCCTTTTCTCTCCACTCTCTCACCCCCACTTCGTCCAAACAAACAGACCCCCCATCCCTTCAGCCAACCGACAACCCCACCCCCCAAACCCTTTCTCGCCACCCAAACCACCCCCAAGACCCGCCGGATTTCTCTTCGTACCGTCGGGCAAACGGCGACAACACCCTCTCCCGTCACCTCACGTTGTCCCTTCCCCTTTTCAGAGACTTTTTGCGACTTTGAAAAGGTCGCCCACCGCTAGACCACCGGATAATGGCAAAATCCGGTGGTCTTCACCCTTCTCTCCTCTACTCCTCCACCTTTATAGCCATCCTCTCACCCTTTTTGTCATCTCAAGAAACAAAGCTGTAAAGCTTCCCCCCGCCGCCGGCCGCAGACCTCGGAAAAGAGGAGGAAATCGAGGACCCGTCGGATTCAAAGTGTTATCCAACGGGTACGAGCTTAGTCCGACGGGTCTGAGTTCTACACCTCTCCCGTCACCGTCTCTTTCAAACCAGCCTGAAAAGGTAGGCATCTTTTTCTTTCTTTCTCGGATCTCATCATTTCCTTTTGCAACTTGGCTTTCCAAGAATTCAAATTTTGAATTCTTGGAAAGAACCGTTGGAGCCCTAAAATTTAGGCTATAAAAGGAACCCTTGGGTTTCCATTATACAGACGGAAGAAATCACGGAATTAATCAGAAAAAATTGACGAAATTAATCACCAAGAAAATCCAGAAATCAGAAACTAAAATCAACAGCTCACCAAAATTGTTCTCTGGTTGTTCACTGTCGATTTGCATACACTCACTTTCGTTTTTCTCTTGTTGTCTCGTTTTCTATTCGGATAACCGGAGTCGGAGTTGGAAGTCACTAGTTTGAAACTCGACACTCGACGGCCTTAATCGCTACCCAACACAAGGGTGATTTGAATAAGCTTGAAACCCACTGTTAAGGCAAGTTCTAATCGGTTTGAGCAAGTTTGTGGTATGGTTAGATGTTGTACCAATTTAAATTACTTCATACAAAATTGTATTAATTTGGTTTCAAAAGTTGAGGCTAGTGGGCTGTTAGCTATAACTCTAAGAAGATTGTGTATGCACCTGTATAATTGTTTTAAAGCCTGCATATATATTGATCACCTAGCTCTAAGTTAATTAAGTTGAATAAGGAATTTGGTACTAGCTCATGTATATGACTGTTTTCTCAAGGCATTTGGCTGTCCATCATAGAATTCCTGTAGCTCGTGCACTTGAACGTTTGGAATATTGTATCGATTGTTGGTTACATCTTAGGCTAGCTGATTGATTTAAATGAAAATTTCCACTGCTCATTTAACTTAGATATGTTTGGTTTCAACCTAAGTTTAAAAGTTCACTAGTTTGCTTGATATCGTAGCATGAATATGGAAGTGACAACTTGAGTTTTAAATGTGATTAAGTAAGCTTGAAAACTCACTGTCAAGTCAGTTCGAAAAGTTTTCCGGTAAGGTTGCATATTGTACCCATTTGAAATCACTTAGTACAGGTAATTAATTTAAGGCATGACATCTATTTTGGTTCCAAGAGTTGAGATAAATAAGTTGTGATTTAGGTAAAGGGTAAAGTTCATCTCTTTTGGAACTCGAGTTTTAATGTTACCTTTGAGCCATGTTGATGTTTGATTAATTTATGGAAAGTGAAATTGACGAGAAAATCATTTAGCCAAGGGATTATGATCTGGGAAAACTTATTTTTGCCTAAATGTCATGTAGTTCTGCTAAGTTTCTTTTACAGCTTACCTTTCTTAACCAATTTGTAGCGATTCTCAGTAATCTAAACTCATAGCGTTGCTTGTTTGAATGTTTCCTCATAATAATGCAACCTTATCAACTTGTTTCTTTGCTGATTATTTGATCATTTCCTAATTTTAATTCCTTTACTCTTTCTTTGTTTCATGTACACCCCGGAGAGCTGGAGTTCTCATTTGAAACTCAACCTCGGCCCAATATGTTTTGGGTCGAACATCTATTAGGAACTATCGCAGTATTCGGAGTCACTCATTAGGAGACTAGTTCCTCCAAAGGAACTTAACATACTTAGTCCTTTATTTTCTATATGCTTTTCTTATTACTTGAATTTGTTTGACTAACCTTGTATTATTTGGATATGCACTTTTGTGACTTCGATTAACGTTTATTCTTCGGCTTACCATTTTGTTTGATTAGGGTATTTAGTTTGAAATTTTGAAAGAGAATTTCCTCCACCCTTTTTAGTTAGGCAAATATTTCGGGTTTTCCTTTTTAAATACTTTAAAATTAGTGGTTAAACACTTTCAAAAAATAGTAATAATAAATGGTAAATAGTGCAGATTTTTTAGGATTAACTAATTTAGTCTTTGTTTCAAGAAAAACTTGTTTCAAATAACTCGCGGTAGATTTTCAAAAAATCAAAAAATATTAATTAGCGATTCAATATATTTCGAACAAATATTTAGTCATTCTTAGGCCTTAGATTATAGAATGCTTTATCTAATTTAGGCAAGCCTCCTTAATAACTTATGTATTCTCTTATTCTAACCCCAATATTTTACAAATATTTTGGTTATACTTTACATCTATTTTGAGATTTCAGATTTTAAAGCCTCAAAACACAAGGTATATATGTCATATGCTATCTACTACAAGGTATATATATTTATATTTTACTTACCCTTCTTCCTACTTAAATTATACATATATTATTTTATCACAATTACATTTACGTACATAATACTTTCTTTCATATCCAATGCATGTTCATTTTTACCTTACGAATAAATGTCTTCTTTACATGAAAACAAATAATTCTCGTTCTCTACTCAAGTTTTCAAATTGTTCTTTTACATGAAATATATTTACAAAACAAATATGATTTTCTCTTATATCTTTTTCTCTATTACCGGTATACCTATTTCTTATATACTTTCACTTATCCAAATCTTTTAAATAGTAAACTTTCACATGATTTCCTATATATATTTTTAATATACATACGTCATCTTTGTTTTCTTTTTAATAAACATGTCATAAACTTTTCTCAAACTTTAAGAACTACGTATACTTTACTTTACAAAGGTATATTTGTTATAAATAATATCTTTCATTTTTTTTTACATAGCTTTTAAGTATATATTCTTATAAATCATAAAGTTCTACATACTTTAATTATAATTATGATAAAAGTTTTGCTATTAAACCTTCATATATTTTGACATGTACGTACATATGTTTCATCTTTTTACCATAAGCATATTTTATATTTTTGCCTATTGTAGTGGCATGTGTCATATACTTTGAGTTTTTTTCTTTAAATTAATAAAACATGTTTTTATCACCCTTTTAGCAAATAATTCAAAAATAGTTTTTCCCAAATATGTTTCTAAACTGAGTTTAAGGACTATTTTGGATAGGCTCTGAAGGGTGTCTAACACCTTCCCTTCGAGTAACCAAAACTCTTACTCAGAATCTCAAACATTTTCGCAGACTAAAAACAGAGTTTTACATTAAAAAAATGGTTTCCTAAGTTTCCTAAAATTTAGGTGGCGACTCTAAACCCTTTCCAAAACAAAGGCAGAAGAGCGGAATGTTGCAAGCATATTTTGGCCAGTCCAAAATAGGGCGCGACAGAATGGCGACTCTGCTGGGGAAGTACTTATGTTTTTACCTTAGCATGCTTAGTTTATGAATATTATTTGGGATATTTGTTTATTTGCAGTACACTATTTGCTTTAATTACGTTTATATCGTTATTCGTTTGGAAGGACGCAAGCCAAATCCAAACTTGTCTTCCTTATTTGTCTGATAAACACTACTTGTTGCTGCTTTCTCACTTGCATTTCTCTATCGAGTCTTTGGCCGTACACATTTCACACACTGTGGTACACGCGGAGGGTTTTATGCCCTCCCAAACCTTCTTTTGGATTCCTTAGTTTCAGAGTCGGTGCAATTAGGTTAGTGTGCCGTCTCGCAGTTATTCAAGTCCACTCTCAAATCTAGGAAAATACTCTTATTCTAGAAATAAGTCATGTTGCATAGCCTTAGGCAGGACGATCCCGGGGATTGACACTGCATTTAGGGAACCGCCCTTATTGTCAACGGGTTTTTCATAAAACCCAGCGACATATACTTTGTGTGTGATTGATGTAAATGATCCAAACTAAAACACATGACGGATTTGGGATAAACAAACTTATCATACCCTTTACCTTTTTCTTTCAGATGAATATCAACCAAAACTTGCCCAACATCCAAATGATTTTCTCAGCTTCCCATAACCTACAACGCTGGTGGAACAACATCAGGACTCTATATGGACACGAGATTTCCAAACACCTGGGATCTCTCACTGAGCTGTTGGACATCCAAGCCAACGAGATGCTAACAAAGTCGCTGATTGAATTTTGGAACCCGACCACCGCGACATTTCAGTTCTTTGACTTTGAAATCATGCCTACCTTGGAAGAGGTCAGTAGCCTCACAGATCTGGCACTCGAAGGAAGAGAACCAGTATTGCCCTCAACCATGTCTGGAAGAAAATTTCTACACGCTTTGGGTCTAAAAGTCTTCCCGGCCCTTGGGAATGTAGAAAATAGATGTGTAGGTTTGAACTATCTCTTTCAGAGGTTTGGACGTCAAGAAAGCTATGATGGTTATCGACAGGAATTTGCTTGTGAGAGCAGGTGTGAACTATCTCTTTCACACTTCCCCTCTCAATTCCAATTTCCAAGTGCCGAGTTGTGGCCGGTCACTCCCGCCGACTTAACAAACGCGCCTAAGCAAACACCACTTGTTCCCACTTATGCTCAAAATCTACTTGCTCGTCCGCCCGCTGTTATGCACCTAATCTTTCCTCGCCTACGCAGAACTTCAGTGTTCCAATTCACCCAACAATGCAGCACATACCGGAGGCACAAGTCACTTGTGAAATGCCTGTTCCACCGGTATATGCTACTGAAGCCCCTACTTTCGCAACATCCACGGCTGTCAAAGTACCATATGAGGTCGATCAGTACATAGGATTGGAGAGGGATGTCCAGTCAAATGAAGATAGGTCGATAGCAGTTCAACTTGAAAGTTTGAAAAGGGCTTTTAAAAGCATGCAAGTTACCAGGGGAACCGAAAGTCTGGACTATGATGACCTATGCATCCACCCATACATCGATATGCCGGTCGGGTACAAACCACCAAAATTTGATGTATTTGATGGGAAGGGCGATCCCCACGTACACCTAAGAGCCTATTGCGACAAGCTAGTCGGCGTAGGAAGGAACGAGAAATTGAGGATGAAACTGTTCATTCGAAGTCTGTCAGGAGAAGCTCTAACTTGGTACACTCGCCAAGACCCTCGCAAATGGCGTGATTGGCAAGAAATGGCCGAAGATTTCATGAGTCGCTTCAGGTTTAATACCGAAATCACTCCGGACAGATTCTCACTTGCTAACATACAAAAGAAGCCATCTGAATCATTTCAAGAATATTCATGGAGATGGAGGACCGAGGCTGCTCGGATCCAGCCCCCGCTTGACGAAAATGAACTCTCTAAGTACTTTATCCGAGCTCAGGAAGGCGTCTACTTCGACAAAATGATGTCAATGATGGGCCAAAAGTTCACCGACTTGGTCAAGATGGGAGACTTTATTGAGGAAGGTATTAAGTCCGGGAAAATTCAGTCTATGGTAACACTGCAAGCCACAAGCAAGGCCATACAGTCAGGTTCCATTGGTGGTATCAAGAAGAAGAAGGAAGACGTCTCAGCCGTCACACCTTACTACCAGCACGGAGGACCATCCCACCGATACCCTAACAACTCCCAAATTATCGCACATGTTCCAGTATATAGTACCCAGCCACACTATAACCCACCTCGAGCTCTAGCACACCAAAATCCACCAAAGTCGTATGCCCCTGTCCAAGCTCCGGTTCACCAAAATAGACCAGCATATGCACCAAGACCACGTCCTAATCTTGAAGCCAGAAATACCCGCACCTACACTCCTATTGCTGAGCCTTTGGCTCGATTGTTTGAAAGGTTGAGGGTAGCAGGTTTGTTGCAGCCGATTGAGGGAAGAATCCCTGATCCAATACCACGAAGCTTTGATGGAAATAAGCGATGTGCATACCACTCGGGAATCCAAGGACATGACACGGAGGAGTGTTTTAGCTTGAAGAACCAGATCGAGTCTCTTATCAGAAAGGGAGTAATTAAATGCACCGATACTCCTCCAAATGTGAACAACAATCCTCTACCAGATCATGAGAATTGAGGAGTCAACATGATTACCCTGGAGGAAGAGTATGACCTGGAAGGAGCTATCGTGCCTATCTGGAACACAGAAGAAGTTGCCGCCACATCGCCAGCACAACCCTTTATCACAGTTCAGTTGAGAGAACCTTTGACTATTCAAACCTACCTGCCGAGAGTTGTGGTAACCACTATAGCTGCTGGAAAACCTGACTATGACACTAAAGCAGTCCCATGGGACTATCGGACGGAAGCCAAAGGCAAGATGATAGACGCTGTTGTGGCTCACGGAATGACTAGGTCGGGAAGGTGTTATACCCCAGAGGATCTAAATCGAGGGGTTCCCGGGAAAGAACAAAATCCAAAGAAGAATGTTACTGATGCAGAAGCCACAGAATTTTGGAAGAAGATGCAGTCTAAAGATTACTCAATCGAGGAACAACTAATGAAGACACCAGCCCATATTTCCATTATGTCCTTGCTAATGAGTTCTGAAGCCCATAGGAACGCTTTGGTACAAGTTCTGAGCGGAGTTAGCGTACCAAAAGAAACTACAAGTGATACATTGGCTGCAACAATTGGAAAAATGGTGGAAGTGAACAAAATCTCTTTCCATGATGATGAACTACCAACAGAAGGGGTTGGACACAACAAAGCACTTCACATCGCGGTCAAATATTGTGATAAGATCGTGACTAGAGTTTTGATCGACGGCGGTTCTGGATGCAACATCTGTCCTTTCACCACATTGAGGGATTTAGGTGTGAATATGGGAGAGATAAGGGAAAGTCGTGTCAAGGTGAGAGCTTTTGACGGCGCGCAGAGAAGCGTCATTGGAGAAATCTATCTCACATTGCAAGTAGGTCCAGCTGAATTCCCCATCTTATTTCAAGTGATGGATGTGTCGTCCAAATACAACTTGTTACTAGGAAGGCCATGGGTCCATATGGCAAGAGCAGTTCCCTCCACGCTCCATCAGTGTGTGAAGTTCGAGTGGGGTCGCACCGAAGTTACCATTCACGGGGAGCTCAGTCACCCCATCTATTCCGTGAATTCTGTTCCAGTCACCGAAGAATTGGATGGAGCCGTTTTCCATGCTCTTGAGATCATGCAAGCTGTAAGAATTGATGAGAAAGTAGAGCCTGTAAAG
The DNA here is from genome assembly GCA_003996215.1 of Jaltomata sinuosa. Taxonomy (NCBI): domain Eukaryota; kingdom Viridiplantae; phylum Streptophyta; class Magnoliopsida; order Solanales; family Solanaceae; genus Jaltomata; species Jaltomata sinuosa. The sequence goes on along the minus strand of QJPP01002597.1, from coordinate 312,527 downwards.
ATGGAGATGTCGAGAGCAGCGAAGATGGTTGCGTCAGAGATGTTGAAATATGGGTATCAACCAAAGACAGGGCTCGGACCTAAGGCTGACGGTATAATTGAACCAATCCAGCTAAAACATCAGAAAGGTACCGCCGGGCTAGGATATAAGCCTGCCTCAGGAGGAGTCCACAGTACAAAGTTTGGGGCAGTAGTGTTCGTGCCAGGACAAGTCTTAATCCCAGATGAAGCAGTTGATGAAGACGTCATTGAGGAAATAGGAAATCTATTCGTGGCCATGACCGACGATGGACTGGAGGAAGATATCAAGAAACTGACCATTCGTGATGCCGAGCCTGGAAAAGTCTTGCAGAACTGGACCATCAGCCCATCCTTGTTTCGACAGGAGTCCTGCGCTAATATTAGTAAAAATCATTGTACAACGGTTATGACATATAACAAATCCCTTGAGCCAAGTGCGAGTCATGAGCAGGACTATGAAGAATACGATGAAAGCATGATGCCTGAAAATCTACCTCAGGAGATCGAACAACTTGAAAGCCAGGAAAGGCCCAACATGGATGAAACCGAGGTTGTCAATTTGGGAAATGAAGAAATAGTGAGAGAAGTACGAGTCAGCATACACTTGGAAGATGAAAGAAAGCGAGAATTGATTGAATTGATCAAACAATATGTTGATGTGTTTGCTTGGTCCTACGATGACATGCCCGGATTAAGCACCGATATCGTCTCACACAAGCTGCCGACTGATCCTTCTTGCCCGCCTGTGAAGCAAAAGACTAGGAAGTTCAAGCCGGATTTGAGTTTAAGAATCAAGGAGGAGGTAACTAAACAGATCCAGGCAAATGTTGTGAGGGTTACTAATTACCCCACATGGTTGGCCAACATCGTGCCAGTGCCAAAAAAGGACGGGAAAATCAGGATATGTGTAGACTATCGAGATCTTAATAAAGCTAGCCCCAAGGATAACTTTCCTCTCCCAAACATTCATATACTCATCGACAATTGTGCAAAGCATGAGTTGCAATCATTTGTCGATTGCTTTGCAGGATATCACCAAGTCCTGATGAATGAAGATGATGCAGAGAAAACAGCATTTATCACTCCATGGGGAGTATATTGCTATAGAGTGATGCCATTCAGACTCAAAAATGCTGGCGCAACCTATATGAGGGCCATGACTACCCTCTTTCGTGATATGATTCACAAGGAGATCGAAGTGTACGTAGATGATGTCGTTATCAAGTCCAAGAAGAGTTCAGACCACCTACGGGATTTACGGAAGTTCTTTGAGAGGTTGCGGAGATACAATTTGAAATTGAATCCAGCAAAGTGCGCATTCGAAGACTTTTGTGAACTATCTTCAGCATAAGTGGAAACAGGTGGTGTTTACAGCATTGCCCCGCCAGTCGAGAGGCTTTATTTTACAACATTGCCCCGCCAGTCGAGAGGCTTTACTTTACAGTGTTGCCCCGCCAGCCGGAGGATTTACTTCCCAAGATTATTTCACCTACAATACATCCACTCCGCAAAATGGAGACGTCAACAATCGTTTGGATATCTACACTCTGCTCTTTACATTATAATTTTAATTTACATTTTTGAGCCTCAACAGGTACTTTGTAACCCCTTTTTACCTGTTTTGCAGGATGACACACCACAACGTGGAACTACCTCTAAGCAGCGATTGAGGCAATGCTTGATGAGGAATACCAAACTCACAAGCCAGAGTTTCAAGACTAGCACTCCGACTCCAATTCCTACAAGCCGTTGTCCATATTTCTAAATCAGAGTACACCTGCTCTCACAAGCATCGATACCCCTTTCTCTATCTCCTAGAGTTCCCACTAGAGGATATTAAAGGGACTACCTCCATCCAGCAATTCGATGTGATCTTATGAAGATGCGAGATGCATCTAGTAGAGTCTCCTTTATGGGTGTGTTGTGCACCACATTTATAATTGGGAGGCTGTGAAAGTGCACCCATTTTGAAAAGATTATTGTCATCTATGAAATAACCTACCGTCAATTCCATAAAACTCTTTCCAAGCTCAACTAAGAGACCAGTGTCAACCATAAATCGTATACTGGGGCAAATTTTGAGGACTGCCTCAAATTTACCATAATCCTCTATTCAGGACTGCAACCGCCCTAATTCCCATTTCTTTAGGGATACGTAGGCAGCTCAACTTCGAGCATGGCCGTACCCACTCCATCCGTGCCAAAATCATCTTCCCCTTTACCGCAAAAAATACCAGTGTCGACATAAAACCAACACTGGGGCAAATTTTGAGGACCTCTTAAAATTTTTGAACTACATTGGCCTGATTCTCATGAAACCCGAGATATGTAGGCAACTCGGAGACCAGAGTTCGGTCGAATTCATAATGACAATAACCTTTCTCTTTCTAGGTACGACCTTTCCAAAAATTTGATTTTTTCCAGTCAAGACAAAATTGGCGTTACGTCAACATCTTCGCCCAAAGACTCTTTCATCATCTTTGTTCGAAGAGGGGCAAGTTGTTGACACCTAATTTTGGCCCTCTTTTTTCCCATAATTAATTTTTATATGCTTCTTAATCCCGAGGACTTTTCCAAAATAATTTTTTTTAAGTTTTATATTAATTTTTTATAAATTTTGGCACCAATAATCATTTTTTAAAAATGATTTCCTTTACTTTTTATAATAATAATTACTAATAATATTGTATCTTATAAAATCACCCCAAAAAAATATATATTTTATAATTCATTCTTTTTAACAAGATATTGGTATAGTAACTTTTATTTCAAAATAAAATTTTGTCGTATCGCTATAGTATTTCCTAAATACAGTTCTATCAATTGAGGATTGCGATTACGCGTATCAAAATTATCTCTTAAGTCAAGTATATACGTATTTGAAAATTAATTGGGATGAAAGAAAGCATCATTAAATTAATTAAGTGGAAAAACGACTAGGGAAAATTATTTCTTTTTCTACAAACTAATTCATTTACCAATTTTGGGCCAAATTCTTATTATCTTTCAGCCAAAACCGACCCAAAACTCCCTAGCCCACTACCTAATTACCTAACCCAGCCCAATACCGCCCAACCCACTACCCAATTCGCCCGACCCGGCCCAAATCCCCCACCAGCCCAAAAACCCATCAGTTAAACAGACCCCCTTTTCTCTCCACTCTCTCACCCCCACTTCGTCCAAACAAACAGACCCCCCATCCCTTCAGCCAACCGACAACCCCACCCCCCAAACCCTTTCTCGCCGCCCAAACCACCCCCAAGACCCGCCGGATTTCGCTTCGTACCGGCGGGCAAACGGCGACAACACCCTCTCTCGTCACCTCACGTTGTCCCTTCCCCTTTTTGGAGACTTTTTGCGACTTCGAAAAGGTCGCCCGCCGCTAGACCACCAGATAATGGAAAAATCCGGTGGTCTTCACCCTTCTCTACTCTACTCCTCCACCTTTATAGCCATCCTCTCACCCTTTTTGTCATCTCAAGAAACAAAGCTGTAAAGCTTCCCCCCGCCGCCGGTCGCAGACCTCGGAAAAGAGAAGGAAATCGAGGATCCGTCGGATTCAAAGTGTTATCCGACGGGTACGAGCTTAGTCCGACGGGTCCGAGTTCTACACCTCTCCCGTCACCGTCTCTTTCAAACCAGCCTGAAAAGGTAGGCATCTTTTTCTTTCTTTCTCGGATCTCATCATTTCCTTTTGCAACTTGGCTTTCCAAGAATTCAAATTTTGAATTCTTGGAAAGAACCGTTGGAGCCCTAAAATTTCGGTTATAAAAGGAACCCTTGGGTTTCCATTATACAGACGGAAGAAATCACGGAATTAATCAGAAAAAATTGACGGAATTAATCACCAAGAAAATCCAGAAATCAGAAACTAAAATCAACAGCTCACCAAAATTGTTCTCTAGTTGTTCACTGTCGATTTGCATACACTCACTTTCGTTTTTCTCTTGTTGTCTCGTTTGCTATTCGGATAACCGGAGTCGGAGTCGGAAGTCACTAGTTTGAAACTCGACACTCGACGGCCTTAATCGCTGCCCAACACAAGGGTGATTTGAATAAGCTTGAAACCCACTGTTAAGGCAAGTTCTAATCGGTTTGAGCAAGTTTGTGGTATGGTTAGATATTGTACCAATTTAAATTACTTCATACAAAATTGTATTAATTTGGTTTCAAAAGTTGAGGCTAGTGGGCTGTTAGCTATAACTCTGAGAAGATTGTGTATGCACCTGTATAATTGTTTTAAAGCCTGCATATATATTGATCACCTAGCTCTAAGTTAATTAAGTTGAATAAGGAATTTGGTACTAGCTCATGTATATGACTGTTTTCTCAAGGCATTTGGTTGTCCATCATAGAATTCCTGTAGCTCGTGCACTTGAACGTTTGGAATATTGTATCGATTGTTGGTTACATCTTAGGCTAGCTGATTGATTTAAATGAAAATTTCCACTGCTAATTTAACTTAGATATGTTTGGTTTCAACCTAAGTTTAAAAGTTCACTAGTTTGCTTGATATCGTAGCATGAATATGGAAGTGACAACTTGAGTTTTAAATGTGATTAAGTAAGCTTGAAAACTCACTGTCAAGTCAGTTCGAAAAGTTTTCTGGTAAGGTTGCATATTGTACCCATTTGAAATCACTTAGTACAGGTAATTAATTTAAGGCATGACATCAATTTAGGTTCCAAGAGTTGAGATAAATAAGTTGTGATTTAGGTAAAGGGTAAAGTTCATCTCTTTTGGAACTCGAGTTTTAATGTTACCTTTGAGCCATGTTGATGTTTGATTAATTTATGGAAAGTGAAAGTGACGAGGAAATCATTTAGCCAAGGGATTATGATCTGGGAAAACTTATTTTTGCCTAAATGTCATGTAGTTCTGCTAAGTTTCTTTTACAGCTTACCTTTCTTAACCAATTTGTAGCGATTCTGAGTAATCTAAACTCATAGTCTTACTTGTTTGAATGTTTCCTCATAATAATGCAACCTTATCAACTTATTTCTTTGCTGATTATTTGATCATTTCCTAATTTTAATTCCTTTACTCTTTCTTTGTTTCATGTACACCCCGGAGAGCTGGAGTTCTCATTTGAAACTCAACCTCGGCCCAATATGTTTTGGGTCGAACAACTATTAGGAACTATCGCAGTATTCGGAGTCACTCATTAGGAGACTAGTTCCTCCAAAGGAACTTAACATACTTAGTCCTTTATTTTCTATATGCTTTTCTTATTACTTGAATTTGTTTGACTAACCTTGTATTATTTGGATATGCACTTTTGTGACTTCGATTAACGTTTATTCTTTGGCTTACCATTTTGTTTGATTAGGGTATTTAGTTTGAAATTTTGAAAGAGAATTTCCTCCACTCTTTTTAGTTAGGCAAATGTTTCGGGTTTCTCTTTTTAAATACTTTAAAATTAGTGGTTAAACACTTTCAAAAAATAGTAATAATAAATGGTAAATAGTGCAGATTTTTTAGGATTAACTAATTTAGGCTTTGTTTCAAGAAAAACTTGTTTCAAATAACTCGCGGTAGATTTTCAAAAAATCAAAAAATATTAATTAGCGATTCAATATATTTCGAACAAATATTTAGTCATTCTTAGGCCTTAGATTATAGAATGCTTTATCTAATTTAGGCAAGCCTCCTTAATAACTTATGTATTCTCTTATTCTAACCCCAATATTTTACAAATATTTTAGTTATACTTTATATCTATTTTGAGATTTCAGATTTTAAAGCCTCAAAACACAAGGTATATATGTCATATGCTATCTACTACAAGGTATATATATTTATATTTTACTTACCCTTCTTCCTACTTAAATTATACATATATTATTTTATCACAATTACATTTACGTACATAATACTTTCTTTCATATCCAATGCATGTTCATTTTTACCTTACGAATAAATGTCTTCTTTACATGAAAACAAATAATTCTCGTTCTCTACTCAAGTTTTCAAATTGTTCTTTTACATGAAATATATTTACAAAACAAATATGATTTTCTCTTATATCTTTTTCTCTATTACCGGTATACCTATTTCTTATATACTTTCACTTATCCAAATCTTTTAAATAGTAAACTTTCACATGATTTCCTATATATATTTTTAATATACATACGTCATCTTTGTTTTCTTTTTAATAAACATGTCATAAACTTTTCTCAAACTTTAAGAACTACGTATACTTTACTTTACAAAGGTATATTTGTTATAAATAATATCTTTCATTTTTTTTTTTACATAGCTTTTAAGTATATATTCTTATAAATCATAAAGTTCTACATACTTTAATTATAATTACGATAAAAGTTTTGCTATTAAACTTTCATATATTTTGACATGTACGTACATATGTTTCATCTTTTTACCATAAGCATATTTTATATTTTTGCCTATTGTAGTGGCATGTGTCATATACTTTGAGTTTTTTTCTTTAAATTAATAAAACATGTTTTTATCACCCTTTCAGCAAATAATTCAAAAATAGTTTTTCCCAAATATGTTTCTAAACTGAGTTTAAGGACTATCTTCGGATAGGCTCTGAAGGGTGCCTAACACCTTCCCTTCGAGTAACCAAAACTCTTACTCAGAATCTCAAACGTTTTCGCAGACTAAAAACAGAGTTTTACATTAAAAAATGGTTTCCTAAGTTTCCTAAAATTTAGGTGGCGACTCTAAACCCTTTCCAAAACAAAGGCAGAAGAGCCGAATGTTGCAAGCATATTTTGGCCAGTCCAAAATAGGGCGCAACAATATGCATGATGATGGCATGTCAAACACAATCAATAGCCCAATGGCTCATAATCAACCTATTGTCCCTACACATGCTCCAATCATTCTACAATATAAATAACCAGCTCTATAACAGTAATAATAATGTACGGGACTCACGGACATTTTCAATATCCCACCAACTATGTTCCAGAGTCTATAAAAGGCCACACAGGACCACAAGGGTGAATAGAGCATAAAAAACAAATACTACACATATCGAAGGAAGAAAAGTAACCGAACATGAATAAGCGGTCTAGGTATGTGGTACCAACCTAGTAAACCCAACCCAAGGATGCCCATTAGTACAATTTTATCTTGTATATGCAAAATCTAAAGGGTTTAAACCATAACCTATCTGTCGTCCGATGACAAGCTGCTAGGACAACAATATCCAAGCCCAAATCTCTCTGAGAAGCCCTGAATGATGATCAAACTATCAACAACATAAATAATACATTAAAACAAGTCTAACGTTACCCATATAACTATAAATATTGCTGGGTCAAAATATGGGTCACTGACGAGCCCGTAGGCCCTGCAACCCAAAGCCAAAAATGAAGAAGCGCACGATGATCACCACACTCTAAGGTGAGCATGCCCAAAATTTATAGAGAATTTAGCCATGGAAAAGGCTCCAACCAACAAGCCAATCATAAGAACTAATTACGAAAGAAAGAGGCAGATTAACGGGTTTTAAGCGGATAAAACTTACCAATTATGATGGAGGAGCGATCAAAAGCAAGAATTATGCACCCTCACACCAAAATTTACCAAATACTGAGCTGGGATGAGTTTAGAGCAACAACAATGGAGGATTTTGTATTTTTAATGATAGAGATGAAGTCAACAATTATTTCTACTATCAGGGGTCCTTCATCACGATCACGAAGGGACCCCTCGCGATCATGAGGACCACACTGGCTAGACCATCGAGATCATGAGAACTAGCCACGCGGTCGCAAAGAATAATAGAGGAAAGGCTTCATCGCGATCGCGATAGCTGATCACGTGATTGCGAAGAACAAGGGACCAGGTGCTTCATCGCGGTAGTGGGGGAGGAGGCTCGCGATCTCTATTAAGGCCTAAGGCTTGCACCTGCAAGAATAAAAATCTGCAACTTTTTAAAATTCCAAGGAGTATTCCGGGTAAAATTGGAAACCGATATTCAAAAACCAATAATGCTAATAAAGTGGAAATGACGTTCCAGACTCAACGGAATTGGCAAAACTTCTATACGATGTCGTTTTGGAGAAATGTTGACCCAAGTCAACACTAGCCAATACACAACCAAACACTCGAAATGAGCCTGGCTCACCCAGAACTTGAACCAACCATCTACCTAACCCAAACTCATCATTTCAGAGTTGATGGAATCGTCAGATTTCAAATATGACGCTCTAATCATCAAAAGCTTACCCAAGTTACACTTTCAACTCCAAATGACCTGAAAATAGAAAAAGCAACACAAAACCCATACTGAAAGTTCTCAGGCCTCAACTAAAGGTCCAACTAGACCAAACTCACCACTCCGGAGTTAACAGAACTGTCAGAATTTGATTCAGAGCACGTTAGCTAAGAATGTTGACTAAAGTCAATGATATTCTAAGTTAAGGCTCTAAAAATAGGCAAACGGCCAAAACAACCAAATGAATGACCAGCGCACCGAACTACCGATCATAGAAAGCCATAGATAACTTGTGGTCACTGCAGGAAAGCTCTATCATTACAATGAATGGATAAATGTGAAGATGACTGGAAGGGTCATTATATTATTTTTTAATTATTTTTATTTAACCCACGGGCTGGCCCAACCCATATTGCTAAACCCCTATGGACTAGCGGGCTTATCTGGGCCAGGATAAAAAGCTCTTCTCTTAAATGGGCTGCAAAAATCTTAGCCCAACCCTATCAAATTACAGGCTGGGCCATGCCATCCCAATAGGCCTAGCCCATTTTGACGGCTCTAATCTATCTTGTCTCTTTTTCAGACTTCTGAGCACCATCCAAAGGCTTAGATGAGGTTTCTTAGCAAGGCTTATATTCCATCCAAAATGACCGATAGAGAGGTAGCCCATATGGTTAGGAAAGTAATTGAAGCTTACAAAATATCCTTTCACGAGGATGACCTGCCACATGAAGAGATGGGTGCATAAAAAAGCTTTATACCTCACTATGTAGTATGATGATAGGATTAGGAGTCGACATCTCTAGGATCCAGGTTCTAGTTTGATCGATCCAGGTTCCACTTTGAACATATGCCCCCTCGACATATTGACAAGATTGGGAGTTGAAATCTCTAGGATCCAAACTTGAAAGATGAATGTGAAGGCTTTTGATGGCTCCTAAAGAGACACCACTGGGGAAATTACTCTAAATATGGTGATTGGTCCTGCCACCTTCCTCATTGTGTTTCAGGTAATGGATATCCCAGCCTCTTACAATATATTATTTGGTCGGCCATGGATTCACATGACAGAAGGGGTGCCCTCTGCTCTACAACAATGCCTAAAATTTGAATGGGATTATCAAGAGGTGATGGTCCATAGTGTGAGGGGTCAAGATATATATGCAGTCGAAGGTGTCACGACCCAAAATCAGGCCATGATAGAACCTACTAAAACCACCTAGTAGGCAAGCTAACCCAAGAGAATCATACTATAAATAAGGATTTAAATAATAAAGATGGAAGAGAAATCATACTAAGATATGGGCCAACAATATAGATATATACCAACAGTACAAAATATACAAAAGTGGCCCTAAAGAGACCAGGAAAGAGGAAATATATACTTGAACCAAACCCCAGACCTAGTGTCACTGGTACAAGAGCATATAAGGTCAGAAATAGCGCTATACAAGGTACTACTATCTACCAAAAAACAAAATACATATATTATAAATAGATGGAAAGAAGTGAGGGTCTCCAAACGCTGAGAGCTCACCACGATTCGAACATCAGCTGGCCATGAATGAGTGAATGGTCACTGAGGGTGACTCATACTAGGTGCTGCATCAAAAAGAGATGCAGAAATGTAGTATGAGTACCAAAACACAAGGTACTCATTAGGCATCATAGGCTGACCGAGCTCATAAAGATAATATATTATATAAGGTACAGGAAAGTAAACTAGCTATCAAGATCCACCTAAATCTAGTTATCAACTGAAAAGAGGCATAATTTAAACAGACGGTGAAGATAATAATAAAAATAATAAGCCACACAAAGTACATACAATAAGATGCAATGCATCATGGGATGGTATGATGCAAATGTGACCAATGTAGTAAAGTAAATACCCAGGAATGTGATTTGCGGGCCACCCCATAGGCTCCCTGAATCATTTGGCAGGCCGCCCTAAGGCTCATCAACGTATGCAATAAAAGTAAAACCCAGATATGTGCTCCTCGGGCCTCCCAGAATCATACCTCAGATTCATCAACAGAAAGTAAATGGAGAAAAGATCCAAAAACATCCCTCGAATCAAGTATAAAAGTGGTACTTTTCTTTCCTTTCTAGAAATAGTGTGAAAACCCATGAGAATCTTTCTGGAAACTGAAACCATAGTAAAAAGTAGGAAATCCCAGCTTTTGGTAAAAACTCATATTTTCTCAAAAGTATTGTACCATTAGCCATGTAGATGCATGTGAGAGAATATGCATGCCAACACTGAGAATACAAGCATATAAGTATCTATTAAACAGAGCAAAACACCAGCAAAACAAGATGACTGACTTGGAATTCCATCCAATCTGGGCAATGGCCTCGGGCCCACAGTTACACAATGATGGTAAATAAGAATAAGGAAAATGAACTAAAATGCGAAAATACTATAAATAAATACTTTATTACGGATATTTTCAAAGGACTATACCAAGGATTCTAACCTACCAAGGAAAGGTTACAACACCCTAGACTTAGGATAAACATGATAATTCTATTCTACGGTCTCGAAATGACCAAATACATAGAAAAAGGATTTAAGCCTAATTCTAACCTAAACCTTACCCTAATATTCAAGTAACTTATAAAAATATAAATTCTAACTAAGCCAAGTCTAAAGGAAGTAAACCGTAACCTACTTTAGGGTCAAACTGCAAGCATGAACCATCAATCATATGACTTCCCCTTCCTGATAGCCTCAAAATGTTGCTACACTATCATAAACATAATCTACGTGTCAAGATGAGAAAAATGACATCCATATTACTATAGGAAATTTTAGGCCAAAAATTGGGTCAGAAATCGACACTCGGGGCTCGCTTAATGATCAAGAAATAAAAATTCATAATTTTATTTGCAGAAGGTTTCTAAACCCATGCCAAAAATATGGGCCCAAACAAGACTCATTTTAGGGCCCAAAACATCCCAAAAAGTCCACTTGATCAAGAGAATAAAAAAAGGATGTTTGACAAAATTTAATGATGGAAAATGAGAATTATCAATGGAAAAAAAATAGGGGATTACAACAAACATATCGGGATTAATGGAGATGAACAAACACTAGAAACTAGCTCCCAATCTTGCTCAACAATGGAGTAAATTCAAAATTTTAAGGAGAAAACAAAGTTAAAATGTATTTATAAGTGTCAGGGGTCACCTCTCTCTCGCGTATGCAGAAAAGGATTGAGGTTGGGTCACTTGGCCCCTTCTTCATGAATATGGTGGACCCACCACATACAAGGTCTCAAGAATGCAGCCACCCCATTCATATGTGAAGGGTTGGGTAACCCCTGTAATAACAACAACAAGAACAAGCAACTCCTGAGGCTAAAAAATTCACCGGATGGACCCTCGGGATTCATTCCAAACCTCATGAACACAAACCAAACATGTTACCCAACTGGAAATGACATTCTAGACTCGATAGAAACATCAAAACAACAGTGGAGGTCATATTGATGGAATGTTAACCAAATTCAACACTTTTTTGGTTTTTCCTAAATGTTACCCAAGTGCCCAAAATGAGTTCGAAAGCTTCGAGACTCAAACCAAAGGTCCTACTAGCTCAAAGTTAACATTCAGAGCTAACAACACTTGCAGAATTTCCATCTGAGTCTGTATTCTCTTAATGTTGACCAAAGTCAACTATTTCAGCTTTAAGAGTTTTAAAATAGGGAAATAGGCTTAAAAAACAAATGAACTGCTTGGGAACCGACCCGTCAATCCTGGCAAGTCATAAATGACATGTTGCCGCTGTGGGAAAGCTTGAAATACTTAAAAAGCACTATAATAGAGAAAATAAATTGGAGGATCACTACAATATCCATTACTAAAAGAACTTTCATTCTCGAATGTTAAGGAAAGAAAGGTACCTAAAGGCTCGAAAAGGTGGGGATAGTGGGTCCGCATGTCGGTCTTGGTCTCCCAAGTAGCCTCCTCGATTGACGATGCTGCCACTAAACTTTAACTGACAGAATCTCCTTGGACCTTAACTTCCCAACCTGCCTGTCCAAAATAGCAACAGGCTCCTCCTCAAAAGTTAGAGACTAATCCAATTGAACTAAATCCCACTGAAGAACATACGACTCATCCAGAACATACCGCCTCAGCATAGAAACACGAAAAATAGAGTGAACACCTAAAAGAGAAGGAGGCAAGGCCAACTCATATGCTACCTCCCCAATACTATGAAGGATCTCAAACAGCCCAATGAACCTAGGACTAAGCTTGTCCTTCCTCCCAAACCTCATCATGCCCTTTATGGGCGACACCTGCAGGAACACTCGATCACTAACCATGAATTCTAACTCCCAAACCCTGTGGTTAGTATAACTTCTCTACCTACTCTGGGCAGTACGAAGCCTCTCCTGAATGACTGAAACTCTATCCATAGAATCACATAGCAAATCAATACCCCACGGTCTAACCTCAAAGGCATCAAACCAACCAACTGTAGATCTACACTACCTACCATACAATGCCTCAAACTAAGCTATCTGAATAATGGAGTGGTAGCTATTATAATACGCGAACTCTACCAAATCTAATAACTAGTCCCACTAACCTTTGAAATCAATAACACAAGTCCACAACATATCCTCTAGAACCTAAATAGTAAACTTTGATGGACCATTATTTTGCCGGTAAAAAGTAGGGCTAAGCTCAACTAAGGTACCAAATCTCTCTAAATAGACCTCTAGAAACATGATGTAAATTAAGTACCACAGTCAGAAATGATAGACACAGGCACCTCATGCAAATGGACAACCTCACAGATGTAAATCTGAGCCAACCTCTCTAAACTGTAGGAAGTCTGAATTGGCAAAAAATAAGCATACTTTGTCAACCTATCCATGATAACCCAAATAGCATCAAACCCATGCAATGTATGTGGCAAGCCTACCATTAAGTCATAGCTATCTGATCCTATTTTTACTTTGGAATGGGCAGCCTCTGAGTCAAACCACCTAGCCTCCAGTGCTCGTACTTCACCTGCTGACAGTTCAAGAACCTAGACATAAAATTTGAGATATCCTTCTTCATTCTACACCACCGGTAGTGCTGTCTGAAGTCATGATACATCATAGCTACCCCAGGATGAATGGAATACCTAGAACAATGAGCCCTCTCCGAGGTCAGCCTGACCAAATCACCAACTCTAGGAACACAAATACGATCCTCAATCCTCAGGACACCCTCCAAATTGAAGGTCGCCTTCCTAGACTCACTCCCTAACACCTTATAATGAATAATCCTCAACCTCACATCAATAAATTATTGTGCCCAAATTTGCTCTAACAAGGAAGATCTAGCCTCAACACAAGCAAGAATATGGCCCGGCCCAAAAATGTCAAGTCTAACCAACCTATTACCCAAGGACTGGATTCCCAAAGCTAAAGGTTGCTCCTCCGCAACCAAGAATGCCAAGCTACCCATATTCACTGCCTTCTGGCTCAAGGCATCTGCTACCACATTTACCTTGCCTGGTTGATAAAGGATAAATATGTCATAGTCCTTCAGTAACTCCAACCACCTGCGCTACCTCAAATTTAGATCCTTCTGGATAAAGATACACTGCAGACTACTATGGTCAGTGAAGATCTCATAATGAAAACCATACAGACAGTGCCTCCAAATCTTCAATGCGAAAACTACCACCGCTAACTCCAAGTTATGAGTGAGGTAGTTCCTCTCGTGAACCTTCAACTATCTGGAAGCATAAGAAATAACTTGGCCCTGCTGCATCAATACGCAATCCAACCCAACTCTGGAAGCATCATAGTACACAGTAAGCCCTGGCCCTTGACCATAAAAGTAAGATTAGAGTTGAAGTCAATGAGGCTTTGAGCTTCAGAAAGCTCACCTCACACTCCTCACACCACTAGAAAGGGACATTCTTCTGAGTCAATCTAGTCAATAGAGTTTCTAAAGAAGAAAACCCTTCCACAAACCATCTGCAGAAACCTACCAACCCGATGAATAAGTGAACCTCAGTAGAAGAAGTAGGCCTAGCCCAATCACAAACTACCGCGATCTTTGCCGGACCCACTGATAATGCCCAAACTACACCTCTACTTAAAGAAGCGTAAGCGGTCGTAGTCAAATATAGAACCCAACAAAGGTTGGGGTCGAATCCCACAGAGAATATGGTGAAGATTAAGCCTTTAGTGAAGTATGTGACTAATCGTCAATAGTTTCCGGTAAATAGGGGGGGTTTTGTGTAAACAATGCGTAAACAAAATGAACAATTAACGTATGAATGATAATCAATAGGAGAATGAACTAGGGAAGTGTTTACCATGGCGTTAGTAACAATGTCGATTCTAGGCTTAATCGGGTTCTTTTTATATGCGTGTCACAATGTGATTGAATTAATGGTATCGTCTAAACGTTTCTCAACCAAATAAATGAATTTACTTTTCAATTCTCTCGAACTTGAAAAGGTGTGCCTTTTAGATTTCAATCCTAAACATCAAGTAGATTAATCTAGTTACAGCATTAATCATTAGACGAGAGTTAGTAGTCTCGAATCCTTGTTGTTAATCAAGTTTCCCGGTTTTAATCTCTTTACTCAAGCAAACTTAAACCTAGGCATGTTCTAATGTTTGCAACCACTAGAAAACGTTAAATAATGAATGATTAACAACGTGACAATACATATATTGAACCCAACGCTACCGGAATCTATATCGGTACATTTTCCATGGCTCCCACAACCCTAGTTGTGGGAGGTTTAGTTAATCATGCTATAAAGAAAAGAGAAGAGAATTGTATTCATAATAAAGAGAATGGATTCTTACAATATAGTGAAAACAATCTTCAATTATCCAAGAACAAGAAAAACCAAGATCCCAAGAACGATTCAAGAACAAGCTTGAGGAGAAGGAAATCGTGTGTAGCGCGTTTCCTCTCTCAAAACTCGCTCAAAAACTCCTAAAACTATTGGGAGAACTATTGTATATCGAATGAATAATAAAAATAAAACTAACATAGGGTATTTATAGGAGTCAAGGAAACCAATCCCAAAAACGCTCGGATTCCGCGTCGCGGACTGCCTAAGTGTGACGGCCAGGGTGACGGACCGTCACAGGGTTGACGGACCGTCGCCTGGACCGTCACCCTTAGGCAGTGGTGCTGCCTTGGCTGCTGCCTTGGTGTGAGGGTTTGGGTGACGGACCGTCACACCCTTGACGGACCGTCACCTGAACCGTCACTCTTATCCAGAATGCTCTTTTTCGCGTATTTCCTTCCGTTTCCATGTTTGTCTCCATTTCCTACAAATATAACATAAAAACATCAAAAACGACGACTGTTGCTTGAAAACGTATGATTGTTCTTAGTTAAAAGGAGTCGAAAGTGCCGTAAAATGGCGGCACATCAACACCCTCAACTTAAAACGTTCGCTTGTCCTCAAGCAACATGACACAAAACAATAATACGACGACTCAACTAAGCAAACAAACTCGTGTCTTTAGCAACTCATGGTCATTCATTAGTTCATTAAATCAAGCTCCCTTGTAGCACACAATGTATGAAACACTAACTTGCAAGGATCCAAACATGTCATTCTGATATGATAGAACATTCCACATACACACGCGCAGCGATCCTAACAATCAATAGACAATACAGACATCTTGGTGCCCTCACCACAAAGAAATCCCACACACAAGATTTGGAACTAGGTAAGCGCTCACACTCACAAATGATTTCAAACAATGCACATGCGATACCATAGGCTTGCCCTTACTATTCTATTTCAGTTCTTCAGAAAGCCGCTCAGGATCACTACAGGACTTGTTTAGGCTTGTAATGAGGCTTCAGGTGCAGGTAGGATACATTTAGGGGTTAGTGACTAAGCCCTCCTTGGAACTACCGACGTCTTATTACCGCATAACTTTTTGTCCATCCTTATTCACCTTTTTATTACCTTCTCTCTAGCTACAGGTGCGGCCTCTTTATCTTGACAATTCTTTTTATTACTTTTTCGATCTTTTTCATCTCTTTTTATTTTTCTTTTCTTTTCTTAGGCACACACCCGAATTTTCATTCTATTCCCAACCAATCTTCTTCATCCTCTTTTTCTTATCATTCACCTCTGTAGTAGCCACCCTCAACTTAGGCTGATTGCCTGCGTTGAGGTGCACAATGTTCAAGGGAGGACCAGGGCCAAAACAGGGTTTACCTCTATAGTAGCCACCCTCAACTTAGGCTGATTGCCTGAGTTGAGGTGCACGATGTCCAAGGAAGGACCAGGGCCAAAATAGGGATTCAAAGCTAAACAGGAATGGTGACAGGTTATTGAAAGAACAAGGTCAATTATGGCTCAAACAGGGATCAAAGGGGTTATTTATATTTGGACGGTCTTTTAGGTTAAGTGGACTGCACACAAAAAGGGCCTGTGATCCTTTCCTAAGCAACCAAACTTCAAACTTAACAAAATAGACCGGGCAAGTTCTAGATGCATGCACAGAGTAAGAATTTATAACAAAATACGTTCACACACTCTTGGCACCAAGAAACTATACCACTACCAACTATCAAACAGCCGCTCGGCTTAAGCATACTCATTCTAATCATGATCGCACAATGACATCCAAAGATCCAGACAGTCAATCGTTTCAACATAAGTGCACAACCAGAAAAATTTTAAGGGGCCTCTTTTTAGTCCACAAAAACGCCATTTATCACTATAGACACTAAAAAAAATTTAAACTAACAACCTAAACATGCCGGTTCTACTAGATAGCACACCGGAGGGAAAAGAAACACGGCAACAAAAACCCTCGGTGGTGACTCACAGGTTTCCCCTCACCCTCAACTTAGACTCATGCATTGTCCCCAATGCATCCATATGAAAGCTAAAATCTGTGAGAGAAAGGAATACCTGTGAAGTCGATATGACTTAGATTCTGGAATGATGTTGGAGACCGCCAGGGTCTCCAAAACAAGAGAACTCGATGGAGTGTGGCGTTCCAGCTTCCTTTTTGGGCTCCATCGCTAGTCGCGACAACTTCTTCACTCTTTCTTTGCAGATTCTCTTGCGGTGTTTTCTTTTTCTTGACCTTTCACCGCTTTCCTTTACCTGCTTCTCCTCAAGATACGCGTCCGCAGGGCCTTCCTCAATAGCATTGATGACCGCGACCACCCTCATGTCACTTGGTTACTTCATCAATTTGGACACATCGAACTTGACCACTTCATTGTTTAATCGGAAGGTCAGTTCGTTTTTCTCCATGTCAACCAATGCTCTTGCTGTGGCTAGCAATGGTTGTCCCCAAGATTATGGGAACTTCGAAATCCACTTCGCAATCCAAGATCACAAAGTCAGCTGGGAAGATAAGCTTACCGATCTTTACTAGCACATCAGACAATACTCCCACGGGTCGCTTTACTGAACGGTCAGCCATCATCACTCTTATGGACATTGGTTTAGGAGCTCCCAAACCCAGTTGTTTGTAGACGGCTAGTGGCATCAAGTTGATGCTAGCACCTAGATCACACAAGGCTTTCCCGAAGTTGAGCTTCCCAATAGTGCAGAGAATAGTGAAAGCGCCTGGATCTTCCTTCTTTTTGACTAAGGACCTTGAAGAAATAGCGCTGCAGTGGTGGAGGTTATCTTCCGGTTCAAAACTTACCGACCTCTTCTTTGTAATCAAGTCCTTCATGAACTTGGCATAACCGGGCATTTGTTCCAGCGCTTTCACCAATGGTATGTTTATTGAAATCTGCTTCAGCATGGTCATGAAGTTCAGGAACTTACCATCGTCAGCTTTCTTCTTCAAACGCTATGGGAACGGAGGTGGTGGTCGAGGCATCATAGTTGGAAGCTTTTCAGCTTCCTTACTTTTCTCCGTGGGCTTTGGAGTTTCCTCCTCTACCGCCTTTTCATCATCCGCAGCATCACCTTGAGTCTGAGTTACCGGATGTGATTCCGGTAATATTTTTCCGCTTCTTGTGGTGATCGCCATACAGCTTGCGTCATTCCTCGGATGAGTCGTGTCACTCGGCAAGGTACCTACCTTCCTTTGGTTCAGAGACGCCGAGATTTGCCCCACTTGCTGCTCCAATTGATTGATCGCGGTAGAATGTGACTCCACTACCTGGCTCAATGTTGATAACTCAGTCCGCATTGCCTTTACCCTAGAGTCAGTCGATTCCACCTTTAGCAGCATCTTCGCCATCATGTTCTCTAGCTTGGAAGTCCCTGCCTCATTGCCAGCTTTGTCCCGATTACCAGGTGGTACATACAACCCACCTCTATCGGTGTTATTCCTCCAGCTACCTTGATCGCGATCTCTGTAACCATCTTTCTCATAGTGGTTGTCTCTCTGGTAGTTCCGACCTTGGTTTCCCTGGCCATTGGCCTGGAAACCCCCCAAGTAATTCGCCTCCTCAGTCTCCATACCTTGGGAACCCACCGCTTGTACCTTCTCCATACCTCCTGAGAACAAGTGCTTGGTCAGTAGGTCCAACTGCGTTTTCAGATGCGCCATGTCTTGGTCGCGCTCCTCCTCTTTCCTACGCTGCTCTGCTGACATACCAACGGTATAGGTGCTAGCTGCAACCTCTGAATCTCGTGTGTGCCAGGCCCTGTTGGTTTTGGTGAGCCTGTCCAAAGTAGTTGTGGCCTCAACAAAGGTAAGACCCATGAATGCACCGCCTGCTGCGTTGTCTAACGTCGGCTTGGTATCCGAATTCAGTGCCCGGTAGAACGTCTGCATCAAAAAGTTATCGATCAACTGATGGTTTGGGCATTGTGTTATCTTCTTTTTGAATCGCAACCAAGTCTCGTGCAGTGCTTCGTGCGGTTGCTTCCTAAAATTGCTAATCTCGTCCCTCAACTGTATCATCCGAGAGGGAGGAAAGAACCTTTCTAGGAAAGCTCCTCTCAACTCTCCCCATGTTGCGATAGAGTCGGGGGTCAGCTCTATCAACCACAATGCTGCCTCATCAGACAGAGACAACGGAAACAACCTGAGCCTGATCGCTGTCTGACTCACGCCCGGTAGTTCAAACGACTTGCATATGCCCACGAAATTCATTAGGTGCTGGTTTGGATCCTCCCCAGCGACACCTCGGAACACTCCTCTCAAGTTCAACAGCTGCATCATCATGCTAGTGATGTTGAATTTGGCTCCGGGCGGTAGCGGTGGAACAACAATGGCGCCTGTAGCGCCAGCTCCATCTAAGTCGAGATCCTCATCATTCCTTGCGATCTCATCCTGCAGACCACCAGCATTCAGATTTTGTTGGGCCTGCAGTTCTGCAGCGATCCTCGCTGCCTCTAGTTGTGCGGCCATATTCTGCCTCAATGTTCTAGCAAGCTCGGGGTCGTAAGGTAAAATTTGTTCCCCCGAACTTCGGGTACTTGGCATGCACAACTGTGTACCCTGTCAAAGACAAAAACAACAAATAAACGTAAAGCAGGAAATTATGACTAAGAGTCAAATAAACACACCAGACTTAATTAACAACCGTATTCCCCGGCAACGGCGCCACTTTTTTGATAACGCCCAAACTACACCTCTAATTAAAGAAGCGTAAGCGGTCGTAGTCAAATATAGAACCCAACAAAGGTTGGGGTCGAATCCCACAGAGAATATGGTGAAGATTAAGCCTTTAGTGAAGTATGTGACTAGTCGTCAATAGTTTCCGGTAAATAGGGGGGGTTTTGTGTAAACAATGCGTAAACAAAACGAACAATTAACGTATGAATGATAATCAATAGGAGAATGAACTAGGGAAGTGTTTACCATGGCGTTAGTAACAATGTCGATTCTAGGCTTAATCGGGTTCTTTTTATATGCGTGTCATGATGTGATTGAAGTAATGGTATCGTCTAAACGTTTCTCAACCAAATAGACAAATTTCCTTTTCTATTCTCTCGACCTCGAAAAGATGTGCTTTTTAGATTTCAATCCTAAACATCAAGTAGATTAATCTAGTTACAGCATTAATCATTAGACGAGAGTTAGTAGTCTCGAATCCTTGTTGTTAATCAAGTTTCCCGGTTTTAATCTCTTTACTCAAGCAAACTTAACCTAGGCATGTTCTAATGTTTGCAACCACTAGAAAACATTAAATAATGAATGATTAACAACGTGACAATACATATATTGAACCCAACGCTACCCGGAATCTATATCGCTACGTTTGCCATGGCTCCCACAACCCTAGTTGTGGGAGGTTTAGTTAATCATGCTATAAAGAAAAGAGAAGAGAATTGTATTCATAATAAAGAGAATGGATTCTTACAATATAGTGAAAACAATCTTCAATTATTCCAAGAACAAGAAAAACCAAGATCCCAAGAACGATTCAAGAACAAGCTTGAGGAGAAGGAAACCGTGTGTAGCGCGTTTCCTCTCTCAAAACTCGCTCAAAAACTCCTAAAACTATTGGGAGAACTATTGTATAGTGAATGAATAATTAAAATAAAACTAACATAGGGTATTTATAGGAGTCTAGGAAACCAATCCCAAAAACGCTCGGATTCCGCGTCGCGGACTGCCTAAGTGTGACGGCCAGGCTGACGGACCGTCACAGGGTTGACGGACCGTCGCCTGGACCGTCACCCTTAGGAAGTGGACTGCCTCACTTGCTGCCTTGGTGTGACGGTTTGGGTGACGGACCATCACACCCTTGATGGACCGTCACCTTAACCGTCACTCTTATCCAGAATGCTCTTTTTCGCGTATTTCCTTCCGTTTCCATGTTTGTCTCCATTTCCTACAAATATAACATAAAAACATCAAAAACGACGACGGTTGCTTGAAAACGTACGATTGTTCTTAGTTAAAAGGAGTCGAAAGTGCCGTAAAATGGCGGCACATCACCCACCATAATCCCATTCTTGGACACCACGTGCCCTTAAAATGCCACAAACTCGAGCTAAAACTCACATCTTAGTGAATTTGGCATATAACTACTGGTCTCTCAATGTTTGAAGTACAACTCTCAAATGTTTCTCATGATCCTCTCTACTCCACCACTGCTTAGCTTCCCATCTAGCTGGAAAGCAGTATAATCTTCCCCATGTCACTCAACTAAATCAAGGTTATGTAACCTCTCCTAAAAGCTGACTAGAAACTCATGGGCATCCTCTCTTGGAGCACCTAAAAACCTTAGAGGACCTAGTTGAATTAACCAACCCAGCATCTTCTGTTCCTCAGAAGACATAGTAGGCCTAGCTAGAATAGATGGATCAACTGTAGAAACTGGCAACACCTGTATATAGGGAGCCATAGTAGTAGGTTGTGCTCCTGAACCCTGTTCCATTGCTTGGGCCAAATTTTGAGCCTCATCCCTGACCTTTGAACCAATCAGAGTATCTAGCAAAGTCGTGGGTTATGACATACTCTCCAAAAACCCAAGAAGGTGAACCAACATGTCCTGATGAACTGGTGAAGCTAGAAAACCTATTGGATACTTGGTTGTCCCTACTTCCTCTAGCTCATACTGAACCTCTTCTACCTAAATATATGTCTTTGGTGATGGCACCCTATCCTGGGCCCGAGCTGCACCACAGCCCATCCCTTACCACTACCTCTAGGTCGACTTTTGCCCCATCCTCTAGTTGGGGCTCTAATTGTAGGCGTAGGGGCCTCATTCTCACTTGTTGTTGATCTCGTCTGAACCATATGAGAAGGAATGAAACAAAAGATATTTATAAGTTGATAGAGTCAAGGACGCATGATAAGGAATCAAACAAAATAGAATATTTTCTAAGAATGCCCTATTGCCTCTCATAAATAGGATACTAATGTCATCGTACTGATCCAGGAGACTCTACTAGACATTTTGCTCTTGGACTGGAAATACCGATCAACCTAAAGCAGAGATACCACTCTGTCATGACCCAAAATTGGGCCATGATGGTGCCTACTAATACCCTCCAGTACGTAAGCCAACCCAAATGAACCATACTATAAAAAATATTTAAATAAAAAAATCGAAAGAGAAATCATACTAAGATATGGGCCAACAATATAGATGTATACCAACAGTACGAAATATACAAATGTGTCCCTAAAGAGATCAGGAGAGATGAAATATATACAAGAACCAAACCCCAGACCTGGTGTTACCGGTACAAGAGCATTTAAGGAAAAAATTGTGCTATATAAGGTACTACTATCTACCAAAAAACAAAATACAGATAATATAAATAGATGAAAAGCACTAAGGGTCTCCAAATGCCGGGAGCTCAACACGATCCAAACAATAGCTGGCCGTGAATGAGTGAATGGTCACAAAGTGGCTTGTACTAGGTGTTGCTTCAAAAAATGATGCAGAAATATAGTATGAGTACCAAAATAAGAGGTATTCTGTAGGCATCATAGGCTAACCAAGCTCAGAAAGATAATATATAATATAAGGTACACGAAAGTAAACTAGCAATCGGAATCCACCTAAATCTAGTTATCAACTTAAAAGAGGGATAATCTAAACTATCAGTGAAGATAATAAGAAAAGCAATAAGCCACACAAAGTACATACAATAGGATGGATGCAATGCACCATGGGATGGTATGATGCAAATTTGGCTAATGCAGTAAATTAAAAACTTTAAAATATGATTCATTGTCTACCTCGTAGGCTCCCAAATCATTTTGTAGGCTGCCAGAGGGCTCATCAACATATGCAATAAAACTAAACCCCAGATATGTGCTCCTTGGGCCACCCAAAATTATACCTCAGACTCATTAATAGAAAATAAATGGAGAAAAGGTCCAAAAATGTCCCTCGGACTAAGTATAAAAGTGGTACTTCTCTTTCCTTTCCAGAAACAGTGTAAAAACCCATGAAATATCTTTCTGGAAACTGAAACCATAGTAAAAAGTAAGAAATCCCAACTTTTGGTAAAAACACATATTTTCTCAAAAGTATTTTACCATTAGCCATGTAGATACATGTGTAAGAATATGCGTGCCAACACTGAGAATACAAGCATATAAGTATCTATCAAACAGGGCAAAACACCCTCCAAACAAGATGACTGATATGAGAGTGGAATGGCCAAATACACAGAAAAAGGATTTAAGCCTAATTCTAACCTAAACCTTATCCTAAAATTTAAGTAACTGATAAAATAGAAAATCTAACTAAGCCAGGTCTAAAAGGAGTAATATGTAAACTACCTCGGGGCTAAACTGCAAGCACGAACTATCAATTGTGTTCCTTCTCCTTACGGATAGCCTCAGAATGTTGTCACACTATCATAGATATAATCTAGGTGTCAAGACAAGAAAAATTACACTTTTATTGCTATACAAAATTTTGGTCCAGAAACTAGGTCGGAAATCAACCATTGGGTCCTGCTTAATGATGCAAAAAATAAAATTCACAATTCTATTTGCAGCGGGTTTCTAAACCCATGACCAAAATTTAGGTGCAAACGGGACTCATTTTGAGACCCAAAACAATGCCAAAAGTTCACTTGATCAAGAAAATCAAACAAGGATTTTTGATGGAATTTAAAGATGGAAAATGAGAATTACTAATGGAAAAAGAGTGGGTGATTACAACAAACATACCGGGATTAATGGAGATGAACAAACACTAGAATCCAGATCCCAAGCTTGCTCAACAATGGAGTAAATTCAAAATTTTGAGGAGAAAATGAAGTTAAAATGTATTTATAGGTGCTAGGGGTCCTCTTTCACATAGGCAAGGACCCCACAGTGTACACGGGCTTGCGGACGCGACCCCCATCTTGCATACATGGAGAAGGATTGGGGTTGGGTCACCTGGACCCTTCTTTATGAAGGTAGTGGACCCGCTGCATATGAAGGCTCATGAACATAGCCACCTATTGCATACGCGATGGGTTGGGTGACCCTGCAATAGCAACATCAAAAACCAGCAACTCCTAAGGCTAAAAAAATCACTGAATGTAACTTTGCGATTCATTTCAAATCTTGTGAACACAAATAAAATATGCTACCCAATTGAAAATGGCATTCCGGACTCAATGGAAACTTTAAAATAACCAACGGAGGTCATCTTGATAAAATGTTGACCGAAGTCAACACTTTGCCAGTTTTGCCTATAAGTTACCTAAGTGCCAAAAACAAGTCTAGAAGCCTTGGGACCAAAACCAAAGGTTTCACTGGCTCAAAGTCAATGTTTTGGAGCTAACAGTGCTGACATAATTTCTATCCAAGCCTGTCTTCTCCAAATGTTGACCAAAGTTAACTCTTTCAGATTTAAGAGTTTCAAAATAGGAAATAGGCTTAAAAGAAAAATAACTGCCCAAGAACCAAACCATCAGTCTCGTAAGTCATAAATGACCTATAGACACTTTGGAGAAGCTCAAAATGCAGAAAAAGCATGAAAACAAAGAAAATAACCTAGAGGGTCATGACAAAAAGAAAGGAGAGCTTGGACAGAGAAATGTTCCACATACTTAAATTGGTAGGTTATATCAAGGAAGGACAATGATGAGTAAATAAATCTTGAGCATAATGCTTTTGTTGGGTTATAATCCTGGCAAGGATCTTTGTCTAAATTTGCAAGGGATATCTGAACCTATACAACCACATATGCAAAATAATACTTTTGGGTTGGGCTATGTTGGCAATGGGCAGAAGATCAAGGATGGAGTTCTCATTCCATCACTATATCAAATCTTCTATTTTCCTGGGTTCCTTGATAATGGTAAAAGTGAAGAAGATATGGTGCTAGAAAGCTTGAGGAATTTGTTCATAACAGAGCTTGCCCCCATGCCCAAGAACCTAGAAGATTTAGATGAATAAATAATGGAGGTTGTAGAGAATGCTATAGAAGGACCATGGTGGAGAGATAAAGTCATGGGTATGTTGCTTCATTTGGGGTTTGAACCTAATGGTGGTTTAGGAGTGAAACTGCAGGGCATAACAAAACCGATACAACTGCAGTTGCAGAAGACTACTTTTGGGTTAGGTTATCTTTACACTACTCAATTGTACCTTGATTGGTAGTCGCTTGACGATGGATTTTATCACCCCCCCCTCCTAAAGCTAATGCCTCCACTACATCAAAGTTTTGATTCTGTTAGGTTTCTTAATAATAGTGAGGATGCTATACTTAAAAGTTTAAAGGGTCTAATCAAGATAGAGGTTGATGAGGAGGATTGCAGCGTCATCAGCGGTGAAGAGAGTGAAGGAGTCCCTGAGTGGAGCAATGAGATGAAAGTCGCTCTCAACAACTGCACTGCCACTCCCTCCACGGCTCACTAGGGACTTGGGTAGACTTAGAAGATTTTTTTTACTTTCAATAAATAGGCTCAATTTCGAGTAAAGTTGCATTTTATTTCTGTTTGATTTACCATTATGTTTTAGAGACATTTGGTATTTTCTTTAATAAAAGGGATTTCTTTTTGGTTTATTGATATTCTTTATTTATGTTTTGGCCTTTCAGCAAAATACTTTTAAAAATATTGAACCTGAGACTATGACATGTAATGAGAATGTAGAACATGACATAAGCAAACTAGAGGAGATAGAAGAAGTTGAGGTACCAGAAGAGCTTGTCAAAAAGGTTGAGGAGTTTGAAGATAAACCTAAGGCAAATCTAGTGGACAAAGAGGTAGTGAACTTAGGGGTTTCAGAGGTGATTAATGAAACTCGCGTCAGTGTTTACTTACCTGCAGATAAAAAGGAGGACTATATCTGGTTTTTGAAAAAGTATAAGGACGTCTTTGCCTGGTCTGATGCTGATATGATGGGATTGTGCACTTTGATTGTATCCCATGGACTGCCCACCAATCCATCTTGTCCTCCTGTCAAGAAAAAACTTAAAACGTATAAACCTGATCAAAGTTTGAAGAATAAAGAGGAGGTGTCAAAGCATATTAAGGCCAAAATCATTCGAGTAACCAAATACTCGACTTGGTTGGAAAATATCATGCATGTTCCTAAGAAAGATGGAAAGGTCAGATTCTATGTTGACTACAAGGATCTTAATAGAGCCATTCCTAAGGACAACTTTCCACTCCCTAACATACACATCTTGATTGATAACTGTGCCAAGCACGAAACAAAGTCATTTGTTGATTACTTTGATGGCTATCATTAGATTGAGATGCATGAGGAAGATGTTGAGAAAACTGATTTCATTACTCCGTAGGGGGTCTCCTGCTATTGGGTTATGCCATTCGGGTTGAAAATTGCATAAGCCATATACATGAGGGCCATGACCACTATCTTTCATGACATGATCAACAAGGAAATTGAAGTCATTATGGATGATGTCATCATCAAGTCTAAAAAGGGTATGAGTAACTTGGATGATCTCAAAAGGCTCTTCAACAGACTGCAAAAGTATAATTTGAAACTGAATCCTATGAAGTGTGCCTTTGGGGTCCCTGCTAGAAAGCTATTGGGGTTCATCGTAAGTCACCGAGGTATAGAGTTGGACTCAAGCAAAATCAAAGCCATCAGGGAGCTTCCACCACCAAAAAGCAAGAAGAAGGTTATGAGTTTCTTAGGCCACCTCAATTATATCAATCATTTTATGGCCCAGTCTATTATTATTTGTGAGCTGATTTCAAGCTACAGAAATAGGATGCTACTACAAAATGGATGACAGAGTGTTAGCAAGCGTTTGACAAAATCAAGGATTACCTATCTATTCCTCCAATACTGGTTCATTCCAAGCCAGGTAGGTCATTGTTGTTGTATTTGCCTATAATGGATAATGCCTTTTGTTGTATTCAGGGACAACATAACGAGACATGGAGGAAGGAGCAGACAATTTATTATATGAGAAAGAAGTTTAGATCATATGAAACTTGTTATTCTCTGCTGGAACGCATATGATGTTCTTTGACTTGGGCAGCTCAGAAGTTGAGGCACTATCTTTCGGCATATGCTACATGTCTGATATCAAGAATGGATCCACTAAAGTACATCTTTCAGAAGCCTATGCCTATAGGAAAGTTTGCTAAATGGCAGATATTGTTGAGTGAATTTGACATAGTTGATGTCATTCAGACGGCCGTGAAAGAGCAAGCATTGGTAGATCACCTAGCTTAGAATTCGGTAGACAAAGAATACAAATTGTTGAAGACTTATTTTCCCAATGAAGAAGTAGCATTTTTAGGGGAAGACATCTCTGAAGCATATGATGGTTAGAGGCTATTCTTCGATAGAGCCACAAATTTCAAAGAGGTAGGTATCAGAGTTTTTTAGCCTCAGAGGCTAGTCAACTTTATCAAGTATCATCCAAACTGAGGTTTACATGTACCAACAATATGGCTAAATATAAATCTTGCATTTTGAGGCTTTGGCTGGCAATTATTTGAACGTCCAAGAGATATTGGTAATCAATGACTCATATCTATTAACTCATCAGGTATAAGTAGAATCGAATACTAAGAACAAGAAACTCTTGTCATACATAGATTGCATGTAAAAGTTTTGCAAGAGGTTTGTCAGTATATAATCCCAACATGTTTTGTGGATCCAAAATGAGTTCACAAATTCTTTGGCCACCCTGTCTTCTATGATTCAGCATTCGAACAAGAATTATATTTACCTTATTCCAATTCACACACACAAGCAGCCTGCATATTTTTTCCACGTTGAGGAGGAGTTGGATGGTAAACTATAGTATATTGATAGCCAGGGATACTTGAAGAATGGAGATTATCCCAAAAATGCCACAAGTATTCAAAAATGCACCATTAGAAAGTTATCAAATTAGTTCTTCTTAAGTGGAGAAATCTAGTATAAGAGGACTCCTGATTTAGGGCTACTGAGGTGCGTTCATGCCAGAGAAGCCTCCAATTTGATTAAAGAGGTACATGCCAGAACTTGTAGCCCTCACATCAATGAATTCACCTTGGACAAGAAAATATTGAGATTTGTGTACTATTGGTTTACTATGGAGACAAATCGCATTCATTATGTGCAAACATGCCATCAATGCCAGACACATGCAGACATGATTTGAGTTCCTACCAACGAGCTTCATGACACTAGTTCACCTTGGCCATTTGCAGCTTAGGGTATAGATGTCATTGGTGCATTTGAACCTACCACATAAATGGACATAGGTTCATCCTTGTTGCCATTGATTATTTCACTAAATGGGTTAAGGCCAATTCCCATAAGCCTTTCACAGAGATGGTTGTAGCTGATTTTGTCCGAGATCATATTATCTACCGATTTAGGGTTCGTACGTTAATTATTATGGATAATGATGCCAACCACAACAATGATCTAATGAAAGCGACATGTGAGCAGTTTAAGATTAATCATCAAAAGTGTACAACATATAGGCCACAAATGAATGGAGCAGTTGAGGCTATAAACAAGAACATAAAGAGGATATTGCTTAAGATGATCGACAATTACAAGCACTGGCGCGAGAAGCTACCTATTGTATTGCTGGGGTATCGCACTATAATTTGGACTTCTATGGAGGCCACACCTTATCTTCTGGTTTATGGTGCTAAATATGTGATACCTGCTACCTTCTCTAAGGATCATTCAGGAAGAAGAATTAAGCAACACCAAATGAGTGCAGGGTAGAATGGAGCAATTGACACTCATTGATAGGAGGAGAATTGGAACGACCCGATTTCTCTACTCGTGATGGCACCTACTTGAACCCACCAGTAGGTAAGCCAAACCCTTAGCCTGAACTGCGAATAATGGGCTAACACATGAACAAAGTAAAATCAAAAGCACAATAATAAAAAGTGAAAGATAACTGAACAAGCATAAAATAGATAGGGAGGGAAGATAACAAAAATATATAAGATTCCCCCCCGAGACCTGGTGTTAGTTTGTACAAGAGCGTATAAAACCTAGATGTACTATATAGACATAATAAATATGTTACCATCTTCAAAAGTACAACAAAATACTAGTCCAAAATTTATGTGAGATGGGTCAACTCCGATCACCAAGATCTCACCCTATATCTCTGATCAGCAACACCGCTCGAGGACAACATCAATGGCGATAGCTCGCACTAAGATCTGCATCATAAAAAGCTACAGAAGTGTAGTATGAGTACCAAAACCACATGGTACCCAATAGGCATCATAGGCCGACTAAGCTTAAATAAGATATAAGTATAAATAAATGCAAATATACTAAAGGTAAGAAAAGAAGGGTCAGGAAATAGGTCAACCTACTGATAAGTGATGGATTTACCACTTATTTATATCTCTTTTCTTATGCTTTTGTGTCTTCAAATGATGATATGAGATCACTTAGGGCATGATTTGGTTATATTTCAGGTGATTTGTGTTGTTGTGAAATGTTGGAACAAGTAGAGCAAAAAGGGACAAAAGTTGGAGCAAAAAAAAAGGAACTTAATCTACTGAAGTACCATGCCAGCCACCCCTGCGGACAAGGAGGCACACCTGCACCTTCACAGGAGCGATCTCAAGGGTGCACCTGTGACCCCTGTGCAAACAGACCATAGGCGAACTTGTACTAGAGTTGCTGCCCCGTCAGCCAAGCACCTGCGGCTAAAATTCCGCAGGTGCGGCTGCCAAATTCCAGTCAAGGTCCAAGTGGTCATTTCACATCTGAAAAAATCCCAATTCACATAAAAAACTTCCAAGATATCTTGAAACATATCTTTGGCTATTTTCACAACTTTGGAGCAAGCTTGGGAGCAAGGTCATCAACCAACACCATAGGAGTGAAGATTTGGATGCTTTGTATTGTAAAATCTTCAGATTTCATTCTTCAACTCTTGTTCTTAATTGCTATTTAATTGGTGTATTGTAGACTTGAGATTTTGGGTTTGTATTAGAGATAATACTTTTTGGGTTTTCGATTCTAAATCTAGTTTTTTTCTTCTTTGATTATTTGGGTCTATTGAATCCTCCATTACTTGAATTTATAGTCAATGGTTGCAAACATTGACTTAGCTTACGGATTTGGGTTATTGCTCAAGAGAGAATTTCCCTAAATTCGAGAAGATTTAATGGTGGTAACTTGGGAATCCATCGAGATTGGAGGCTAGAGATAGCTCCAAATGCGGAATCTCCCATTTAAGGGTCCTAGCTAGAGATAGGATGACCTCCCAAAGTTATTTGGCTGGTTTATTGCTTACTCATGTTAGTTCGAGAGAAAATACATGAGATATATGCTTGATTGGTCGAGAGACAGTTAGGCATACCTATAGCCAAGACTACCTAGGTGTCAACTAGGTGCAAGTCTTGTCAGTTGAATTCCCACTCCCAATTCTCCCTTGTTATCCTTGCTTGACAAAAGCAAGGGAAGCCATTGATCACTTTATCTTTTATTTGATTTTTATTTTATCATTTAGTTGTAGTTAAAACCCCCTTTTAAATATCTTTTCCCTTTTCGTTATTTGAACTTCAATAAGTTGCTTTTATTTTTACTAGCTCTTTCATGACTACATTGTTCCCTTGGGTTCGACCCCAACACCCGTTGGGAATTATAAATTTTGTTTTGACTATGCGATAGTCGTGACCTTCTTAAGTGGAGAGCACGATTTGAGCATTTATCAAAAATGGCACCCTTGTCGGGGAACAATTTGGCGTATTGAGTTAGTTTAGAATTTAAGTTTACTTACTCTAGTTCAATTTTTGTGAATAGTTGTCTTTCTTTTGCGTATTTTTATTTTGTTGTTTGATTTCATGGCATCTCGAAATGATAGAGGTGTTGGTGGTTACAACCCTTCTGATATTGATCCTTGTTGTTATTATGGAGGACCGCACCTTCGGCGGAAATGTAAGATTGGCCCTAGGAGAGGAAGGTATTCACCTTCATTTTCCTATGATGGGCAAAATTGCTATTTGTGTGGTGGTCGTGATGGACATTGGAGCAATTGCCCTAATGACTATCCTCCTCCTCTCTCTCATGCCAACGATGTTGCTAGTGGTGCTTATGATCTTAACAAGAACCATGAATTACCAAGAAATGAAGGTATATGGGATAAGCTCCAAACCCTCCTAACCGCGCTAGACACCAAAGAGGAGGGTCTGAAATTCATAAAGCAAGGTTTGGTGAAAATAAGAATAAAGGAAGGCAAGGAGATAAATCATGTCGAACAAACCATGGCGGATTTGTCCATTCCTTTTGCTCAAGATGATGAAGAAAACACCTACCCTGAAAGCCTATATGTCATGGTTCATACTCTCTTGGCCAAGCAAGATATCATAAAGGAGGGTATGCAATCCATTAAGCAAAAAATTGTGGATGCAAGAGCTAAAGAAGAAGAGGAGAAAAATTGTGCCATAACTCATGGCAGATTTATCTACCCCTTCCGGTCAAATTGATGAAGAAAAACCTACAAGCTGAGCAAATGAACATGTTTTGAACATCAAGCTCAATTAAATTAACTTTGGGGACGATGATGAAGATTTCCAAGACATGGAATCGCCCAAAAATGAATCTGTACAGGTGGTTCTTGAACCCCAACAAGAGGAGAAATTTGTATTGGGTGAGGTTGTGAGCCTAGAATGGGTGTTAAACCAAGCTCACCAACTTGAGGTCTATGGGGAATAACGCGATAGAATGCTACCAATGTTCGAGGCATTGTTGAAAAGGCATGCTAAGAGAAGGCGAAAGGAGAGGATGCTTGAAATTGCTATCCAAAATTTGGACATCGATTTGAATGCTCGTGTTTACACGTGCACAATTATGGGTAGTAGTTTTGAGTTGTTCCCTATCAAAGAGGAAGACACAAGGGAAGCTCATAGCTTGAAGGTGTTGTGGAAACTAACTAATCCATACAAGGATCACGATGCCAAAAATAAATGAATGATACTAGAGTTGCAACGGTTCATCGTGAAAGACTCTAGTTCATTCAAAGTGAGGATGCTATAAATGAGACAAGTTTGAAGGTGGAGACGCCCATATCTTACTCCAACCACTTGTCAACCTTAAGTTTGATTGAATGGACGAGAGTCAAAGTAATCAAGATCTTGGAGGACCTTGGAAGGAGAATGGATCGAGGTTTAACCGGTTTCAAGTTTGTTGTTGCAAGGGGGAAAAGCGACCTTCCTCACTTAAAGGCAAAAAAGTGCAAAATGCAAAATAAAGAAAATGGCCTTCTCATGTTCACACCTTCACCCCATGATTTTCACCGAAAGATCGATTCAAAATTAGGTCGAAGGTTCAAATCTGTCAACTGGAGATTTTGATGGTGAGGTAGCTTGCGTCGTGCTGCGATGTTAAATTGGGCGCTTGATGGGAGGCAACCCATCGTTTAAAAATTTGAAGGTTCACAATTTATTTTCTTTATTAGGGTAGCTTAGTTGTAGATTTTTGACTAATCCATAAAGTTTCAAGTCTTTTTGAAGTTGTTTGGGAAGGTTGAGAAGTGGAGGCCTCATAAAAATCCAACCAAGGACCAAAAGGGTGCCAAAATGACATGCTAAATGGGGTGAGAATGCACATCTAAGTGTGCGCATTGCACATGCCAATGCACCACAAGATAGTAAGGCTGCCAAAAAGGTAAAAGTGTGCGAATTGGGTGCATTTTGCACCTCAAAATATGCCTGTCGCACATCCAACCGCACCCTAAGAATAGTAACTCTGCCAGACATGATTTAGCGTGCGGAGTTGGTGCATTTTGCACCATAGGTTGTGCGCGTTGCATCAGCCATTGCATCCCAAACTAGTGAGTTGGAAGAAATCTCCAGGTTAGATGCACCTGCGGGGGAATAGGCCGCAGGTGTACCGATGCACGTATGGTCACTTAGATGCAGGGGCGGCGACACACATGCGACTAAGGCAGCGCAGGTGCACTTGTCGAGTTTTGTTGGCAGAATTTAATGGGGCACACACCCTTTTAATTAACCCACTTCTCTCCAACCGTCCCCATCACCCTCTCCTCTCAATTCCTTCATCTCTCACTATTTCTCTCCCAATCTCACACATTGCACTTCCCATCTACTACTTAAGAGAATTTTTAAAAAAAAATAGAAAAAGGGAAGAAGCTTTTCATTGTGCAAAGAAGAAAAAGGGGTATCAAGGTTCACATTCAATCTCCCCATAAATCCTCAAGGTATGTGTCTTGTTCCATTCAGTTTTGAAGTGTGCCCTTGTAAGGGTGAATCTTTGGGTGATTAGAGTTGTGAGTATGAACAATGGTGTAAATTCTTGAAGTTGTTGTTACTGAGGAAGACGATGTCGCAGGTGCAGTTCTAAAGGCGCTGGGGCGATGCTGCACCTGTGTCAATAAGCCGCCACTGCAGCAGTCAAGGGGAATTCAATGAATAGCGCAGGTGCGCTATTAAAGCCCCCCCAGTGCACCGCCATATGTGCGATGCAATATTCTGCAGGTGCGGCTACTGACAGATTTTTTGCAAAATTGTAGCGTTGCCTCCGCATCTTCCCGATGTTCAAAATGTTATTTATTTGGCCTACATGCTTGGTTTTGAATTGTTGAACACGTTCATATACGCCTTCTAACTTGATTCTATAGGTACTTCAAGCTTTAAAAATGGATCACGATCTTGTTGATGATGAACCTTTGGGTAGTGAAATTGGGGAGGAAGCTGCGGAAGAACCATATGACACCTCAAGGTCCATGTCCCGTGATTGTCAGCGCCGCTACTATAAAAATAAACTTGATAAAAAGATTAAGCTGGAGAGGGGGATAGATGACACAAATTTATAGGCACGTCTCTCGGATTTCTATGGGAGTCTTATGGCTACGAGATGGGCCTGTTTCATACCTACCCCTTGTGACGCAAATGAGGAATGGGTGAGGGAGCTCAATGCAAATTTAAAGCGTACGAACTTCAACAACCCATAACTCACCATTAGGGGGAAAGTTGTGAAATTTGGTCCAGAACAGATTAATGCACATTATGGGTTTCCCAACCATCCACTTGAGCCTATGCAACAAAAGGATTCATGTTCGGGCACTTGGCTAGTATCAAATTTGTGCTCTCAGGGAGCAACAGTGAGTTGGGATAACACTATCAAGTCCATATCATCAAAGATTTTCACAGCTAAGGAGAGAATGTAGCTTGACATCATTTGTAGCCGTGTGTCACCTTCCCGGCATAAATCTGGGGTTCCTCCTCTTTGGGCTAGGATGATCGCTTGTATTTGCTTCAGGAAAGCCCTACCTTGATGTTCTCCTCCTTTATTACTGAGCTGTGCTGATTAGCTGAGGTCTCTGAATGTCCTGGAGATAATTGAGTGGCACCTAATAGACCATACCATCCATTGAAGGTGCATGAAGCAGGAGGGACGCTATAGAGTAAGAAAAGAAAGATTGATATAGTAGTGGAGCAACCTTCTTCATCTCATGGTACTCAGGCTGAGGGCCCTTTTGGGTTGATTACTTCTCAGTTAGATTCCATCCAGGAGCTCATCAGGTAGATGCCCAGTAGCCCTACACAGCCAGTATCATCAGCTGACCTATTTTCCAGAGCAGAGATACAGTCATACTTGGAGGCACAGAAGCAGCATGCCGATTCTATTGCCACAGTGAAAACCTCAGTAGGGATGCTTGAGCAGGCCTTTGTTGAGTCTGCCAAGGCTCATGCAGCTCTTCAGTGTGATTTTGAGAATGAGAAGAAAAAGAACAAGAAGAGGAACAAGTTCATGGTCAAGATGTGGAGAGGTATCAAAGCCATCTTCAAATAGGGATAGCCGAGCAAGAAGATCTCGGTGTCTAGAGATGATGATAGTGAGGAGTACTTTTTCCTGTCTAAGGAAGAGAACAAGGAGGAGGATGATGATTAGGCGCAGTCCTCTGCTTAGCATGGTGCAGCACACTCCTGAGTTTGCTAGTCTGATGCAGACTCCAGGGAGCCCTACACTTTCTACTCTTGTCTTTAATTTCCTTATTTTGCATTGAGGACCATGCTTTACCTTTTAGTTGGGGGTGGTGTTTTGCCGATGTCGTTGAATATTTGTTTTGTTAGATATTGTGCCCTTATCGGGCTTGTTTGTTGGATATTGCCCTCGTTGGGTTTTGTGTTCTGTGAAATTTGGTTAGATTAGTCAATTTTGGTTCTCTTTTCTTTAATTTAAAATAGTTGGTTTTGAGTGACGATTCCCAATGATAGATTGAGTGACGATATTCTTAAGGGAAAATCATTGATTTGTGTGGTGTTGAAGCCAGGAGAAGTCTAAGTACCCGCTAGGCTAAATGAGATTGCTTGTGTGTGGAGGTATTCCATAGCGATTTAGATAGATGAATTGACCCTATGATAGATTGGGTGACGACATTCTTAAGGGAAATTTGTCATATTTTGAGATAAGTTGGATAATGATTTGATTGGTACTAATTGATTTAGTCTTGCATGCGAATTGAGTTGCTAGCATACCCCTCCAAAAATTCTTGTGACGTAGTTGGAAAGCAAAGAATGATGCTTGTGACAATGCCTTTGATCTTTTTGTGACTTTTGAACAATTAGTGATTACATAGATGCAAAATGTAGCTCCATTTATCCTTTATAGGAAGAACATTGATCCGTCTTGAATAATTTGCATGCCATGTGTGACGAGCTGTATTGATTAAACCTCGTGCTTGCTGGTGTCATCTAGAACTTGCCCGGTTAGTCATTCTAATGCTAGTATTAAATGTGTTGGTTGGAGAAATGACCTTAGGCATTCTTTGTGATTATTGAAGCCTACTACGCCTTTAAATCCCACCATTGCACTCAAAATTATATCACTAGTCACCCCTCTTGAGCCTAATACATTTTCTTTAGCAACCTCGTTACAAGCCTTGAACCATTTTGACAATGAACCCGTCTCTTGAACCCGTGCCTCCTTGAACTCTGCATGTGTGAAACCGAGGATAAAAGACTAAGTTGGGGGTTGACAAAAGGTGCCTTGGAGGAATGCTAAGTGAGTAAATTGTTTTGTTGCTTGATATGAGTTGCCAAAAAGAAGGAACAATTTGAAAAAGAAAAGCAAAGTGAAAGGAAAAGAGGAAAGGAAGGAAAAGAAATGAATCCTCCAAGGTGAATGGAATAACAAAAAGTGAAGCATCATGTGAATTGAGTGAAATGGTGCCTTGTATTGAATGAAAATGAAAAGAAGGGGTTTTGGTTTCAAATTGAAAAAGTTGTGTAGTGTTCGAGGAGGAAGTAGTCACTCTAACCCAAATTGCTATCCTACCCTTCCCCTAACCTATATTACAAGCTTAGAAAAGTCCTTTGAGATCTCCAACCGATCACTTTTGAGCTAGTGGTTAATGAAAATAAAGACAAGTTTATGGTTTGATACTTGTTTGTACTTGAGGTTCTTTGTGAGTGAGAGCGTTGTGCATTTGTCCCTTGTTTTATCATTGTGAATAGTGTGTTTTGGGGACCTTCTTTGTTGTGAGGGCATGCAAATTTAGATAGCGGTGATGTTGTTATTTCCCAAAAAGAAATCAAATGAGCATAATTAGTGTTAATGGTCATAAGTCATTTCTTGAGGATTGGTTGTTGTCACTTGGTCACATTTGTAAGTCTTTTGCAACACTTTAAAATGTTTGTGAAAATGAAGGGATGGTTTTGTTGAGCATTCGCATGCGATTAACTAATTATTAGTACCAACCGACATCATATCTATGGTGCTTAATTTGAAAAAGTGGGTTGTAAATAAGAGAGGATGGCCCTTGTGCTTAAACAAATTGGAATCTATTTGTGGTGTGCTTGCTAATTTGCTTGAGGACAAGCAAGAACTTAAGTTGGGGGTGTTGATAAGTGATGAATTTACCACTTATTTATATCTCTTTTCTAATGCTTTTGTGTCTTCAAATGATGATATGAGATCACTTATCGCATGTTTTGGTTATATTTCAGGTGATTTGTGTTTTTACGGAATGTTGGAACAAGTAGAGCAAAAAGGGACAAAAGTTTGAGCAAAAAAAAAGGAACTTAATCCACTGAAGTACCAGGTCAGCCGCCCCTGCGGCTAATGAGAAGCACCTGCGCCTTCAAAGGAGCGGTCCCAAGGGCGCACCTGTGACCCCTGTGCCAACAGACCATAGGTGCACCTGCGCTAGAGTTGCCGCCCCTGCGGCTAAAATTCTGCAGGTGCGGCTGCCGAATTCCAGTCAAGGTCCAAGTGGTCATTTAAAATTCGAAAAAACCCCAATTCACATAAAACACTTCCAAGTCATCTTGAAACATATCTTTGGCTATTTTCACAACTTTTGAGCAAGCTTGGGAGCAAGGTCATCCACCAACACCATAGGAGTGAAGATTTGGATGCTTTGTATTGTAAAATCTTTAGATTTTATTCTTCAACTCTTTTTCTTAATTGCTATTTAATTGGTGTATTGTTGACTTGAGATTTTGGGTTTTATTAGAGATAATACTTTGTGGGTTTTTTATTCGAAATCTAGATTTGTTCTTCTTTGATTATTTGGGTCTATTGAATCCTCAATTGCTTGAATTTATAGTCATTGGTTGCAAACATTGACTTAGCTTACTGATTTGGGTTATTGCTCGAGCAATAATTTCCCTAAATTCGGGAAGATTTAATACTGGGAACTTGGGAATCCATCTAGATTGGAGGCCAGAGATAGCTCCAAATGCGGAATCTCCCATTTAAGGGTCCAAGCTAGAGATAAGATGACATCCCCAAGTTATTTGGCTAGTTTATTGCTTACTCATGTTAGTTCGAGAGAAAATACACGAGATATATGCTTTATTGGTCGAGAGACAGTTAGGCATACCTATAGGCAAGACTACCTAGATGTCAACCGGGTGCAAGTCTTGTGAGTTGAATTCCCACTCCCAATTCTCCCTTGTTATCCTTGCTTGACGAAAGCAAGGGAAGCCATTGATCATTTTATATTTTTTTTTATTTTTCTTTTATCTTTTAGTTGTAGTTAAAACCCCCCTTTAAATATCTTTTCCCTTTTCGTTATTTAAACTTCAAGAAGTTGCTTTTATTCTTTACTAGCTCGATCGCGACTACATTGTTCCCTTGGGTTCGACCCCAACACCCGTTGGAAATTATAATTTTTGTTATGACTATGCGATTGTCGTGACCTCCTTAAGTGGAGAGCACGATTTGAGCGTTTATCACCTACCAAAGCTAGACATTTTACGATAACTAGGCGAGAGTAACTCAACAGGAGATATAAAGCATCTATCTAACTAAATAATAGGGGGAGAGCATAAAGTACATACCTTGGTAAAATAATAACGACAACAATTAAACCCAACTGGACTCCCTATAATCCCAAAAGGTACACTCAACAACCAAATAATCCAACTGGACCCCCATAAGTCTGGAGGATACAAGCAGCACACAGTACTAACTAGCATCAACCTGATGCAAAAAAGAATGGATGCAGTAACATGCCATGATATGCAATATGAGATGGTATGATGTACCATGTGGCCTATGCAATGCAAACCCAGAATCCCAACATCAAACTAATAATAGCGCACGAGTAATAGAATAATCTAATCATGAGTGCCAGTAAAACCACCCGGAACACATGTCTCCTCGGGCATGCAAGTTTAAATAGTCAATAAAACCATCTAGAACACGGTTCTCCTTGGACATGCAAGTTTAAATAGTCAGTAAAACCATCTAGAACACAAGTCTCCTCAGACATGCAGGTTTAGCAAATCAGTCTTTTGAAAAATAGGCCAAATTCCTTTTAAGGAAACCAAAAGTTGTTTAGCGTATTCCATAAACCTTTTTTTTGACCGAAAACAATATTTAAAAATTCAAGGCAACCATATGCCATGCTAAAGTATGAATCAACAGTCAAAGAACACAACCAGCTAAATCATATCACACAAAGGACAACCAAATTCTATGCACTAAAGCAGGGGTACTGGATGCTATCAGGAAAACACTACACTAACTCCCAAACCTTAGAGAAAATCAACCTAAAGTGGCCAACTAACCCATAATTTAAACTAAGGAAAGCAACAAGTTATGACTACACTAACTCGAACCATTAATCGAAGTTAGGCTAAAACCAGCCATAAACAAATAATTTAAAGAAAAGGGGAGGATTCATACTGACCTAGTGTCTCGCATCCATGGACTTGGGCCCATAATATACAACATTCAAAGCTGGAAAGTAAAACAAGGGGAAAATGTTAAAAGTAAATATAAAAGCAATGGGAAAAAGGCTACTCTACCACGAAGTCCTCTCCGAATCCTATACTAAGGCTCCCTAATCTAATCATCCCAATCTACCACCATCCTACGCTAGGTTAAAGCAAAGAATCTAAACTCAGAACTACCATGAAACTATGCCAAATATTAAGAAAGGAGCTACAACCTAAACTAAGGATTCCCAATTGATATCTTACTCTAAGGCCTCTAAAATAAGCTATTATAGAAATTTAATACCTAAGTCGATGTATTCAACCATGATAACCCACCCATAAATTAGCATTTTACCATTCAAACACCTTATAAGTGCTACGTCTAAGAGTAGGTAAGCCGTAACCTACCTGAAAGCCAAGCATGCGTGCACAATCCACACAATAGTAGCCTATCTCCCTCCTGAAGCCTCCAAGAGCTGCCACACTATTATAAACCTGATTTAGGTGTCAAGACAAGAATAATGACACCCATATTGATATACAAACTTTTGGGCCAGAAATTGGGTCCAAAAATGACCCTCGGGACCCGCTTTAAAAAATAAAAAACAAAAATTTCTAAATATATTCACAATGGGTTTCTAAACCCATGCCCAAAATTTGAGCGTGAATAGAACTCGATTCGGGGCACTAAAACAGCCCCAAAAGTCCATAAGGTCAAAGGATTTTAAACAAGGAGTTAACAGAATTAAACGGAAGATATCGCGAATTAAAGGACGAAAAAGGAGAAGAGAATTAAGATAAAATTACCAGAATTGTTGGGGATAAGATGGAAGCTTTGAACATTCTTTGAAGCTCAAAACAATGGAGAAATTTTGGAACATAGGTGGAGAAAACAAAGTTTAAATTTATATAAAAGTGCCAGCCAAGCCTGTGCGCACGTGGCCAGGCAACTGCGCATGCAGCCTCGCGCACGCGACTCTGTACATACGCACA
Source organism: Jaltomata sinuosa (assembly GCA_003996215.1). NCBI lineage: Eukaryota > Viridiplantae > Streptophyta > Magnoliopsida > Solanales > Solanaceae > Jaltomata > Jaltomata sinuosa. The sequence continues at coordinate 272,323 of QJPP01002597.1, read as the reverse complement.
CACAAGAAAGGTGGGGGCAGGACCATGCATGCCTTGATGAATGCTCAAATCGTGCTCCCCAAGTTGGAGGTCACGGTGATCGTGCAGCAAAATAAAATTTATAATTTCCAATGAGTGTTAGGGTCGTACCCAAGAGACTTGGAGCTAACTAAATTAAGATTATGTCGAATTGAGTTCAAGGTGAGAGTAAGTTCTTAAACAAGAAAAGTAAAAGATTGGGGGAATTGGGATGTTATCACTACAATCACAATTCAATTAAAAGCAAATAAATAAAAGAGGGTGTATCAAATAGAGTAGGCGACTAGAGATGTGTATCCGATGGGGCTTTAGTCATAGGCTAGGGTGATTATCAATTCATATTTGTTCTCGCTTATTGACATAAGTAGAATTGGTCATGGGTATGGATTGTTATCTTTCGATCAACAACCATATATCTGATGATCTTGGTTAGAGAATCATTGGTTCTATCGATAAACAACCAACCTAAGCTTGGGAAAATCACACTATCTCTAGCTTAGACCCTTAAATGGGTGATTTCTTCAATAAGAGCTATTTCTAGCCTCAAATCTAGATGGAGTGCCAAGTTCCCACTAGCAATTTCACATCCGAAACAATGAAATCCTCTTTCAAGCAATCACTTAGTCAAGTAATGAAAATTAATGTTTGCAACCACCAATTTTAGGATTAAAACTTGGTGAAACTACTAGACCCATGTCAAATAAGCAATTATAAAGATGAATTAACAACACCCACACCCATTTGTCAAGCACTTATCATCAACACACCCATAGACAAGAGAAATTAGCCACTCATAGCAAAAGAGAAAGATATACCAAATGGGTAAGTCAAAATCCTCCTCATTAGAGCTAAATCTCAAGTTCCAAGCTAAATTTGAGTACACAAATGGTTAACCAAGAGAATGGATTCAAACCCTCTTCTCTTTGGAGAGGAAAACTTATTCTTAAGGCAAAAAGCTTTCTAAAATATTCAGGACTGAAGTAGCATATTTACAAATGAGCTTAAATGAGCCTTTTATAGCTTCCCAAAACGTCATTAAAATTTAGGACAAAATTGCCTCTTCGGGTGGTGTGCGGCGCGACGTGCGAACCGCACATCATGATGTGCCCGTCGAACATTCTCTTCGATTGGACCAGTGACTTCAGCTGACTTTGGGAGCTTCATACGAAGGTGGTGTGGTTCACACCTTGGGATGTGCACGTCGCACAACGACCGCACCTCTTAACAGATTCTTTAGTGGCTTTTGCAACTTCATGTGGAAGAGGTGAGATTCGCACCTTGGCTTGTGCGTGTCACACGACCGCCGCATCTCAGGTCAGAATCTCCAGCTTTTTGAAACACTTCACATTTCGCTCCTTTTGAGCTTTTTTTGGGTCCTTTTCCTTGATTCTCGTCATTTATCAAATGTACCTGCATAGACATCAATAAAGGCCATAATAACCTCTAAATCTATTCAAAACATAGCAATAATTCATGGATTAAGGCTCAATAAGTTGGTAGATTACCGACTTATCAATCCCAAAATTTCTCCTTTTTACTCATGATCATTCAAAGTCCTTGTATCACCTTTGTTTGGTAGAACCTATATTTGCTTTTCATTTTGCTCAATGGATTGAATTTTTGGAGCAAATTTTCAATTCAAACCGAAGGTGCTACCTTGCACTTTGAGTGCACTTCTTTTCTTCTCCTTATTTGATTACATGCACACCCAAACTTAGGCATTTGCCTATGTTATCCTTCATTCCCCCCCCCCCCAAAACTTAGGATTTTAGCCTACATTTCATTTCTAAGCAATTATGGAGGATCGGTTCCAAGATAGAGGTTCCAAAAATGTCAAGGTGTTAACAAGGTGCCAAAAAATGATTCCAAGCTCAAAGGGTTTCACTAGGGTTGAAGTCATGGGAAGTCATTTGGGCAAAGTGGTACTGTAGTTTTCCTGCCTTCCCCAAGTGTGGTAAGAATTATCCAAGTGAGTGTTTAGCTAGCCTATAAGGGTGTTTTGGGTGCGGTCAGCTTGGCTATAGGTTGAAGGAGTGCCCTTCTGCCAGGCAAGTGCAGGGAGGTAACAGGGCTCAATCTACCACTTTAGCAGCTCCAGCAGGTCGCCCCACTCAGCAGGGTGCCTCGTGTGTTACATGTGGTGGTCAGCACTAGAATAGATTATATGCTCTTCAAACTCGCCAGGACCAGGAGGATCCTCCAGATATGGTCATGGGTACATTGTAAGTCTTCCATTTAGATGTTTATGCATTGTTAGACACAGGTGCTACACTTTCCTTTGGAACCACTTTCATAGCAGTAAACTTTGGTGTCAGTCAAGAAATCCTCCCAGAACCTTTCTCAGTCTCTACTCTAGTTGGTGACCTAGTTATAGCTAGACGGGTGTATAGAAATTTCCTTGTCACAGTTTCCCCGAAAGTCACCTCAGCAGATCTTGCAGAGTTAAAAATAGTAGTTTTTCATATCATTCTAGGCATGGATTGGTTACATTCCTATTATGCCTCAGTCGATTGTAGAACTAGGGTCGTTCAATTTCAGTTTCCTAACAAGCCAGTCTTAGAATGGAAGGATAGCAACTTTGTGCCTATAGGTCATTTCATCTCCTACCTTAAGGCCAGAAAGATGATTTCCAAGGGGTACATATATCACCTTGTTCGGGTTAAGGTTTCAAACTCTGAGACTCCAACTCTTGAGTCAGTCCCAGTGGTGAATGAGTTTCCACAAGTGTTCCCAGAAGATCTTCTCGGAGTTCCTCCCGAAAGGGTAATAAATTTCAGAATAGATCTCCTTCCATATACCCAGCCTATTTCAATTCCTCCTTACAAAATGGCTCTAGCAGAGATTAAGGAATTGAAAGAACAGCTGAAAGACCTCCTAGATAAGGGCTTTATCAGACCCAGCATCTATCCGTGGGGTGCTCTAGTGTTGTTCGTGCGTAAGAAAGATGGTTCCCTTAGGATGTGCATTGACTACCATCAGTTGAACAAAGTCACAATCAAGAATAAATATCCCATCCCCATGATTAACAACTTGTTCGTCCAGCTCCAGGGCGCTAGTTGCTTTTCCAAGATAAACCTCAGATCCAGCTATTATCAGCTCAGAGTCAGAGGTAGTGACATTTTGAAGACAGCCTTCAGGACTTGGTATGGTCACTATGAATTTGTAGTTATGTCTTTTGGACTAACCAATGCTCCTGCAGCTTTCATGGATTTAATGAACATTGTGTTCAGACAGTACTTGGACTTTTTTGTCATCGTCTTTACTGATGATATGCTTGTTTATTCTTGAAATGAGGAAGAGCATGTGAATCATCTGAGGGTAATTTTGTATACTCTCAAGGACCGCCAGTTATTCGCCAAGTTTAGTAAGTGTGAGTTCTGGTTGAAATCAGTCGCTTTCCTTGGTCATGTGGTGTCTAGTGATGGTATCCGAGTTGACTCTTAGAAAATTGAGGCGGTAAAGGATTGGCCTAGACCCACCTCTATGAAATACATCAAGAGTTTCTTGGGTTTAGCTTGTTACTACGGGAGATTCCTAAAAGGATTTTCATCCATAGCTACCCCATTGACCAAGTTGAATTAGAAAAAGCTCAAGTTTCAGGGGATGGAGGAGTGTGAGAAACGTTTCTTGGATCTGAAGACTAGGTTGACTACAGCTCTTATTTTGACTCTACTAGAGGGTTCAGATGGCTATGTGGTTTATTGTGATACATCCAAAGTCAGTCTGGGTTATGTTTTGATGCAGCAGGGTAAGGTCATAAAGTATGCTTCCAGACAGCTTAAGGCCCTTGAGAAGAACTACCCGACTCATGACCTCGAGCTTGCAGATATCATGTTTGCCTTAAAGATATGGAGGCACTACTTGTATGGTGTTCATGTTGATGTGTTCACAGATCATAAGAGCCTCCAGTATGCGTTCACCCAGAAAGAGTTAAATCTTCGTTAGAAGAGATGGCTTGAGTTCCTCAAAGATTACGATATGAATGTGCTCTACCATCTGAGTAAGGCCAACGTAGTGACTGCTGCTCTCAGTAGACTGTCTATGGGTAGAGTATCGCATGTTGAGAAAGAGAAGAGAGAATTAGATAGAGATGTTAATCGGCTTGCTTGCCTAGGAGTTTGGCTTATGGACATATCAGATGGTGGTGTGATAGTTTAGAATGGGTCTGAATCTTCACTGGTAGCGAAGGTTAAGGAAAAACAGGATAGTGATCCCATATTGCTTCACCTGAAGGGTGCAGTTCATCAGCAGAGGGTTGAGGTTTTCTCCCAAGAGGGAGATGGTGTACTTCGTTATCAGGGTCGCTTATATGTTCCTAAGGTGGGTGAGTTAAGATAATAGATCCTTTCAGAAGCCCATAATTCTAGATATTACATTCATCCAGGTGCAACTAAGATGTACCATCATCTATGGAAAGTTTATTGGTTGAACGGCATAAAAAGGGACATCGCAGATTTTATGGCTAAGTGTCCCAACTGTCAGGAGGTTAAGGTAGAACATCAGAAACCAGGAGGTGTGACTCAGGAGATTAGCATTCCTATTTGGAAGTGGGAAGTGGTTAACATGGATTTAATTACGGGTTTACCTCGTACTCGCAGATAGCATGACTCCATTTGGGTGATAGTGGATAGGGTCACTAAGTCAGCTCACTTCTTGGCAGTCAAAACTATAGATTCAACGGAGGATTATGCCAGACTCTACATCAACGAGATAGTCAGGTTGCATGGGGTCCCCTTGTCTATCATCTCAGATAGAGGTCCTCAGTTTACATCTCATTTTTGGAGATCTTTTTAGAAAGGTCTTGGTACTCAGGTGAATCTCAGTACATCATTTCATTCTCAGACGGATGGTCAGGCAGAGCGTACCATTCAGACCTTAGAGTACATGTTGAGGGCTTGCGTGATCGACTTCAAAGGTAGATGGAATGATCACCTACCTATCATAAACTTTGCCTACAATAATAGTTATCCCTCCAGTATTCAGATGTCCCCATATGAGGCACTTTATAGCCGTAGATGTAGGTCACTGCTTGGTTAGTTCGAAGTAGGTGAAGCAGCCTTGATCGGGCCAGACTCGGTTTATAAAGCTATGGATAAAGTTTAGCTCATCAGGGAGAGATTGAAAATGGCTCAGAGTCATCAGAAGTCCTATACAGATGTGAGAACGAGGCACTTAGAATTTGAGATCGATGATTGGGTTTCCCTAAAGTGTCACCCATGAAGAGGGTGATGAGATTCGGCAAGAAAGGGAAACTCAGTCCCAGGTATGTAGGTCCTTACAGAATCTTGAAAAGGGTTGGTAAGGTGGCTTATGAATTAGAATTGCCTGCAGAGCTAGCAGGAGTCCACACAGTCTTTCATATTTCTTTGTTGAAGAAGTGTGTGGGTGACCCATCATCGATTGTACCTTTAGAGAGTGTGGTTGTGAAAGATAGCCTTACCTATGAGGAGGTTCGAGTTGAGGTTCTTGACCGTCAAGTTCATAGGTTGAGGAATAAAGAAGTCACCTCAGTAAAGGTTTTGTGAAGGAATCAGTCCGTAGAGGGAGCTACTTGGGAAGCAGAAGTAACCTGATGGCCAAGTATCCTCATCTCTTCCCTTCCGATTCAGTCTCAGCTTGAGGTAATAGTCCTCTCTAGTCTTTCAGTTAAATCTTGCATAATTCAGTATTAGTACCTTGTTCCTTTAGTTATCCTTGCATTTCACCATATTTGCATGTTCTTGGAATTCAGTTCAGTCATATATCAGTTTCTAGTACTCGTTTCTAGGGATTGCAGCTCCTTCCCTCCAAACTCATATTGTTCAGCCTTCATTGGAGGACAAATGATCCCAAGGGGGAGATATTGTAATACCCCAGAACTTCCAAGCCCATAATCAGCTCAGGAAACCAGAAGAAAATAAAATTTCCAACTGTCAGTAGAACCATGAGTCACTTCCACGAGCCATGGAATAGTCCACGAGTCTTGGACTGGACTCGTGGAACTCAGATCAGAGGAATACCCCTCTGAAGTCTGGACCACGACTCATGTTCACAGTCCATAAAAGTTTCCATGGACCGTAGATTCCATCCATGGAAACCATTTCCAAAAGCTCTGTTTCAAGTCTTCAGGGACTACAAGTGGGTTCCATGACCCGTGGAAGTTTCCACGAGTCGTGAACCCCAATCGTGCAACCTAACTTCAGAGACCCAAAAATCTCATCCCAGGAACTACGAGTGGGTTCCATCACCCATGGAAGTTTCCACAAGTCATGAACCCAACTCGTGGGAGTTGTTCCAGTAGCTTGGTTTTCCAGGCCCAAGAACCACGACAGGGTTCCACGAGCCGTGGAACTTTTCACGAGTTGTAGAACCCATCCGGGGAACCTGAGACGCGAATTTCCAGCAGCTTTCAATTAAATTTCTCAGGGGTGTTTTAGACCTTTTCCTTCAAATTTTGCTCCGACTATAAATAGTCTTAGGCCTATTTTATTAAGTTTATTTCCCCAAAAACAAAGTCAGACTTTTCTAAAGTGATTCAAGCCAGACAGAGTGTCTTCTCCAAAGTTCCAGGCCTAGGGTTCTCTCCTCCAAGCTTCAACTCCAGATTTTTGCAGGGATTTTCATCCACCAGATATGTGGGTATTCAGTAAGGGTTTTGTTCACCCTTATGCCCAAAACTCTCAGCTCTTTAAAGTGTGTTCCATGAATTCAAGAACTAGAGTTCCTACCCAAATTATGCAAATCTTTCTAGAATTTTGTTATTTTGATTCGCATATGACATATATACTGCTTTATATGATTGCAATATGTTTTCAATGACTTGCATGAGTTTTCACACTATTTTGGGAAGTTAAGAAAATTGCCCTAAATTGTAGGATTTTTCTAAACTATCACATGTCCTTCTAACTCATTTCAGATTTTTAGTATGAACTTTAACAACATAATTTAACTAGTTTTTAGTCTACTACGGTATTTCAGAAAAACGAAGATTTTAGACTAGTCTAGTCCTGACCTAGAAAGTCAGGATATCATTTTGGATTGAGCTACATTCAGTTTGGGAGTAGTATTTTAGCACCAAGTTGGACTAGGGTTCATCGTACCCTTAAGTTCCCAGAACTATGTGCCCACGTAGGATTTTAAGTCCCCTTTATTGGGCACCAGATTTAGTGATCACGCCAAAGCCATGCATTTATACTCTGGCAAGGTATATTGGGTCCTCTCGATGGAGCGTATACATCAGACTTCACGTTTAGCTCACGAGGTTTATGTCGGTTAATAAGCTCTCCCACAGTATTAAATTCAGAAGTGTACTTTAGGGCCTTAGTTACATTTATTTTCAGCTCTTAGCATACTTTCATGTTACTCCTGCATCTCAGCTGTTTCATGCATGATTATACATTTGGGCCTACGTACCACAATTTAGTTCATATTACAGCTTTCAGTATTTTTAGAATGTTTACATTTCAGTCAGCTTTGCATATCACTCATGCTCAGTACATTCAAAGTAATGACGCATACTCTATGCTGCATCCTATTATGATGCAGGCTCAGGCTCTCAGGTTCAGCCACGTGATTAACTTTTACCGGTGCCACATCATCTTAGCCAGTGGTGAGTCCTATTTAGTCAGATATTGTTAGTTTTAGTACTTTGGAGCTAGCTGGGGACTTGTCCCAGCAGCTCATCAGTATTAGAGGCATTTAGACATAGAGTCAGTATTCAGTTGATTTGGGTTGTACTGTTTGAACTCAGTCATTTCTTTCAGATATTATCGTACATACTCTTTTAGCTTTGCTCGTTTCTTAGTTATGCTTCTGCTTGTTTTTTAATTATATTCAGTATGCTTGTGATATACCCGATTCAGGGTTAGCTCGGGTTACTTGTGACCTTGGGTCCCGTGTTACGTCTAGGAGCTAGCCTCGAGGCGTGACAGAGAAGGAGAGTGTAAATATATTAAGTGACCCATAATTAATTTACTATATTTAGAATTATAAGTATGGTCCAATTGCGTAGTGAATCAAAAAAAAGAATGAAAAAGATAAGGGAGGAAAACGTACAGGAGTACTCGTAGGAGTACTGCTGCTTAAGTAATTGAGGTCAAATATTCATATTTTGGGGAAAAGAACATGTATAGTACTAGTTTCACTTCTCTATTCCTTCTTCTTTCTTTCAACTTTCTAGAGGAATAATAATTGGGGGAGTGAACAAAAAATTTAAGGAGAAGAATTTGTTTCATAGAGACCTAGAAGCTTAGCAAGAAGAAATCTTCTTACAAATCAAAGTGGAATCAACCTTAAGGAATCTTCAAGAATTGGTTTTAAAGTTTAAAGTTAAGGTGAGAATTTCAAGAGGTAAATTCTTTATCCCACTCTTGAATGTAATTATGGATAAGTATTTGAATATTTGATTTGAGATTTTACTAGATCTTGAAATGGGTCTATAAATTAGGGTTCTTGAAAAGGAGAAAATATGTAATTGTGATAAAAGTGAACTTTTTGGGTATTTTTATTGACAAGGCAGATTTAATATTGAATTTTGTAAGTTTAAAAATAGGAAATTTTCTCCAAATGATTGTTAAAGAATTGGATTAGTTTTGGGTATAAGTGAAGAATATTGGAATAAATGGTTAGACGAACCTATGAATTATTAATATATATATATATATATTATGTATATAGTTGATTGGGTTGGAGTAAATGCTCACCATTTGGGTGATTAAAGTTAGCGGTTGGTTGCGTAATGACTACACCTATGTGTGTTTAGTTGTTTGGAACTTGCAGTACTACCATTAGCTAGTGAAACATCCAAGGTATGTGAAGCTAAATCTCTCAATGTCATTAAGGCACCATAGCTATGTCACATGTTCCTTCTATAAAGGTCAAAATGCTTACATGAAAAATAAAAAATAAGGTCGTTAGTTGCTTTACATGTCATTTCCTTGTTTAACCATTAAAGCTTATACATATTCATATTACTCCCTTTGCGTCAAGTTTTATTAATACTTTGCATGACCATAAGTGTCATTGCTTGAAATTCTTAGAATTCACTTGATATGTGTGTGTCTATATATATATGTGTGTGTGTGTGTATGTCTGCGTGTGTGTGTCACGCATTATAAATGAAATAAATATTCATGGCATAGTTGCACTTGTTTATGTGATAACTTATGCGATATAGTCATAAGCTGAAATGAGGACTAGCGTTTGGAAAACTAATAACATGTTGGCAAAAATTAAGTATTATATAGAGATTTTACTTAAATGGTTGAACAATCTTTATCACTATCTCATGACATAGACCTTTTAGGGCATTATTTGGTAAAAGTTAATGACGAGAGAGTATTCATAGGTTTACTTGATACACCCGCGCTATGTTATTTTGTGCACATGATCAAGACCAGACCATTATAGTGAGCCCAAATATTATGGTGTATCCGCTCATGTGGAATCATTTGCATTTGTAGTTAGCTGGAACATCATGTAATGGTTCTACTGACTCAAGCTAATGCATGTCACATATGGTCTGTGGGCAAGACTGATGTGCCGCCAATTTACGGCACTTTCGACTCCTTTTTACTAAGAACAATCGTACGTTTTCAAGCAACCGTCGTCGTTTTTGATGTTTTTATGTTATATTTGTAGGAAATGGAGACAAACACGGAAACGGAAGGAAATACGAGCAAAAAGACATTCTGCCTAAGAGTGACGGCCTGAGTGAAGGTCCGTCAAACATGTGACGGTCCGTCACATGTGACCGTCAAGTAGAGGAAGTGTACTGCCTAGGAGTGACGGCCACCGTGACGGTCCGTCAAGGCGATGACGGTCCATCACAGTGACCGTTAGGTTGAGCTACACCACTGCCTTGTGGTGACGGCCAAGGCGATGGTCCGTCAAGGTGGTGACGGTCCGTCACCCCAAGCCGTCAAGTTGAGACAGTCGGCGACACGAAATCCAAGCGTTTTTGGGTTTACTTCCTGGACTCCTATAAATACCCTATGTTAGGTTTATTTTAATTATCATTGATATTATTCATTCATTATACAATAGTTCTCCCAATAGTTTTAGGAGTTTTTGAGCAAGTTTTGAGAGAGGAAACGCGCTACACCCGGTTTCCTTCTCCTAAATCTTGTTCTTGATTCGTTCTTGGGATCTTTGGTTTCTTGTTCTTGGAATAATTAAAGATTGTTCTCAATACATTGTAAGGATTTCTTTTCTTTATTATGCATATGACTTTCTTTTATTCTTCTACTAGCATGAGTAACTAAACCTCCCACAACTAGGGTTGTGGGAGCCATGGCTAAGGTATCGAGATAGATTCCGGGTAGCGACGGGTTCAATATGTATGTTGTCACATTGTTAATCATTCGTTATTTAAGGTTTTCTAGTGGTTGCAAACATTAGAACATGCCTAGGTTTAATTTGCTTGAGTAAAGAGATTAAAACCGGGAAACTTGATTAACAACAAGGATTTGAGACTACTAACTCTCGTCTAATGATTGATGCTGTAACTAGATTAATCTACTTGATGTTTAGGGTTGAAATCTAAAAGCACACCTTTTCAAGTTCGAGAGAATTGAAAAGTAAATTTGTCTACTTGGTCGAGAGACGTTTAGACGATACCATTAATTCAATCACATCGTGACACACATATAGAAAGAACCTGGTTAAGCCTAGAATCGACATTGTTACCAACGCCATGGTAAACACTTCCCTAGTTCGTTCTCCTACTATTATTTCACATACGTTTATTGTTTGTTTTGTTTACAAGTTGATTACACAAAACCCCCCTTTATTTACCGGAAATTATTGACTATTAGTCACATACTTCACTAAAGACTTAATTCTCACCATATTCTCTGTGGGATTCGACCCCAACCTAGTTGGGTTCTATATTTGACTACGACCGCTTACGCTTCTTTAATTAGAGGTGTAGTTTGGGCGTTATCAAAAAGTGGCGCCGTTGCCAGGGAATACGGTTGTTAATTAAGTCTGGTGTGTTTATTTGACTCTTAGTCATAATTTCCTGCTTTACGTTTATTTGTTGTTTTTGTCTTTGACAGGGTACACAGTTGTGCATGCCAAGTACCCAAAGTTCGGGGGAACAAATTTTACCTTACGACCCCGAGCTTTCTAGAACATTGAGGCGGAATATGGCCGCACAACTAGAGGCAGCGAGGATCGCTGCAGAACTGCAGGCCCAACAAAATCTGAATGCTGGTGGTCTGCAGGATGAGATCGCACGGAATGATGAAGATCTCAACTTAGATGGAGCTGGCGCTACGGGCGCCATTGTTGTTCCACCGCTACCACCCGGAGCCAAGTTCAACATCACTAGCACGATGATCCAGCTGTTGAACTTGAGAGGAGTGTTCCGAGGTGTCGCTGGGGAGGATCCAAACCAGCACCTAATGAATTTCGTGGGCATATGCAAGTCGTTTGAACTACCGGGCGTGAGTCAGACAGCGATCAGGCTCAGGTTGTTTCCGTTGTCTCTGTCTGATGAGGCAGCATTGTGGTTGACAGAACTGACCCCCGACTCTATCGCAACGTGGGGAGAGTTGAGAGGAGCTTTCCTAGAAAGGTTCTTTCCTCCCTCTCGGATGATACAGTTGAGGGACAAGATTAGCAACTTTAGGCAGCAACCGCACGAAGCACTGCACGAGACTTGGTTGCGATTCAAAAAGAAGATAACACAATGCCCGAACCATCAGTTGACCGATAACTTTTTGATGCAGACTTTCTACCGGGCACTGAATTAGGCTACCAAGCCGACGTTAGACAACGCAGCAGGTGGTGCATTCATGGGTCTCACCTTTGTTGAGGCCACAACTACTTTGGACAGGCTCACCAAAACCAACAGGGCCTGGCACACACGAGATTCAGAGGTAGCAGCTAGTACGTATGTAGTTGGTGTGTCAGCTGAGAAGCGCAGAAAAGAGGAGGAGCGCGACCAAGACATGGCGCATCTGAAAACGCAGTTGGACCTACTGACTAAGCACTTGTTCTCAGGAGGTATGGAGAAGGTAAAAGCTGTGGGTTCCCAAGGTAGAGCAGCAGAGTTGGAAACTGAGGAAGCGAATTACTTGGGGGGTTTCCAGGCCAATGGCCAAGGAAACCAAGGTCGGAACTATCAGAGAGACAACCACTATGAGAAAACCAACTACAGAGATCGTGACCAAGGAAACTGGAGGAACCACACTGATAAAGGTGGGTTGTATGTTCCACCTGGTAATCAGGATAGAGCTAGCACTGAGACAGGGACATCGAAATTGGAGAGCATGATGGCAAAGATGCTGCTGAAGGTGGAATCGACTGACTCTGGGTAAAGGAGATGAGGACTGAGTTATCAACGTTGAGTCAGGTAGTAGAGTCACATTCCACCGCGATCAAGAACCTGGAGCAGCAAGTAGGGCAAATCTCGGCATCTCTGAACCAAAGAAAGACAGGTACCTTGCCGAGTGACACGACTCATCCGAGGAATGACGCTAGTTGTATGGCGATCACCACAAGAAGCGGCAAAATATTACCGGAATCACATCCGGTAATTCAGACTCAAGGTGATGTTGCGGATGATGAAGAGGCAGTAGAGGAGGAAACTCCAAAGCCCGCGGAGAAAAGCAAGGAAGCTGAAAAGCCTCCAACTATGATGCCTCGGCCACCACCTCCTTTCCCACAACGTTTGAAGAAGAAAGCTGACGATGGTAAGTTCCTGAACTTCATGACCATGCTGAAGCAGATTTCAATAAACATACCATTGGTGGAAGCGCTGGAACAAATGCCCGGTTATGCCAAGTTCATGAAGGACTTGATTACAAAGAAGAGGTCGGTAAGTTTTGAACCGGAAGACAACCTCCACCACTGCAGCGCTATTTCCTCTAGATCGTTAGTAGAAAAGAAGGAAGACCCAGGTGCGTTTACTGTTCCCTGCACTGTTGGGAAGCTCAACTTCGGGAAAGCCTTGTGTGATCTGGGTGCTAGCATCAACTTGATGCCGCTAGCCGTCTATAAACAACTGGGTTTGGGAGCTCCTAAACCAACGTCCATAAGAGTGATGATGGTTGACCGCTCAGTGAAGAGACCTGTGGGAATATTGTCTGATGTGCTAGTAAAGATCGGTAAGCTTATATTCCCGGCCGACTTTGTGATCTTGGATTGCGAAGTGGATTTCGAAGTTCCCATAATCTTGGGACGACCATTGCTAGCCACAGCAAGAGCATTGGTTGACATGGAGAAAAATGAACTGACCTTCCGATTAAACAATAAAGTGGTCAAGTTCGATGTGTCCAAATTGATGAAGCAACCAAGTGACATGAGGGTGGTCGCGGTCATCAATGCTATTGAGGAAGGCCCTGCGGACGCGTATCTTGAGGAGAAGCAGGTAAAGGAAAGCGGTGAAAGGTCAAGAAAAAGAAAACACCGCAAGAGAATCTGCAAAGAAAGAGCGAAGAAGTTATCGTGACTAGCGATGGAGCCCAAAAAAGAAGCTGGAACGCCACACTCCATCGAGTTCTCTTGTTTTGGAGACCCTGGCGGTCTCCAACATCATTCCAGAATCTGAGTCATATCGACTTCACAGGTATTCCTTTCTCTCACAGATTTTAGCTTTCATATGGATGCATTAGGGACAATGCATGAGTCTAAGTTGAGGGTGTGGGGAAACCTGTGAGTCACCACCGAGGGTTTTTGTTGCCGTGTTTCTTTTCCTTTTTAGTGTCTATAGTGATAAATGGCGTTTTTGTGGACTAAAAAGAGGCCCCTTAAAATTTTTCTGGTTGTGCACTTATGTTGAAACGATTGACTGTCTGGATCTTTGGATGTCATTGTGTGATCATGATTAGAATGAGTATGCTTAAGCCGAGCGGCTGTTTGATAGTTGGTAGTGGTATAGTTTCTTGGTGCCAAGAGTGTGTGAGCGTATTTTGTATAAATTCTTACTCTGTGCATGCATCTAGAACTTGCCCGGACTATTTTGTTAAGTTTGAAGTTTGGTTGCTTAGGAAAGGATCACAGGCCCTTTTTGTGTGCAGTCCACTTAACCGATAAGACCGTCCAAATACAAATACTCCCGTTGATCCCTGTTTGAGCCATAATTGACCTTGTTCTTTCAATAACCTGTCACCATTCCTGTTTAACTTTGAATCCCTATTTTGGCCCTGGTCCTTCCTTGGACATCGTGCACCTCAACTCAGGCAATCAGCCTAAGTTGAGGGTGGCTACTATAGAGGTAAACCTTGTTTTGGCCCTGGTCCTCCCTTGGACATTGTGCACCTCAACGCAGGCAATCAGCCTATGTTGAGGGTGGCTACTAGAGAGGTGAATGATAAGAAAAAGAGGATAGTGAAGATTGGTTGTGAATAGAATGAAAAGTCGGGTGTGTGCCTAAGAAAAAAAAAAGAAAGAAAAAAAAAGAGATGAAAAAGATCGAAAAAGAAATAAAAAGAATTGTCAAAATAAAGAGGCCGCACCTGTAGCTAGAAAGAAGGAAATATAAAGGTGAATAAGGATGGACAAAGTAAGTTATGTGGTAATAAGACGTGGGTAGTTCCAAGGAGGGCTTAGTCACTAACCCCTAAATGTATCCTACCTGCACCTGAAGCCTCATTACAAGCCTAAACAAGTCCTGTAGTGATCCTGAGCGGCTTTCTAAAGAACTGAAATAGAATAGTAAGGGCAAGCCTATGGTATCGCATGTGCATTATTTGAAATCGGTTGTGAGTGTGAGCGCTTACCTAGTCCCAAATCTTGTGTGTAGGATTTCTTTATGGTGAGGGCACCAAGATGTCTGTATTGTCTATTGATTGTTAGGATAGTTGCGGTGTGTATGTAGAATGTTCTATCATATCGGAATGACATGTTTGGATCCTTGCAAGTTAGTGTTTCATACAGTGTGTGCTACAAGGGAGCTTGATTTAATGAACTAATGAATGACCATAAGTTGCTAAAGACACGAGTTTGTTTGCTTAGTTGAGTCGTCGTATTATTGTTTTGTGTCATGTTGCTTGAGGACAAGCGAATGTTTTAAGTTGAGGGTGTTGATGTGCCGCCAATTTACGGCACTTTCGACTCCTTTTTACTAAGAACAATCGTACGTTTTCAAGCAACCGTCGTTGTTTTTGATGTTTTTATGTTATATTTGTAGGAAATGGAGACAAACACGGAAACGGAAGGAAATACGAGCAAAAAGACATTCTGCCTAAGAGTGACGGCCTGAGTGACGGTCCGTCAAACATGTGACGGTCCGTCACATGTGACCGTCAAGTAGAGGAACTGTACTGCCTAGGAGTGACGGCCGCCGTGACGGTCCGTCAAGGCGATGACGGTCCATCACAGTGACCGTCAGGTTGAGCTACACCACTGCCTTGTGGTGACGGCCAAGGCGACGGTCCGTCACCCCAAGCCGTCAAGTTGAGACAGTCGGCGACACAGAATCCGAGCATTTTTGGGTTTACTTCCTGGACTCCTATAAATACCCTATGTTAGGTTTATTTTAATTATCATTGATATTATTCATTCATTATACAATAGTTCTCCCAATAGTTTTAGGAGTTTTTGAGCGAGTTTTGAGAGAGGAAACGCGCTACACCCGGTTTCCTTCTCCTAAATCTTGTTCTTGATTCGTTCTTGGGATCTTTGGTTTCTTGTTCTTGGAATAATTAAAGATTGTTCTCAATACATTGTAAGGATTTCTTTTCTTTATTATGCATATGACTTTCTTTTATTCTTCTACTAGCATGAGTAACTAAACCTCCCACAACTAGGGTTGTGGGAGCCATGGCTAAGGTATCGAGATAGATTCCGGGTAGCGACGGGTTCAATATGTATGTTGTCACGTTGTTAATCATTCGTTATTTAACGTTTTCTAGTGGTTGCAAACATTAGAACATGCCTAGGTTTAATTTGCTTGAGTAAAGAGATTAAAACCGGGAAACTTGATTAACAACAAGGATTCGAGACTACTAACTCTCGTCTAATGATTAATGCTGTAACTAGATTAATCTACTTGATGTTTAGGATTGAAATCTAAAAAGCACATCTTTTCGAGGTCGAGAGAATAGAAAAGGAAATTTGTCTATTTGGTTGAGAAACGTTTAGACGATACCATTACTTCAATCACATCGTGACACACATATAGAAAGAACCCGGTTAAGCCTAGAATCGACATTGTTACCAACGCCATGGTAAACACTTCCCTAGTTCGTTCTCCTACTATTATTTCACATACGTTTATTGTTTGTTTTGTTTACAAGTTGATTACACAAAACCCCCCCTTTATTTACCGGAAATTATTGACGACTAGTCACATACTTCACTAAAGGCTTAATCCTCACCATATTCTCTGTGGGATTCGACCCCAACCTTTGTTGGGTTCTATATTTGACTACGACCGCTTACGCTTCTTTAATTAGAGGTGTAGTTTGGGCGTTATCAAAGACCCTCATAGCGAACCCACAAAGAGCATACCCTAAATCGGACCATGATTATTGTTATATGTATAAAATCATAGTAATGAGTACTTGAGCAACATATGCCTTACACTTGACTTGGATCGCCTTTGGTCGGCCATTATATGATTATTTGTACTAAATATAGTTTAAGTATGTCATATAGGCAAATCATAGGTATTATATTATAATGAACACTTCTTTGGACGTCATATGCTGAACTAACAAAGTTGGTACAGAGGTTACAATTTTATGTCATACATCTATTATTTGTATCCTCATAATTCTTTCATTTTGACATTTGATTCATACGAGCTTCTGTACTTGTCTACTTGTTATTCTATCTGATTTACATACTAGTATATGTTGTATATGTACTACGTCCCTACATTTGGGGCACTGCATTTTGTTATAAATACAGGATCATGTTCATAAGGGAGAAGACATCCATGTTAGGTTCTTTTGCCATCTTTAGTTGGTATTTTGGTGGGCTCCATCTCTATCTTGATCAAGATTATAGCTAGTATTTTTGGCTATATGTACAGGTCTCTAGTTGGGTACATCGGGGCCTATCCCAACTAGTTATTAGTAGTATAGTATTTTAATTTCTTTAGAGGCTTTTTAGACATAATCTAGTGTCACATTGTACTATTTTTGTCAAGATAACTCTATAGTACATACATGCAACACGTGCTTGTTATTCCTCTTGCTTATTGGCTTATAACTTTGTATATCCCATAGCTTACTTGTAAAGCAAGCGTTCATACGGTTCTTGTCTAATCCTCAATTTGGGGCGTGACAAACTTGGTATCAGACCATAAGTTTAGTTATCCAAGGGAGTCTATAAAGCCATGTCTAATAGGACCTTACTTATCAATCTGTTGCACGCCACATTCATAATTAAGGGAATGCATTGGAATTTAGGAATTTGACATTCTTTTATAATCTAGATCTTGAAATAGAGCTAAGTCATATAAAGTTATTTCTGACTCATATTCTTCTTTTTTTTGATACAGATCATATCTGCTATAGATAAGGATAAGTAGTCTAGAGGACCACTACCAGCACCACTCAGGAGGCAGCCACTACAAGGCAGTCTCCAGTATTAGGGGATCAGACTGGGCTCAAGGAAGTTTGTCGAGTCCTATATTTCCAGTTCCTCAGATGCCCAGGACAGAAAGACCTGTAGGGGTTCCTACACCTCCAGTGGTTCCATCAGTAGTTCCTACACTGCTACCAGTGCCTCAGAGCAGTATCTTAGAGGAGAGATATGGTTTCTCACATATTTGGTAGCCGCTCAGACTTAGAGATAAAATATGGAGGTACATGTTGCTGCTCAGGGAGAGGTAGACGAATCTAAGGTTCGAGACTTTTTTCGTATGAACCCTCTGGTGTTCACAGGCTTTATTCTTTAAGAGGACCCTCAGTAGTACATTGATGCACTCTTAGAGTCTATAGGGTGATGCGTGTATCAGAGACAAATATTTTTGAATTGGCCTTTTATCAATTGAAAGATGTTGTTATTGCTTGGTATGATATGTGGGACGCTTCGATGGGTGAGAATGCTCCCCCAACAGTATGGAGGGACTTAATGAGGGCCTTTACGGATCATTTCTTGCCATCAGAGCTCAGGGAGGCAAAGATAGATGAATTTTTGTCCTTAAAGCAGCATGATATTAGTTTTAGAGAGTATAGCCTATAGTTTACTCAGTTGTCCATATTTCCTCCAAAGTTGGTTAGTACCCAGACATCAATAATTCATCGCTTTGTGGGAGGCTTCGGAGATCACTTGAGGGGCATTTGTTCTGTTGTTTTCCTAAATAGGGATATGGATATAGTCAGGATCATGGCATATGCCCAGTAGTTAGAGGAGGAGCAACATAATTGTTAAATAGGTAGCAACAGGGATCATAGTAAGAGAGTCAGGACGGCTGGCCAGTATCAGAGAAGTGGTGGAGCTTCCACCAGTAGACGACCATCTAAGTAGGCTCAGCTAGTAGTACACTCCACATCTAATGCTCTAGATTAATTTTCAAGACATAGACATGATAAGGGTCAGACTTTTAAAGCACTAGACCCCCGGCATCAAAGAGGCACCAGTCGAGAATTACCATATCGACCTACATGTAGACAATGTGAACGAGCACATGGAGGAAAGTGTTAGCATGGATCAAATACCTTTTATTGATGAGGTTTAGAGTTTTATATGGTACGAGATTTTCCATAGATTAGAGATAGAGGTAGAGGTGATAGATCACAGCCTATAGGGTCTATAGTAGCCTCATCATCATCAACACCTATCACTATCCGAAATTGGGTCATGATGGCGCCTACATAATCCCCCAGTAGGCAAGCCAACCCAAACCATGCGGAAGGTAAATAAAGCAGTTTATATATAGAAAGAGAAAGATATATAAATAAGGGAGATAGGTACAATATCATATATACATACCAATTATACTAAATTTACATAAATGGCCCTACAATGACCAAGATGACAAAACATATAAAAGAACCAACCCGGACCTGGTGTCACCAGTACAAGAGCATCTAAAGAACATAGTAGCTATACAACAGACTCGGTCTACCCAAAATACAAAATGTAGACAAAAATGATAGATGGAAAGCATGTAAAGTCCTTAAGGCGTCGGGATCTCACCGCGATCCAAACTGCAACAGACCTCAAACGATGAGAGGATCAACGGGGGTGGATCGTACTAGGTGCTGCATCATAAAAAGATGTAGAGTGTAGTATGAGTACCAAAACAATGGGTACCCAGTAAGTATCATAGGCCGACCAAGCGCAGAAAGATAATATATAATATAAATTACAGGAAAGTAAGCTAAATATAGGGATCCATCTAAATCTATTTATAAAACCAAAAAAGAACTAACTTAACCAATAAGAAGGAAAATAATAACAAGTTAATCCAGACAACCGACAATCCAAATACACTCAAGCCAATGCAATGCGATGGAAGATGTTATGATACATGAGTGCATAATAGTATAAACCCAGAATACCGCATTGGACTATGCATATATATATATATATATATATGTATGTAAATGGGAAGTAAAAACCCGGAATAATGCATTAGGTGTCTGGAATATCGCATCAGACTATAAATATATATATATATATACATATATATGTGTGTGAGTATGTGTGAAAAGGGAGAAAAGGGCTCGGGAACACCCCTCAGACCGGCATAAAGTAGTATTTTTCTTCTCCTTTCCAAAACTCATAGTAAAGCCCAAAATAATTCCTTTAAAGTTCGAAAATCACAGTAACCATAGTAAATCGTAAGTTTCAAACTAAAACCTCGAAAATCATCCTTTTCTGTATCGATAGGCATGAAAATGCAGTATGAGCATGTAAATTTTTACGTTCAGAGAATTTAGAACATAACAAGGAAAAAGGGGGCAAAACACCCTCCAATCAAGAGAACTGACCTGGAAACTCCATCCAAATCTAAGTTATGGCCTCGGGCCCACAGTTACACATAAAACCAATAATAAGTCAAAAATAATGGAACATAACAACGAAAATAACTACAAGCTTCTACTCCACCTCTAAAACCTCCTAAAAGCATACTAAGGATTCTATACAAGCTATAACAATACTACGAGCTCCTAGACTAAGGATAACAGGAATAATCCAAATCTATGATCTGAAATGGCTAGTTTACTACAAATTACAAGATTTAAGCCTATTTCTATCTACAGTCAAACCTAAAGTTCCAGTAACATATATCATATAAAATCTAACCAACTCAGTCTAGAAAAGTAAACTGTAACCTACCTCATCGTTGAACCACAAACATGAACCATCACTCGTGTGCCTTCCCCTGCCGAACAGCCTCAAAAAGCTGCCACGCTATCAAGAATATAATTCAGGTGTGAAGATGAGAAGAATGACACCTATATTTCTAAATGGAAATTCAGGCCAGAAATCGGGTAGGAAAATGACCGTCAGGTCCCGCACGATCAGAAAACAAAAATTACAATTATGTTCCCAACGGGTTAAGGAATCCATGCCCAAAAATTGAGCACAAGCGAGACTCATTTTGGGGGCCAAAACATCCCCAAAATCCACTAGTTCAAGGAAATTTTTAAAAGGAGAAATTAGGAATTGGAGTTGGAGATGGCAACTTAAAGGCTGCCAGCGCTGCCTAGGCGCACGCGGCCAGGCGTTGTGTACATACACTTGTGCACGTGGCCAGGTGAACGTGCATTCTAAGGCCAGGTGGAGGCCCAGGCCAGCAGCATGACAACATGCACACGGTCTGGCCACCACACACGCAGGCGCGTGCACGCAGCCTGCCGGCTGCCTAGACGATGGCCAACAAAGAGGGGGGTCGGCTGGTACTACTGTGTGTACTCAGCTATGCCCCCGTGTGGTCAATGGCCTACTGGTTCCATGATAGCAACCATCTTCCAACAGCAATGCCAACAGGAAACTTTTCTCTGATGGACCCTGGGGAACACATTTGGGGTCCCACGAACACAAACAATCTGATCTATTCAACTAAAAATGGCATTCTGGACTCAATAGAATTGATGAATATCCCAACAGAGGTTGATTTAATGAAAAGTGGGCCCTACACCCAAAAACCAACTTTAGGCCAAGTATTCCAAAATGGAACCCAAGGGCCAAAAAACAAGTACGGAAGCCTCGGGACCCAAGCCAAAGGTCCCTGTAGCCCAAAGTCAACATTCTAAAGCTAACAATGCTGATGGAATTTTCATCTGAGGCCTTCTTCTTCAAATGTTAACCAAAGTCAACCCCACTAGCCTAACTGGTCTAAAAATAGAGAAAATAATACAAAACCAAACTGAAAGCACCTGGACCTAGACCAAGTGTCTCACTAGACCAAAATCCCTACTTCGGAGCCAATAGAACAGTCGGAATTTGATTCTGAGTATGTTTACCAAGAAAGTTAAAATTCTAAAATAGAGAAATTTCCCTAATAACCTAACGAATAGCCCGAGCACCGAGTCGTCAATCTCAATAATTTATAAATAACCTATAGCCGCTGAGGGAAAGCTTGAAATATGGAAAAAGCATGAAAAACAAAAAATGACATGGAGGGTCATTACAATACCTTCTTCTTCTCTTGTTCCTTAAGCACCAGCAGGTGGCGGATCAAGTAGAGGCAGAGGGTCTAGTTCAATCATTGACCCAAACTACATATATTGACTAGTTGGTCAGCAAGGTTCAGAGGCATCCCCAGACATGGTCACATATACTTTATCCATCTTCTTATATGATATCTATGCTTTGATAGACCCAGGAGATACCCTGTCATATGTTACTACATTTATTGCTAAAGAGTTTAGAAGAGAAACAAAGTTGTGATGTGAATCATTTGTGATATCAACTCTAGTAGGAGAGTCTATTATAGCTAGATATGTCTATTATAACAATGTAGTGATAGTATGTGGCCGTGATACAATGGCTAATCTGATTAAACTTGAAATGTTCAAATTTGATGTCAACATGGGCATAGATTAGTTATCCTCTTGTTATGCTATAGTTGATTATCGAGCTAAGATTGCCTGATTCCATTTCTTGGGCAAGACAGTCCTGGAGTGGAAGGGTAATAATATGATGCCTAGAGGGAGGTTCATGTCCTATATTAATGCACAAAAGCTTATTACAAAGGGGCATTTGTATCACCTAGTCCAAGTAAGAGATCTTGAAGCTAATAACATATGCCAACTCTTCAGTCAATACCAGTGGTGAATGAATATCTTGATGAACTTCTAGGATTACCTCCCATCAATGAGATCAAATTTGGTATTAAAATAGATCCCTGTACTCAGCCAATATCAATTTCACCTTATAGAATGGCGCCTACGGAGTTTATGGATCTAAAGGAGAAGTTGAGAGACTTGCTTGATAAAGTCTTCACCTGACCCACTATATCGCCTTAGGTCACACCAATGTTGTTTGTACATAAGAAAGATGGCACATTATGAATGTGTATAGATTACAGGCAGCTGAATAAATCGATAGTAAATAATAAGTATCCTTTTCCCCGAATAGATTATTTATTTGATTAATTAGTTACAGGGAGCTAAGTGCTTTTAAAAGATCGATGTGAGGTTCGATTATCACCAACTAAGGATTCGTGAAGAAACATTCCTAAGACAGCCTTCTGGATAAGATATAGGCACTTCAAGTTCCTTGTCATGTTATTTGGACTAACAAATGCCCCAACAACTTTCGTAGATATGATGAATAGGGTTTTCAAACCCTTTCTTGATATATACGTGATTGCATTTATAAATGACATCTTGGTATACTCACATGATGAAACATAGCATGCAAATCATTTGAGATCAATGCTACAGACACTCAGGGAGCATATATTATATGCTAAGTTTACTAAGTATGAGTTTTGGATGAATTTAATAGCCTTTCTTGGCCATATGGTATCTAGAGAAGGCATCAACGTAGACTTTCAGAAGATAGAGGTTGTGAAGAAGTGGCCTCAAAAAACCACTCCCATAGAGGTACATGGTTTCTTTAGGTTAGCCGGTTACTATAGGAGATTTGTAAAGGGCATTTACTCTATTTTTGCCCCATTAACTAAATTGATGCAAAAAGCAGCTAAGTTCCAGAGGTCATATGGTTGTGAAAGAAGCTTCCATGAGCTGAAAGATAGATTGACTATAGCACCAGTATTATCCTTACCAGAGGGCACAGAAAGTTATGTTGTATATTATGATTCTTTAGATGTTGGCCTAGGTTGTGTCCTGATACAGCATGGAAAAGTTATAGCATACGCCTTTTGGCAATTAAAGAAGCACGAACAGAATTACCCCACTCATAATTTAGAGCTTGCAGCAGTTGTGTTTACGGTTAAGATTTGGTGCCACTATTTATATAGGGTGCATGTTGATGTCTGTACAGATCATAAGAGTTCAATATCTATTCAAGTAGAAATAAAGTAATCTAAGGTAGAGGAGGTGGCTAGTTTTATTAAAGGATTACAATATCAGTATTCTCTACTACCCATGTAAAGCTAATATTGTAACAAATGCTCGTAGTCAACTATCTATGGGTAGCCAAGAATATTTGTCACTTGTTCAGCATGAAGTGGTAGGAGATAATCATAGATCAACTAGCCCAAGAATTCAACTCATGGACTCCAAAGATGGTGGTATAGTGGTATTGAATATGGCACAGTCATCATTAGTGGCATTGGTGAAAGAGAGATAGTATGATGATCCATTATTGCTACAGCACAGAGAAGGGATTCGAAAACACCAGTTTACAACATTTGAGCTAGGTGGTGATGGAACATTGAGGTGTCAGAGTAGACTATGTGTACCTGATATAGATGGGCTGAGATAATAGATCATGGTTGAGGCATATTTCTCTCGTTATTCAATCCATTTTGGCTCTAAGAATATGTATCATTACCTTAAAGAGGTCTACTGGTCGAATGATATGAAGAAATATATAGCTGAGTATGTAGCACAGTTCTCCAATTGCCAACAAGTGAAAGTAGAGCATCAAAGGCCCGGTGGCCTTGCTTAGACTATAAATATTCCAGTATGGAAATAGGAGGCTATTAATATGGATTTTGTCACAGGTGTGCCTTCTTGTTTTTGTAAACATGACTCCATTTGGGTGATAGTTGATTGGCTGACAAAATCAGCCCATATCTTGCCTATTAAGTCCACCAGCACACCTGCAGATTATGCCAATCTATGTATAAAGAAGATGGTTCACCTATATGGGACCTTAGTGTCCATTATTTTTAGATATAGGTTCTCAGTTTACAGCCTATTTTTGGAGATTGTTCCAAAGAATCTTGGGCACACATGTGAATCATAGCACTACATTTCATCCACAGATAGATGGAAAAGTTGAGTGTATTATTCAGACGCTCGAAGACATGTTGAGAGCATGTGTGCTAGACTTTAAAGGTAAATGGGATATTGGTTTGCCCTTAATAAAGTTTGCCTATAATAATATCTATCACTCCATCATTGGCATGACTCCATTTAAAGCTCTATATGAAAGATGATGTAGATAGTCTATTAGTTAGTTTGAAGTAGGAGAGATTCAAATACTAGGACCAGATCTAGTCCATCAAGCCATTGAGAAGGTTAAGTTGATATAGTAGTGATTAAAGACTGCTCAGAGTTGAAAAAATCATATGTAGATGTGTGATGTAGGGATTTAGAGTTTCAAATTAATGATTTGGTGTTTTTGAAGGTGTTGCCTATGAAAGGCATTATGCGATTTGAAAGGAAAGGTAAGTTGAGTCTCAGGTATATTGGGCCTTATAGAGTTTTAAGCAAAAATTAGCTAGGTGATCTATGAGGTAGAATTATCTCTAGAGTTAGCTGTAGTATATCTGGTCTTCCATGTGTCTATGTTATAAAAATGCTTGGGAGAACCTTCACATGTCTTCCCTACAGAGATTATTGAGGTTGCGGGAGATTTGTCATTTGAGGAAGTCCTAGTGGCTATACTGGACCGATCGGTTAGGAAGTTAACCAAGACATAGCTTTGGTCAAAGTACTTTGGAGGAACCAGAATATAGAAGAGGCCACATGGGAAGTAGAAGCAGATATGAAAGCTAAATACCAATACTTTTTCCAGCAACCATTAGAAGGTTCTTAAACTACTTGTCCCTTTTATATGATTGTTAGTTTCTATTGTATTTATTTAGTTGTCATTTGATTCCTACTTGATATGTTTAGGTACATGATGCGTATCTATGATTATAGATACTTATGTGGATGCATCTTCTAGATGCAAAGTATAAGATAAGTTACACTATTGGTTATAACCTTTATTTGATTATAAGGACAAATATAGCCTCATGTAGTATTTATTAAGTATTGTATTTGTTGTGATGCTCTGTGAAAGATATTTGCATGTATTTTGACTAGCTGACAGGTTCCTGATAGGCTTATTTACAAAGGAAACTCTGTAAATATTTATGAAAAATTTAAGAGTTGGTCAAATTTTGAGGCCTTAAGATAAGTAAAGAGAAGTGGAAATTGATTAGATGATCTCATGAATGTCTTGGTTAATTATGGAGCTTAAAGCAATCTATAAGCAACATTTAGGGATGAAAGATCCTAAGTGGGGAAGAATGTAGCACTTCTAAAAGATTCCAAATTAAGTTTAATACTTTAAATGAGCATAACTCTTAATCTATAAAGAGTTACATGGCCCACAGATTTGACGGAGAATTATAGTACATATATGTAATGACCCTCCAGGTCATTTTTCTATTTTTTGTGCTTTTTCTGCATTTCTAGCTTCCCTCAGCGGCTACAGGTCATTTATGACTTGTCGGGATTGATGGTTCAGTGCCCCGGCCATTTGTTAGGTCATTATGACCACTTCCCTATTTTAGAACTTGAACTTAGAAAATCTTTGACTTCGGTCAACTTTCTTGGTAAACGTGCTCAAAATCAAATTTCGATAGTTTCGCTCACTCCAGAATGGGGATTTTGGTCTAGTGGGACCATTGGTCTGGGTCTGAGTACCTTTGGTTTGGTTTTGTGTTGCTTTGTGGGTTTTTAAGTCAGTTTGGTTGGTAGGGTTGACTTTGGTCAACATTTGGAGAAGACAGCCTCGGATGAAAATTCCATCAGCGATGTTATCTCCAGAATCTTGACTTTGGGCTAGGGGGACCTTTGGTTTGGTCCCGGGGCATCCAGACTTATTTTTGGGTTTTGAGATCCGAGTTGATTTTGGGCGTGAGGCCCACTTTTCATTAAAATAATCTCCGTTAGGAGTTTCGTTGATTCCATTGATTCCGGAATATCATTTCTAGTAGAGTAGCATGGTTGGTTTGTGTTCATGGGGTTCTGGATGAATCCCGAGGGTCTGTCAGATGAACTTTTGGCCTTGGTGAAATTGATGGTTGTTGTAATAATGTTGCAGACCATTTTTGTCTTCACAATCGCTAAGATTCCATTGCATTCGCGATGGTCTAGCTTCTTGACCATCAAGATCGCGAAGGTTGCTTGTTGTGTTCGTGATGAAGCCAGCTGGGACCCAGCTCAACTTTCCTCTTCGAGAATGCGGGCTGGACAGTCGCGATTGTGATGGTCGGGTCAGCTATTCTCTGAGAACGCGGGGGTCCTGTCGCGATCGCGATGAAGTACCCCTGGCAGCTATTTAAAACTCCAACTTCATTTTTCCAGCCACTTTGTTCATATCTCCTCACTCTCAAACACCAGATCATCCTCTTCAAATTGCTCCAACAATTCATAGACTTAGGGAAATCATTTGCTCTCCACGAATTCGTGTTCCCTTGTTTTTGGTAAGTTTCGTTTTCCCAAAGCTCTCTTCTTCTCCTTGTGATTAGAACTCCATTGTTGTTAATTCTAAAGCTTGACCATTACTTGTAGAAATCTATTTTCTTGGGGCTGCATGCTCGTAAGTTCGTGCAACTCACCTCTGCAGCATATTTCTACTGGATGGGGTAAGCTACCGCCTTTAATTCTGAGCTTTCCCATTAGCACTTCGAGGCTGTTTTGGGCCACAAAACGAGCTCCGTTCATGCCCAAACTTTTGGCATGGGTTCCTTAACCCACCGCAAGCATAATTGTGAATTTTGTTTTCTGTTTCATTGTGCGAGCCCCAAGGATCATTTTTTCCAACTCGATTTCTAGCCCAATTTTCCGTATAGTAATAAGGGTGTCATTCTTCTTGCCTTGACACCAGGATTGTGTTCTTTATAGCATGGCAGCTTTCTGAGGATCTTCAGAAGGGGAAGGTACACGAGTGATGGTTCGTTCTTGTAGTTTGGCCCCGAGATAGGTTACAGTTTACTTTCTAGACTGAGTTTAGTTAGGTTTTATATATTACATGTTACTGGAACGTTAGGTTGGACTATAGGTAGTACTAGGCTTAAATATTGTGACTTATTTTATTTTGGCCATTTTGGATCATAGATTAGAACTATTTATGCTATCCTTAGTCTAGGAGACCGTAGTATGGTTATGCCTAGCATAGAATCCTTAGTATGCTTTTAGGATATTTTAGAGGTGGAGTAGATGCTCGTAGTGGTCACTTATTATTTTCTGCTATTTCCACTTTAATTGTTGGTTGCGTGTAACTGTGGGCTCGAGGCCATAACTTGGATTTGGATGGCGTTTCCAGGTCAATTCTCTTGGTTTTGAGGGTATTTTGCCCTGTTGTGCCTTGTGGTGTGCTACTTTCTCTGATTTTGTATATTTCATGCTCATGCTACATTAAATACTATTGATATGGAAAAGAAAGGTTTTCGAGGCTTTTGGTTCAAAAACTGGGGATTTATTATGGTTACTTGCATTTTGGATGTTTGAAGAGTTATACTGGGTTACTACTGATTTTGGAAAGGAAAGTAAAAGTTCTACTTTTATGCCGGTCCAAGGGATATACCCAGACCTTTTCTCTGCTATTTTCAAATATATACACTCATAGTCCGATGCAGTATTCTGGACACCTGATGCATTATTCTGGGTCTTATTTTCATACATATATACACTTATTGTCTTATGCGGTATTCTGGACCCCCGATGTGTTATTCCGAGTTTTTACTTCCTATATGCACATATACATATATGTGCATAGTCTGATGCGATATTTTGAGAGCCCAATGCAGTATTTCTGGTTTATACTATTATGCATTCATACATCACATCATATCTCATAGCATTGCATTGACTTGAGTGTACTTGGATTGTCGGTTTCTTGTTTGATGTTATTATTATTGCCCTCTTGTTGGTTGGGATATTTCTGTTTTCAATTTTATAACTAGATTTAGATGGATCCCTGTATTTGGTGTACTTTCTTGTAATTTATTTCATATATTATCTTTCTGTGCTCGGTCGGCCTATGATGCCTATTGAGTACCCGTTGTCTTGGTACTTATACTACACTCTGCATCTTTTTCTGATGCAGCACCTAGTACAAGCCCCCCTCACTGACCTACCGGTCATTTGAGGCCTGTTGCAGTTCGGATTGCGGTGAGCTCCCGATCCTTTTGGAGACTTTACATGCTTTCCATCTTGTATATTCTGTCTATATTTTTTATTTTGGATAGACAGAGTCTGTGTATAACTACTTCTTACTTTAGTCACTCTTGTACCAGTGACTTCAGGTACGGGTTGGTTCTCGTGTCTATTTTGTCTCGTTGGTCATTTTAGGGCCTTCTTATGTATATTTTGTACGATGGTATATATATATGCTATTGGCCCTGTCTTTTCATTTATGTCTTCCACTTTTCCTTACTTTAACTACTTTTTTTCTTCCGCATCATTGGGTTTGGCTTGCCTACCGGGAAGTTATATAGGCGCCATCGTTGCCCAGTTTTTGAGTCGTGACAGAGTGGTATCAGAGTGCTAGGTTCACTGGTCTCGCTAGTACAAGAGAAGGTGTCTAGTAGAGTCTTCTGGATTGGTACGAATATGTTCGTATCCTATCTGCGAGAGGCTATAGGACATTCCTAGGAAAGATTCCATCTTTTTTGATTCCTGATCATGCGTCCTTGACTCTATCGACTTCCGAAACATCATTTGTTTCATTCCTCCTCAGAAACATAGGATGAGTATGACAACAGGCGATAATGAGGCTGCTATGCCTATTACTTAAGTGCTTTTTTCAGCCCCGGGATTTTAGAGTGTGGGCTTACCACTTCGGCTAAGAGAGGGTTTGGGGCTAGCCCAACTTCTGATGCAATATATGGCTACCCCAGTTCTTCAGGGCACCATGGCTTGGACTCTGAGTCTTCCAAAGGGTGTATCTGTACCACGGGTACGGGCAGCACCCGGTTCTCTAAGAGGTTCTTTGGCTAGGTTTAAGGTAATGGTTTCCCCCTACCTTGGACCTTGCATTTTTCGATCATAATTATATTAATTAGAATCCTTGGGTTGGGTATTCTAGGTTGGCACCCCAGACCTTGCCCGCGTCTTCCGCCGTCTTATTTCTTGCTTTGGTTGTAGTATTACACTTATGTCCTCACGTGGCCTTTGTATATGCCTTTGGACTATAGATGTGGGATATTTGGGAATATTCACGAGTCCCATACATCAAGTTGTGATTTTAGGTTGGTTATGTATGTTGTAGAGCTGATTGTGCCTGTGCAGGGCTGATAGGTTGATTGTAAGTCATTAGGCTATTGTCTGTTTGCGATTATATCATTCATGCAAAGGGTTTTCTGCATATTTTACTACTGTTTTGGTTACAAGCCTTCTATAAATGGTTTATAAAAATTGCATGGCCTAAAGGGCCCATTTTTGGTAAAATGGTTATAAAAGGGATTTGGATCTGACTTTATGGATTTTCTTAGAGTAAAAAGGAGTATTATGATGATTTTATCATCGATTTTCATACCAATACTAGGCTCGACTGTGCCGTAGCGCTAGCCATGTTTTTATTTTGGATTTAGTCCCAGATACACTTCGAGCACCATATATAGGGGTCTGAGATTTGTGGTTTATTATTTTTGACCCGGATAGACTCTGGACAATTATGCTTTGAGATCCCTCAATTTTTATATGTGGTCATTTAGACCTGCATGGATCTTTCCAATCCAGACTAGGGGCCATGAGCTGCGAGTGCCGAGGGAGGTTCATACAGCACTACAGTCACACCTAGTTCCATAATATAAATCATATTGTGTTCGGAATTTTGTTTGCTAGTTGTTGTGTGCGCTCCGGTAGTATAGGATACCGGAGGGATTATGCACTCTTGTGTGAGTTCCTTGGGTGTAGGGACGCCTGTCAGGACTGTAGGTATGTTAGCGTAGGCTATCTTCTTGTAGTTGGGTAGCGGCATTCCAATCAGTTGTAGATCTACTTATTCCATCCTATGGTAGTACTTGCGATTTTGGGGCTTACGTATCTGAGTTCTCAGTAGTGGAATTCTTTAGTAGTGGATTGGGTGTGTTGACCTTGTGAGGTGGCTACCTGGGGTTTGACTCGTGCACAAGTCATGTTAGCTTTATTTTTGGTTTTAGTCGTGGTTCTAGGATTGTGCTGAGTGTTTTCTTTTGTCTAGCGGCCTTAGGTGGTCTTTGCCTAGGTCATTATCTATCGTGTACTAGGAGTTGTTCTATTAGTATGGTGTGGTACCGGTGGTAGTGCCAGAGTTTGAACTCCTGTTTTAAGTCGGGTGGTGTTGGTTATGCTGATTAGAATTGGTTGGTTTTGTTTTCTCGAGTGATCTAAATCGACCTTTCTTAGTGTTGGGTTTGGTAAGTTAGCAGGTATGGTTTGTTTTCATGATTACTTCTGTTCTAAATCTAGATGCATTTCTTTCTACCCTCTCCAGTTCTGGATGATATTATCAAGTTTGAGTATGGCATTGTGGTCGGGTTCTGTATTTATCTATTTGGATAAGTGTCGGTTATAGCGTTGTAACTGAGGTTTGACAGTGGAATTGTGGCTTTGCGATTGGATTTTTTATTATAGCATATTTTTTTTGGTTGAGTTAGGCATTCGGCCTACCCTTATTCTGTCGTATCAAGTGTTGCCGGTAGGAGTTGTAGGACCTAAGGGAATAGCTCCAGGTTGCATTTGAGAAAGAGCGTTTGTTAGTTTTGGTGTTTCCTTGGAAAGGTTGTTATTGGGTTTGAGAAAGGAGGGAGATGACTCTTTGTCGGTATGTATAGGTTGCTAGTAGCTGACCGAGGTGATGACTAAGGGTGTTCTTTAGTTTACGGGTTGATGAGTTGATTCAACCAACTATAGAGTGCAGTGACAGTGTACTTGGGTAAATTCGGGGGAAGGATTCCTTCCAATAGAAGTCAAGGTGGTAGGCTTTTACAGTACTACCTTTGGGGGCTTGTTGCATCAGCTGTGATTACCTTGCTACATTCTTTGGAGGACCCAAGTTTCAGTAACATCTACGGATTGGGCAAACTTTATATTCAGAGCCTAGTGGGCTCCGGTTCATAAGTATTCCTCGATAATGTAAGGGTGTACTCATGGGTTTGACAGAGGCATTGGTTGATAAACTGGAATCGGGTTTGGAGTTGTGGGCTAGCGGACTACTTTGGGTGGTTCGTGGATAATTCTCTTCAGTTGCAGCTTCTTGAATTGGAAGGCAATGAGTTTGGATAACTTGGCTCTCTTATTTCAGATTATGGAGTGATAGTTGGCCTTGGACACCTATTCCTTGGCTAACCTTTGAGTTAGGATGGACATTCCAGCTTTGAGCGGTGTTCTAGATAGTACGAGGTTTCTTCTACTATGGTTGGACAGACTCAATGGCATAAATTCGAGATTCAGCGGTAGGGTATTACGTGTGATCAGATTGTGCGGGTTGAGACTAGCGAGGCTATTGTGGGTTATAAGGATACTTTGAGGTTGGTGGCCGACTTTGTATTTTGAGGGTTTGGGAAGCTGATTAGTTATTCCTTTAGAGGTCGTCTTTTATGTGAGGTTCCAGTGTTGGTTAGACTCGGATGGTATGGGCAAAAATTTTGGTAAGTTATATGCTTCAAAGTTGATGGTTTTGTGTGCTGGTGCAGTAAAGCTGTTGATTCAAGCCAAAGAGATGAGTTGAAGCTTTATGCAAATTTCTATAGATAGATGGCAACCTTGAACCCCAAACACCTTTTCCCTTTTCCTTAGTGGTGTTTTGGCTTGATATTTGTGGTGAGGTGGAATTCTTCCTGAGGTGATATTAGTTAGGTGGTTTCAGATCCGAATGGTGTTTGAGTATTTTGAGTAGCAGAAGTACTTCTTAGAGTTTGGAGCTTGGCTGATGAATACAGACTTCGTGGTAGGCTTACCAGCCTCCTTGCAGAGGCTTGGTCTTGGTTTGGGTCTTTTGGGCAAGGTTTCCCTGGTTCTTTTGTTTTCAGTTGATTCAGACTTGGCATAGTTTGGCAGGGTCAGCTTTGTTTGACAGTTTGGAAATTTCTCCATTGACACAGGGTGTTCATTCATGCCATTTCCAACCCTGGTGTGTAAGCTTCAGTCGAGTTCAGATGGTTAGTTCAGTCAGTTAGTCCAGATGAGTTCAAGTGGCTAGGCTGGCGTTAGTAGAAGTGGTCGTCCTTTGGTTAGTCATCAGTCGGGGTAAAACTACTACAGTTTTCGGGGATCTGCTCTGGGTTAGTATGTTGAAGGTCAAAAGATAGTAAGCCACAACTTAGATTGGATTAAATCAGAGTAAAAAGGGTGACTTCATTCGAGGTGCAGTGCAAACGGAAACTAGGGATCTCTAACATGTTCGTTGATACTTTGAGAGTGGCTCGAGTGTGCGGCTTGTGTGCAACTTCATAGTTATGGTGAGAAAGGATTCAAATCAGAATAAGGGGTTTTGCGGATCAGTAGTTTTATGAGTTAGAGTTTAGGCTGGTGGCTTTTCTAGGTAAACTTGGTTGTGATGTTAAGGATTCTGATCATGTGTGTTGCTCACCTTGGTTCTTTAGTTTCAATGTTGTGTCGGTGCTTCCGATCGAGATTCTTGAGGGTAAGTTTTGTTCGGAGATCTTTGGAGGATTTAGAGTTAAAGGTTAGAGTCTAGTTTGGCTGGTGAGGTGTTGGGGGTAGGTAGTTTTCCTTTGGTTTAGCTTTGTGGGGTGCCTTCCGGTTGGGGAGGCTCCCCGGGTTTTTGAGAGAGTGGTGCGGGCTTAGTATCCGTCTTCGTTTGAGTCTTTTGGTACTACCCTTTTTCTAACTTTTGCGGACGAAAGTTCTTTTAGTAGTGGATGTTGTAATGACCCTCCAGGTCATTTTCCATTTTTCATGCTTTTTTTGCATTTCAAGCTTTTCCTCAGCAGCTACAGGTCATTTATGACTTACCGGGACTGACGGTTCGGTGCTCGAGCCATTCATTAGGTTGCTATGACCACTTCCCTATTTTAGAACTTGAACTTAGAAAATCTTTGACTTCGGTCAACTTTCTTGGTAAATGTTCTCAGAATCAAATTCCGACAGTCATGTTAGCTCCAGAACGGGGATTTTGGTCTAGTGGGACCATTGGTCTGGGTCTGAGTGCTTTCGATTTGGTTTTGTGTTGCTTTGTGGGTTTTCAAGTCAGTTTGGCTGGTAGGGTTGAATTTGGTCAATATTTGGAGAAGACGGCCTCGGATGGAAATTCTATCAGCGTTGTTAGCTCTGGAATGTCGACTCAGGGCTAGGGGGGACGTTTGGTTCGGGTCCCGGAGCTTCCAGACCTATTTTTGGGTTTTGAGTTCCGAGTTAATTTTGGGCGTAAAACCCACTTTTCATTAAAACTATCTTTGTTGGGAGTTTCATCGATTTTTTTGAGTCTGGATTGCCATTTATAGTAGGGTAGCATGGTTGGTTTGTGTTCACGGGGTTTCGGATGAATCTTGAGGGTCCGTCGGATGAACTTTTGGCCTTGGTGAAATTGTTGGTTACTGCAATAATTTTGCAGACCATTTTGGTCTTTGCGATCACGGAGCTTCCATAGCATTCGCGATGGTCTAGCTTCTTGACCATCGCGATTGCAAAGGTTGCTCGTCGCGTTCGCGATGAAGCCAGCTGGGACCCGGCTCAACTTTCCTTTTTGCGAACGCGGGCTGGACCATTGCGATTGCGATGGTCAGGCCAGCTGTTCTCGGCGAACACTGGGGTCCAGTCGCGATCGCGATGAAGGACCCCTGGCAGCTAGTTAAAACTCCAACTTCATTTTTCCAGCCACTTTGTTCAAATCTCCTCACTCTCAAACACTAGATCGTCCTTTTCAAATATCTCCAACAGTTCATAGACTTGGGGAAATCATTTGCTCTCCATGAATTCATGTTCCCTCATTTTTGGTAAGTTCTGTTTCCCAAAAGCTATCTTCTTCTCCTTGTTATTAGAACTCCATTGTTGTTAATTCTCAAGCTTGACCATTACTTGTAGAAATCTATAGTCTAGGAGATCGTAGTATGATTATGCCTAGCATAGAATCCTTAGTATGCTTTTCGGATATTTTAGAGGTAGAGTAGATGCTCGTAGTGGTTTCTATTATTATTTTCTTCTATTTCCACTTTAATTGTTAGTTGCGTTTAACTGTGAGCCTGAGGCCATAGCTTGGATTTGGACAGAGTTTCCAGGTCAGTTCTCTTGGTTTGGAGGGTATTTTTCCCTGTTGTGCCTTGTGGTGTGCTACTTTCTCTGATTTTGTATATTTCATGCTCATATTGCATTGCATACTATTGATATGGAAAAGAAAGGTTTTCGAGGCTTTTGATATAAAACATGGGATTTATTATGGTTACTGGGTTTTTGGATATTTGAAGAGTTATACTGGGTTACTACTGATTTTGAAAAGAAAAGGAAAAGTTCTACTTTTATGTCGATCCAAGGGATATACCCAGACCTTTTCTCCGATATTTTAAATATATACACTCATAGTCCAATTCGGTATTCTGGACACCCCATGTGTTATTCCAAGTCTTATTTTCATACATATATACACTTATTGTTCTATGCGGTATTCCGGACACTCGATGCGTTATTCCTGGTTTTTACTTCCTATATGCACACATACATATATATATGTATAGTCCGATGTGGTATTCCGGGCACCCGATGCAGTATTTCGGGTTTATACTATTATGCATTCATACATCACATCATATCTCATAGCATTGCATTGACTTGAGTGTACTTGGATTGTCGGTTGCTTGTATTGATATTATTATTGGCCTCTTGTTGTTTAGGATATTTCTGTTTTTTGTTTAATAACTAGATTTAGGTGGAACTCTGTATTTGGGGTACTTTCCTGTAATTTATTTTATATATTATCTTTCTGTGCTCGGTCGGCCTATGATGCCTACTGAGTACCCGTTGTCTTGGTACTCATACTACACTCTGCATCTTTTTCTGATGCAACTACTAGTACGAGCCACCCTCACTAACCTTCCTGTCGTTTGAGGCCTGTTGAAGTTTAGATTGTGGTGAGCTCTCAACGCTTTTCGACACTTTATATGTTTTCCATCTTGTATATTCTGTCTATATTTTGTATTTTGGATAGACATAGTCTATGTATATGTAACACTCCAAAATTTGATCCAGCTTTTAAACTTAAGAAATTTGTGAATTTTGAACTTTTCAGAAATTATGGGTCCAAATCAAGGACCATGGTTTGAACCACGAGTCGTGAAGTGAACCTGTGGTTCCAGTCTGCTGGTTCAGTCTCTGGTCTGGGAACCACGAGTTAGTTCTACGAATCATGGTTCTCACTATGGTCTGTCCTGTCAACTCATGGAATCAGATCAGAGGGTCGACAAGTTCCCCAGGTTTCACGATTGGTTTCTACGTCCCGTAGTTTGAACTACAGACCATCCTGTAACTCGTAGAACCTGATTCAGAGGATTTCATGTTCCCAGAAATTATGGCTCAGGTCTACGGGCTGTCGTTCAGTTGACGAGTCATCCTGTTGACTCGTGGTTTACCTTCTGCATCTTGTTCCTTTGGCCAGGAAAGACTGATGGACACCATGAGCCGTGGTTTAGTCTACGACCCGTGGAATCCATCCATGGTCCTAGAGAGTCAACTATTTTCTAGCTTTTTCTTAACTACGTCCCAGGGGTATTTTTGTCATTACCCACCCTTTTAACTCTTAAATGATGTCGTTTTGACTATTTCTGGAAGGGTTTTCACCCTCATTAGCCTAAGTCCTTTCTCAAATCTTCACTCTTCTCCCAAAAAAGAAAAGAATTCTTCAAGCTCCAAGTCTCAATCTCCAAGATCAAGTCTCCTTTCTTTTCAATTTCAAGTGGGTTAACTTCAATCAAGTTATGTGGGCATTCAACAATGGGTTCCTTTTACCCTTGTTCCCAAAACCTCAATTCTTACTTTAAATTATGACTTTTTGAAATTAGGGTTTTAAATCTAAATTGGAGAAAACTTATGAAATCAGTTTCTATGCATCAATTCATAGTTTCTCATGGTTTATTTATAATTCGATTAAGATACCTTAATTGATTTCAAAAGCCCATATGATGATAATGATTTTTTTTTGCATGATTTCATTGAATTACATGTCTTCAAGTAAAATTGGCGTGTTTAGATAGCATGACCTCTATTTTCATGAAATTGCATTCCTAATTCTTCAAGTTATGATATTAGAAAGGAAAGTATATGTTGAATTATGGTTTTGCAAAGCTTTAAGATTCATGACTTGTGAATTACATGACATCAGATATGTCCTTATACTTTTCCAATAATTTTGGACATTAGATATGTCCCTGTGTTTTATGAAAGGTTTGGCATCCAGATATGTCTACCTAAGTTATGAACAGATTTGACATCAGATATGTCACCAATATTATGAACTATACATATATGTTTTGGGAGTAGTATTAGCACTGAGTTGGACAGGGTGAGAGTACCCATAGTCCCAGAACTACATGCCCTCGTAGGTTCTAAGTCCCCACAGTTAGGCATCAGATTTAGTGATCACGCCACAGTCATGCCTCTATACCCTAGCAAGGTATATTGGGTCCTTTTGATGGGGCGTATACATCAGATTCCATGTAGTACATGGTCTATGTTGGTTAGAAAACCTCCCACAGAAATAGTATTAGGTTTTAAAACAGCATTGACTCCTTGCTTTCAGACTTCAGAATTATTATGATTACTTATGATATTTTGTATATCTTACTTTGGCATAGCATTGAGTCTCTTGCATTTCAGTTTTACACTTATAGAATGATCTCAGTTTTACAAGTGTTATTAGCATGCTCATCTCAGATTCATGCATATTGATAACGCCCAAACTACACCTCAAATTAACGAAGCGTAAGCGGTCGTAGTCAAGTAAAGAACCCAACAAGGTTGGGGTCGAATCCCACAGAGAATATGGTGAAGATTAAGCCTTTAGTGAAGTACGTGACTGATGGTCAATAGTTTCCGGTAAATAAAGGAGGGGTTTTGTAATCAAAAGCAACAATATTGTAGAGAAGTAATCAGTAGGAGAGAATGAACTAGGGACGTGTTCACCATGGCGTTGTAACAATGTCGATTCTAGGCTTAACTGGGTTCTTTCTATATGCGTGTCACGATGTGATTGCGTCAATTGTATCGTCTAAACGTCTCTCGACCAAATAAACAAATTTCCTTTTCTATTCTCTCGACCTCGAAAAGATGTGCTTTTTAGATTTCAATCCTAACATCAAGTAAATTAATCCAGTTACGGCATTAATCATTAGACGAGAGTTAGTAGTCTCGAATCCTTGTTGTTAATCAAGTTTCCCGATTTTAATCTCTTTACTCAAGCAAATTAAACTTAGGCATGTTCTAATGTTTGCAACCACTAGAAAACGTGACATAAAGTATGATTAACAACGTGACTACATGTAAATTGAACCCAACGCTACCCGGAATCTAAATCGCTACGTTTGCCATGGCTCCCACAACCCTAGGTGCGGGAGTTTTAGTTACTCATGCTCGAAGAAGAAGAGAAAATAGTTGTATTCATAATAAAGGGAAGAAAAGTCTTACAATATAATGAAACAATCAATCTTCCAATATCCAAGAACAAGAAAAACCAAGAACTCACGAACGAATCAAGAACACGAATTCAAGAAGAGCAAACGTGTTTCTTGATCTCAAAAACAATTAAAAACGTGTTTTAGACTATAGAAAGAGTGATATGTAAAATAAACCTAACATGGGGTATTTATAGGAGTCTAGGAAACCAATCCCAAAAACGTCCGGATTCCGCGTCGCGCGTCTGCCTCAACTTGACAGCCAGGCTGACGGACCGTCAAGGCAGTGACGGACCGTCGCCTGGACCGTCACTGTTAACCAGTGGTGCTGCCTGAAGGTTCTGCCTTGGTGTGACGGTCACTGTGACGGACCGTCACATGTGTGACGGGCCGTCACTCAGGCCGTCACTCTTAGGCAGAATGTTGTTTTTCGCGTATTTCCTTCCGTTTCCGTGTTTGTTTCCATTTCCTACAAATATAACATAAAAACATCAAAAACAACAACGGTTGCTTGAAAACGTACGATTGTTCTTAGTAAAAAGGAGTCGAAAGTGACGTAAATTGGCGTCACATCAACACCCTCAACTTAAAACGTTCGCTTGTCCTCAAGCAACATGACATAAAAACAATACTATGACTCAACTAAGAAACAAACTCATGTCTATAGAAACTCATGGTCATTCATTAGTTCATTAAATCAAGCTCCCTCGTAGTACACAGATGTATGAAACACTAACTTGCAAGGATCCAAACATGTCATTCCGATATGATAGAATATTATGCATACACACACGCAGCTATCCTAACAATCAATAGACAATATAGACATCTTGGTGCCCTTACCACAAAGAAATCCCACACACAAAATTTGGGACTAGGTAAGCGCTCACACTCACAAACGATTTCAAACAATGCACATGCGATACCATAGGCTTGCCCTTACTATTCTATTTCCAGTTTTCAGAAAGCCGCTCAAGATCACTACAGGACTTGTTTAGGCTTGTAATGAGGCTTCGGGTGCAGGTAGGATACATTTAGGGGTTAGTGACTAAGCCCTCCTTGGAACTACCGACATCTTCTTACCACATAACGTTACTTTGTCCATCCTTGTTCACCTCTTTATTCCCTTCTCTCTAGCTACAGGTGCGGCCTCTTTATTTTGACAATTCTTTTTATTACTTTTTCGATCTTTTTCATCTCTTTTTATTGTTCTTTTCTTAGGCGCACACCCAAACTTTTCATTCTATTCACAACCAATCTTCTCCATCCTCTTTTTCTTATCATTCACCTCTGTAGTAGCCACCCTCAACTTAAGCTGATTGCCTGCGTTGAGGTGCACAATGTCCATAGCAGGACCAGGGCCAAAACAGGGTTTACCTCTATAGTAGCCACCCTCAACTTAGGTTGATTGCCTGCGTTGAGGTGCACAATGTCCAAGGAAGGACCAGGGCCAAAATAGGGATTCAAAATTAAACGGGAATGGTGACAGGTTATTGAAAGAATAAGGTCAATTATGGCTCAAACAGGGATCAAAGGGATTATTTATATTTGTACGGTCTTTCAGGTTAAGTGGACTGCACACAAAAAGGGCCTGTGATCCTTTCCTAAGCAACCAAACTTCGAACTTAACAAAATAGACCGGGCAAGTTCTAGATGCATGCACAGAGTAAGAATTTATGACAATAATCTCACACGCTCTTGGCACCAAGAAACTATATCGCTACCAACTATCAAACAACCGCTCGGCTTAAGCATACTCATTCTACTCATAATCACACAATGACATACAAGGATCCAGACAGTCAATCGCTTCAACATAAGTACAAAACCAGAAAATTTTTAAAGGGGCGCTACTTTGATAAGAAATCGCATGCTTTGCTATAGACACTAAAAAAAAAATTTAATTCAAACAACCTAAACATGCCGGTTCTACTAGATAGCACACCGGAGGGAAAAGAAATACGGCAACAAAAACCCTCGGTGGTGACTCACAGGTTTCCCCACGAATTAATTAGACTATAATACAACAACAATTTATGGGTTGCCTCCCATACAGCACCTGATTTAACGTCGCG
Source organism: Jaltomata sinuosa (assembly GCA_003996215.1). Lineage (NCBI taxonomy): Eukaryota > Viridiplantae > Streptophyta > Magnoliopsida > Solanales > Solanaceae > Jaltomata > Jaltomata sinuosa. The sequence goes on along the minus strand of QJPP01002597.1, from coordinate 232,384 downwards.
GCACGACGCGGGTGTCTTGATTACTCAGACTTCATCAAGACACCCCAGACTTAATAAACAACCGTATGCACAACTATATACCCTATAATAAACAAAAACAACAAATAAAAGTAAAGCAGGAAATTATGACTAAGAGTCAAATAAACACACTAGACTTAATAAACAACCGTATTCCCCGGCAACGGCGCCACTTTTTGATAACGCCTAAACTACACCTCAAATTAACGAGGCGTAAGCGGTCGTAGTCAAGTAAAGAACCCAACAAGGTTGGGGTCGAATCCCACAGAGAATATGGTGAAGATTAAGCCTTTAGTGAAGTACGTGACTGATGGTCAATAGTTTCCGGTAAATAAATGGGGGGGGGGGTTTGTAATCAACGAGAATAAAAGCAACAATATTGTAGAGAAGTAATCAGTAGGAGAGAATGAACTAGGGACGTGTTCACCATGGCTTTTGTAACAATGTCGATTCTAGGCTTAACCGGGTTCTTTCTATATGCTTGTCACGATGTGATTGCGTCAATTGTATCGTCTAAACGTCTCTCGACCAAATAAACAAATTTCCTTTTCTATTCTCTCGACCTCGAAAAGATGTGCTTTTTAGATTTCAATCCTAACATCAAGTAAATTAATCCAGTTACGGCATTAATCATTAGACGAGAGTTAGTAGTCTCGAATCCTTGTTGGTAATCAAGTTTCCCGATTTTAATCTCTTTACTCAAGCAAATTAAACCTAGGCATGTTCTAATGTTTGCAACCACTAGAAAATGTGACATAAAGTATGATTAAAAATATGACTACATGTAAATTGAACCCAACGCTACCCGGAATCTAAATCGCTACGTTTGCCATGGCTCCCACAACCCTAGTTGCGGGAGTTTTAGTTACTCATGCTCGAAGAAGAAGAGAAAATAGTTGTATTCATAATAAAGGGAATAAAAGTCTTACAATATAATGAAACAATCAATCTTCCAATATCCAAGAACAAGAAAAACCAAGAACTCACGAACGAATCAAGAACACGAATTCAAGAAGAGCAAACGTGTTTCTTGATCTCAAAAACAATTAAAAACGTGTTTTAGACTATAGAAAGAGTGATATGTAAAATAAACCTAACATGGGGTATTTATAGGAGTTTAGGAAACCAATCCCAAAAATGTCCGGATTCCGCGTCGCGCGTCTGCCTCAACTTGACGGCCAGGCTGACGGACCGTCAAGGCAGTGACGGACCGTCGCCTGGACCGTCACTGTTAACCAGTGGTGCTGCCTGAAGGTTCTGCCTTGGTGTGACGGTCACTGTGACGGACCGTCACATGTGTGACGGACCGTCACATGTGTGACGGGCCGTCACTCAGGCCGTCACTCTTAGGCAGAATGTTGTTTTTCGCGTATTTCCTTCCGTTTCCGTGTTTGTTTCCATTTCCTACAAATACAACATAAAAACATCAAAAACAACAACGGTTGCTTGAAAACGTACGATTGTTCTTAGTAAAAAGGAGTCGAAAGTGACGTAAATTGGCGTCACATCACATATCTCACATATTTGTTACATCCTATAGTACTGACACATTTTGCACTGCATCCTTTTACGATGCAGATTCAGGTTTCTGCCCTCAGACACGTGGCTAGATTACACCAGATACCCAGCTGATTATTGGTGAGTCCTCATTATTCGAGGACCAGAGTTCTGTTAGTATTTTTATGTCTCTTTCCTTTGGATTATCCGAGTTAGTTGGGGTCTTATCCCATCAACTCTTATTTTAGATTTAGAGGCTTCAGACATAGCTAGTTTGTATTCTGGATGGGTTTTTTGTAGACTTTTGCTATTTCAGCTATGGATTTCTATCTCCTCTCTATGTATACTTCCGCTTATTTTCCTTAAGTTAATCTTAGTATGCGATGACCAAGGGTTAATCTAGGACATTCATGTCTTGGGTCTTGTGTTACGTCTAAGGGGTAGCCTCGGGGAGTGACAAACTTGGTATCAGAGCTTCATGTTCAAGAGTCCTAGGATGTCTGAAAGCCACATCGAGTAGAGTCTCTTTCATATGTGTGAAGCGCTCCACACTTATGAGAGGGAAGCTATGAGATATCTTAGAAAAACTTCACTTCTTTCATGATCATATTGTACGAAAGAGTTTAACTCTAATGTCCCTCTAATCCCTTCCTTGTACGTTTCTGATTATGCCTCGATGTGCTATGCCTCACCGAGTTGCTCAAAATGTTGTTCCTCTAGTTCTGGCCCCTGAGGTCACGAATGAGGAATTCAGGAATGCCATTTATTTGCTAGCCCAAACCATGGCCGCTCAGGCCAACCAGCCAGCTCCTATTCCCGTCCACCCTTAAGGTGGGGTAGCGGCCCGGGTCAGTGATTTTTTTCTGAATAAACCCACCTGAAATTTAGGATTCGAAGCTGGGTGAGGACCCACTTAGATTTATTGATGAGGCAAAGAAGATCTTTGATGTTATGCAAGTGGGTGATGTTGATTATGTGGAGCTCGCATCCTATCAACTCAAAGATGTGGCTCATATCTAGTTCACGCAATGGAAGGAAGCTATAGTTAGGGATGAGGTCCCTATAACTTGAGAGTGTTTCGAGAGGGTGTTCCTCGATTGATTTTTTCCTCGAGAGTTGAGGCAAGCGAAGGCTGAGGAGTTTGTGAACTTGAGACAGGGGTCGATGTTAGTCCAAGAGTATAGTTTGAGGTTTACTCAGTTGTCTAGTTATGCCCTTTCTATGGTAGCAGACCCGCATGATCAGATGAGTAAGTTTATCTATGGGGTTTCAGATATGGTGAAGAAGGAGTGTAGGTCTGCAATTCTGTTGAGTGATATGGACATTTCCAGACTTATAACCCATGCTCACCAGATCGAGGGAGACAAGCTTAGGGAGATGGCTAGGGAGAACAAAAGAGTCAGATCCGAGGGTTCAGGTTTTGGCCATCAGAAGTCCGGAGGTGGGCATCGCTCTTTCTTTCAGAAGAGGTTGTCAGGACCCGTGCATTCTTTAGCCAGTACTCCTTCTCAGGTCTACAGGCCCTGTCATGATCAGTCAGGTAGAGGTGCCGGCTCTTATTCTCAGGGGAGTGGTGCAAAGGGGCCTTCTTTCCCCGTTTGTACCAAGTGTGGAAAGAATCATCCTAGTGAGTGTCTAGCCGGTAGAGAGGGTTGTTTTGGATATGGTCAGGTTGGTCACAGGAATAGAGATTGCCCTTCAGCTAAGAAGGGACAGGGTGGTAGTAGTACTTAGTCTACCCCAGCAGTTTCAGAAGGTCGACTAGCCCAGCAGGGCACTGCTTCTAGTTCTGGTAGTCAACGCCAGAACTGCCTTTATGGTATGTCCTCTCGTCAGGACCAAGAGAGTTCACCTGATGTTGTCACTGGTATGTTGAAAATATTATCTCTTGATGTGTATGCTTTGTTGGACCCCAGAGACTTCCTATCTTTTGTGACCCCTTATGTAGCATGCAAATATGAAATTTGTCCTGAATTGCTTTTAGAACCCTTTTGTATTTCTACTCCTGTTGGTAAGTCAGTCCTTGCTAAAAGAATCTTCAAAAATTGCCCTATCTTTGTCCTGCACAGAGTCACTTCAGCAGATTTAGTAGAGTTAGAGATTACTGACTTTGATGTTATTCTTGGTATGGATTGGTTGTATGCTTGTTATGCCTCAATCGATTATCGTACTCGAGTTGTCAGTTTCATGTTTCCAAGTGAGCCAGTCTTAGAGTGGCAGGGTAGTCCTCCATCTTTGAAGTGTCGTTTCATATATTATCGTAAGTCTAGGAAAATAATTTCTAAGAGTTGTGTTTATCATATAGTTTGGGTTATGGACACGGAGTCCAAAACCCTATCTCTTCTCTTTCCCTATTGTGAATGAGTTCCCAGAAGTGTTTCCCAAAGATTTGCCCGGAGTCCCTCCTAAATAAGAGATTGACTTCGGGATAGATCTTCTTCCAGATATGAATCCTATCTCTATTCCTCCCTATAGAATGGCACCCGTGGAACTTAAAGAGTTAAAGGATCAGTTGAAGGATCTTCTTGATAAGGGTTTCATCAGTCCTAGCATTTCTCCATGGGGTGCCCCAGTCTTATTCGTGCGAAAGAAAGATGGTTCACTCAAGATGTGTATTGACTATCATCAGCTGAACAAGGTCACAGTCAAGAATAAGTATCCCATTCCTAGGATTGATAACTTATTTGATCAGCTTCAGGGTGCTAGTTTCTTCTTCAAGATCGACCTTAGATCCAGTTATTATCAGCTTCGTGTTTGAGAGTGTGATATTTTGAAGACAACCTTCAGGACTCGGTATGGTCATTATGAATTTGTTGTGATGTCTTTTGGTCAAATGAATGCTCCGGTAGCTTTTATGGATTTGATGAACCGTGTGTTCAAGCAGTATTTGGATATGTTTGTGATTGTGTTCATTGATGATATCCTTATCCATTATCGGAGTGAGGAGGAACATGTGGACCATTTGAAAGTGGTGTTGCAAGCTCTCAAGGACCGGCAGTTATTTGCTAAGTTTAGCAAGTGTGAGTTCTGGATGCAGTCTATTGCTTTTCAGGGTCATATCGTGACTAGAGATGGTATTCGAGTTGATTCCCAAAATATAGAGGCAAGAAAGAACTGGCCTAGACCCACTTCCCCATCTGATATTAGAAGCTTTTTGGGTTTGGCTGGTTACTACAAGAGATTTGTGGAAGGGTTTTCTTCCATTGTTGCCCTTTTGACTCGGTTGACTCAGAAGAAGGTGAAGTTTCAGTGGTATGATCTATGTGAGAAGAACTTTCAAGAATTGAAGACTAGATTGACCACCGCTCAAGTGTTGGCTCTACCCGAGGGCCTAGATGACTTTGTTGTGTATTGTGATACTTCTAGGATTGGTTTGGGCTGTGTCTTGATGCAACGTGGTAAAGTTTTTGCTTATGCTTTGAGAAAGCTTAAGACTCATGAGAAGAACTACCCTACTCATGATCTTGAGTTAGCAGCCATGGTTTTTGCTTTGAAGATTTGGATACATTACTTGTATGGTGTGCATGTGGATGTTTTCACCGATCATAAGAGTCTTCAGTATGTGTTCACTCAAAAGGAATTGAATTTGTGACAAAGGAGATGGCTTGAGCTTCATAAGGATTATGATATGAGTGTGCTTTACCATCCGGGTAAGGCCAATGTTGTGGCGGATGCACTTAGTAGATTATCCATGGGTAGTGTGTCTTCAGTCGAAGACGGGAAGAAGGAATTGGTTAAGGAGGTTCATAGGCTTTCTCGATTGGGAGTTTGCCTTATGGACTCGACAGAAGGTGGTGTTATTGTTAAGAATGGTTCCGAATCATATTTGGTAGCTGAAGTGAAGGCAAAGCAAGACAGTGATCCTATTTTGCTTCAGCTAAAGGGTGAAGTACATCAGCAAAGAGTTGAGGTTTTCTACCAAGAGAGAGATAGTGTGCTTCGTTATCAGGGTCGATTGTGTGTGCGAAATGTAGATGGGTTGAGACAGCAGATTTTGACTAAGGCTCACAATTCCAGATATTCCATTCACCTCGGTGCCACCAAGATATACCGTGATCTTCGGGAAGTCTATTGGTGGAATGGTATGAATAGGGACATAGCTGATTTTGTGGCTAAGTGGCCCAACTGTCAGCAAGTGAAGGTAGAGCATCAGCGATTGTGTGGCATGATTCAGGATATTGACCTTCCTACTTGGAATTGGGAAGCAATCAATATGGACTTCATTACTAAGTTGCCTCTTACTCGAAGGCAACACGATTTGATTTGGGTGATTGTCGATCGGATGACAAAGTCATCCCACTTCTTGGTCGTTAAGACTATTGATTCAGTAGATGATTATGCCAGACTCTACATCCGGGAGATAGTCCAATTGCATGGTGTCCTATTGTCCATCATTTCAGATAGGGGTACTCAGTTTACATCCCAGTTTTGGAGATTGTTTCAGAGAGGTCTTGGTACTCAGTGAAGCTTAGCATAGCTTTTCACCCCCAGACGGATGGCCAGGCAGAGCGTACTATTCAGACTTTGGAGGATATGTTGAGAGCTTGCATGATTGACTTCAAAGGCAATTGGGATGATCACTTACCTCTTATCGAGTTTTCTTACAACAACAACTTTCGCTCTAGCATCCAGATGGCTCCTTATGAGGCACTTTATGGTTGGAGATGTAGATCTCCTATTGGCTGGTTTGAGGTATGTGAGGCAGCCTTGATTGGTACAGATTCAGTTCATGAGACTATGGAAAAGTTTCAACTGATTAGGGAAAGATTAAAGATCACTTAGAGTCAACATATATCATATGTGGATGTGAGGAGAAGGGAATTAGAATTTGAGGTTGATGATTGGGTTTTTCTGAAGGTGTCACCCATTAAGGGTGTGATGAGATTTGGCAAGTAAGGAAAGCTTAGTCCCCATTTTGTAGGTCCTTATCGGATTCTAAGGAGAGTTGGTAGCATTGCTTATGAGTTGGATTTGCCAATAGAGTTAGAAGCGGTTCATCCTGTTTTTGATGTTTCCTTATTGAAGAAGTGTGTTGGTGATCCGACCTTGATTGTTCCTTTAGAGGATGTGGGTGTGAAGGATAGTCTCACCTATGAGGAGGTTCCCATAGAGATCCTCGATCGTCAAAATCAGAGGTTGAGAGACAAAGAAGTCACTTCGGTAAAAGTCCTTTGGAGAAATCAGCTTGTTGAGGGAGCTACTTGGGAAGCAGAATCAGCCATGAAAGGCAAGTACCATCATCTCTTTCCTTCCGAACCTATTTCCACTTGAGGTAGTGGTTTCCCCTACTCCACTAGTTCCTCTCATGATCCTAGCATGCATTCATGTTTTTGAAGTTGATTCAATCATGTTTTAAGTTGGAAAGCTCAGTTTTCATGTTTGTTCTTTAGGTTTTATGTGTTGTTGACTGGTTGGGCTGTTTCTTTTTCAATTTTCCGTGGTTTAGTCTTCATTTGAGGATGAATGATCCCAAGGGGAGATATTGTAATAACCCAAAATTTGATCCAGCTTTTAAACTTAAGAAATCTGTGAATTTTGAACTTTTCAGAAATTATGGGTCCAAATCACTGACCGTGGTTTGAACCATAAGTCATTAAGTGAACCTGTGGTTCCAGTGTACTGGTTCAGTCTCTGGTCTGAGAACCATGAGTTAGTTCTACGGATAGTGGTTCTGACTACGGTCCATCCTGTCAACTCATGGAATCAGATCAGAGGGTCGACAAGTTCGCCAGGTTTCACGATTGGTTTCTACGGCCCGTAGTTTGAACTACGAACCATCTTGTAACTCATAGAACTTGATTAAGAGGACTTCATGTTCCCAGAAATTATGGCTCAGGTCTACAGGCCATCGTTCAGTTGATGAGTCATCCTGTTGACTAGTGGTTTACCTTTTGCAGCTTGTTCCTTTGGCCAGGAAAGACGGATGGAAACCACGATCCGTGGTTTGGTCTATGACCCGTGGAATCCATTCGTGGTCGCTGAGAGTCAACTTTTTCCCATCTCTTTCCTAATTATGTCCCAGGGGTTTTTCAGTCATTAACCACCCTTTTAACTCCTAAATGAAATTGTTTTGATTATTTCTAGGAAGGTTTTCACCCTCATTAGCCTAAGTCCCTTCTTAAATATTCACTCTTCTCCCAAAAAGGAAAAGAACTCCTTCAAGCTCCAAGTCTCAAGCTCCAAGATTAAGTCTCCTTTCTTTTAAATTTCAAGTGAGTTAACTTCAATCAAGGTATGTGGGCATTCAACAATGGGTTCCTTTAACTCTTGTGCCCAAAAACCCAATTCTTATTTTGAATTATGAACTTGTGAAATTAGGGTTTTAAATCTAGATTGGGGAAAACTTATGAAATGAATTTCTATGCATCAATTCATGGTTACTCATGGTTTATTTATAATTCAATTAAGATTCCTAAATTGATTTCAAAAGCCCATATGGTGATGATGAATTTTTTTACATGACTTCATTAAATTGCATGTCTTCAAGTAAATTTGGCGTGTTTAGATAGCATGACCTCTATTTTCATAAAATTGCATGCCTAATTCTTCAAGTTATGACATTAGAAAGGAAAGTATATTTTGAATTATGGTTTCGGAAAGCTTTAAGATTCATGACTTGTGAATTGCATGACATCATATATATCCTTATGCTTTTCCAACAGTTTTGGAAATTAGATATGTCCCTATGTTTTATGAAAGGTTTTGCATCCAGATATGTCTACCTATATTATGAACAGATTTGACATCAGATATGTCACCAGTATTATAAGCTATACGTATATTTGTTGGGAGTAGTATTAGCACTGAGTTGGAGAGGGTGAGAGTACCCATGGTCCCAGAACTACGTGCCCCCATAGGTTCTAAGTCCTCACAGTTGGGCATCAGATTTAGTGATCACGCTACAGTCATGCCTCTATACCCTGCAAAGGTATATTGGGTCCTTTTGATAAGGCCTATACATCGGATTCCATGTAGCTGACATGGTCTATGTCAGTTAGAGAACCTCCCACAGAAACAATATCAGGTTTTAAAAAGGCATTGATTCCTTGCTTTTAGACTTCAGAATTATTATGATTACTTATGATATTTTGTATATCTTACTTTGACATAGCATTGAGTCTCTTGTATTTCAGTTTTACACTTATAGCATGATCTCAGTTTTACAAGTGTTATTAGTATGCTCATCTCAGATTCATGCATATCTCACATAATTGGTACATCTTATAGTACTGACGCATTTTGTGTTGCATCCTTTTACGATGCAGATTTAGGTTCCTGCCCTCAGACACGTGGCTAGATTACGCCAGATACCCAGCTGATTATTGGTGAGTCCTCATTATTCGAGGACCGGAGTTCTGTTAGTATTTTTATGTCTCTTTCCTTTGGATTATTCGAGTTAGTTGGGGTCTTTTCCTATCAACTCTTATTTCAAATTTAAAGGCTTCAGACATAGCTAGTTTGTACTTTGGATGGGTTCTTTGTAGACTTTTGCTATTTTAGTTATGGATTTCTATCTCCTCTCTGTGTATGATTCCACTTATTTTCCTTAAGTTTATCTGAGTATGCAATGACCAAGGGTTAATCTAGGGCATTCGTGTCCCGGATCCCGTATTACGTCTAGGGGGTAACAGTATAGCTACTCCTTACTTTAGTCGCTCTTGTACTAGTGACACCAGGTCCGGGTTGGTTCTCGAGTCTTTTTTGTCTCGTTGGTCACTTTAGGGTCTTCTTATGTATATTTTGTATGATGGTATGTATATATGCTATTGGCCCTGTCTTTTCATTGATGTCTTCCACTTTTCCTTACTTTAACTGCTTTATTTTCTTCTGCATCGTTGGCTTTGCCTTTCCTACCGGGGGGTTATGTAGGCACCATCATGGACCAGTTTTGGGTCCTGACAATATATATAATGGTAGAGTATACATATTGGTATGTCTTCCTAAGTGGGAGAAGGAGAGTGTAAATGAATTAAGTGATCTTCCATAATTAGTTTATTATATTTGAAATTAGTGGGGCCCAATTGCTTAGTGAATTTAGAAAAAAAAAAGAATGAAAAAGAGAAAGGGGGAAAACATACAGGACTACTAGTGCTTAATTAATTGAGGTCAAATATTCATACTTTGGGGAAAAGAACATGCACAATACTAGTTTCACTTCTCTATTCCTTCTTCTTGCTTTCAACTTTCTAGAGGAAAAATAATTGGGGGAGTGAGAAGAAAATTTAAGGAGAAGAATTAGTTTCATGGAGACCTAAAAGCTTAGTAAGAAGAAATTTTCTTACAAAATAAAGTGGAATCAACCTCAAGGAATCTTCACTAATTGGTTTCTTAGTTTAAAGTTAGGGTATGAATTCCAAGAGGTAAATTCTTTATCACACTCTCGAATATGCATATGGATAAGTATTTGAAATATTTGTTGAGTTTTTACTCGATCTTGAAATGGGTCTATAAGTTAAGGTTCTCAAAAAGGGAAAAAGATGTAATTGTGATAAAAGTGGACTTTTTGGGTATTTCTATTGACGGGACTGATTTAATATAGAATTTTTTAAGTTGGAAAATAAGGAATTTGCTCCAAACGATTGTTAAAGAATTGGATTAGTTTTGGGCATAAGTGAAGAATATTGGAATAAATTGTTAGACTAACCTACGGATTATTGATGAACATATATATGTATTGTATATGGTGTTGATTGGGTTGGAGTGATCGCTCACCATTTGGGTGATTGAAGTTAGTGGTTGGTTGCATAAAGACTACACTTAGGTGTGTTGAGTTATTTGGAACTCGTGATACTACTATTAGCTAGGGAATCATCCAAGGTATATGAAGACAAAACTCTCTTTGTCGTTAAGACACCACCCTACGTCACATGTTCTTTCTATAAAAGTCAATATAGTTTACATGAAAACTTAAAATAAGGTCCTTAATTACTTTACGTGTCATTCCCTTTTTTAACTATTAAAGCTTATACATATTCATATTACTCCTTTCACATCAAATTTTCTTAATATTTTGCATGACTATAAGTGTCTTTACTCAAAATTCTTAGAATTCACCAAATATATATATATATATATATATATATATATATATATATATATATATATATATATATATATATGTGTGTGTGTGTGTGTGTGTGTGTGTGTGTGTGTGTGTGTGTGTGTGTGTCACAAATTATAAATAAAATAAATGGCCATAGCATAGTTGCACTTATTTATGTGATAACCTATGCGATATAGTCATAAGCTAAAATGAGGACTAGTGTTTGGATAGCTAATAACATGTTGTAGGAAATTAAGTGTTTATATAGAGATTTTAATTAAACAGTTGAACAATCTTTATCATAATATCATTTCATAGGCGTTTTAGGGCATTATTTGATAATAGTTAACGATGGGAGGGTATTCATAGATTTTACTTAAAACAGTTGCGCTGTGTGATTCTGTGCACAGGACCGAGACCAGACCATTATATTGAGCGCGAATATTATGGCATACCCGCTCTTGTGGCATCATTTGCATTTGAACTCAGCTAGAACATCATGCATTGGTTCCCCTGACTCGAGCCTACATGGCACATATGCATGTGAGGAAGACTCTCATAGCATGCCCATAAAAGGCGTACCCCGTATCAGACCGTGATTACAGTTATACGTATAAAATCATAGCAAAGAGTACTTGAGCAACATATGCCTTACACTTAACCTAGATCTCCTTAGGTAGGCCATTATATGATCATTTATACTAAATATAGTTTAAGTACGTCAATTAGGCAAACTATAGGTGCTAGATTATAATAAATGCTTCTTTTGACATTTTATGATGAACTAATAAAGTTGGTGCATAGGTTACAATTTCATATCGTACATCTATTATTTATATGTTCATAATTCTTTTGTTTTGACATTTGATTCATATGAGCTTTTGTACTTGTCTACTTGCTATTATGTCTGCTTTACATACTAGTTCATGTTGTATATGTACTAACATCCCTACATTTGCGGTGTTGTATTTTATTATAAATATAGGATAAGGTTCACGGGAAAGCAGAAAACCATATTACGGTTTTTTGCTGTCTTCAGTTGGTATTTTGGTGGGCTATATCTCTATCTGAAGCCAGATTATGTCTAGTATTTTTGGCTATATGTACAGCTTTCTAGTTGGGTACGTCGGGGCTTGTCCCGACTAGTTATTAGCAGTATAGTATTTTAAACTCTTTAGAGACTTCCTAGACATTATCTAGTGCCATGTTGTAAATTTTTTGTCCAGATAACTCTATAGTATATATATATAGCATGTGTTAGTTATTCCACTTTCTTATTGGTTTATAATTATGCCATAGGACTTTTAAAGAAGACTTTCATATAGTTCTTTTCCCCCACCCCGATTTGCGGTGTGACATCTGGACTTAAAAGATTCTATATTACTTGTACGATCGCGTGCACTTACATGTGTGTTTGAACATAATAGTGATCTCACAACCATTAAGACAGATATTGGTACTCTGAGCACAGACATGGACCAACTGAAGTCTATAGATCTTGATTTTCTCTTGACTAACCTAGTTGAAGGGACTGCTTGGACAGAGCCCAGGGTACCCTTAGGCCACCCTTCTGATCCAGACTTGCCAGTTGATCCTTAATAGGTAAAGGGTGAAGTCACGTTAGATGCAGAGACATATGAGTATAAGGTAGTACTAGAGAGACAGAGAGAGAGAGAGAAAGACCTGAAATGGAGTTATTCCAGAATGTTTATGGATCTTTACAGGATTTAGATGAGGAAATCTTATAGTCCACCGAGGAGTTGTCCTTAAGAGACACCTCGATGATTGGTATTAATGGCATCTCTTTCGAGCCAGCGAGAATGGATGATCCACTGACCGCTACTGCTAGTACTCCTAGATTGGAGATTAACACAGGCATCACACCACCACCTACACATACTAGTTCAGATACAGGCACTGATGCCCCAATTGAGGTTGCCTCAGTGGGCCAGACTAAGCACAACACTTAGTGTGCTACAGGGAGACCCTCAATCATGTTCTTATCTTTTATTATATGTATACATTTTAGTTGGGGGTGGGGTGTTGTGGTGTTTTTATATTTTTATTGTTTTCACTTCTTAAGTTGACATTAGTTCATGCTTAGTATAACTTCTTATTTTTCTAGATTCCCCTTGGTTTCTTTGCCTAGGTTCTTTTCCAAGGGTGTATTTCGAGTAACCATGGGTTAATGATAGAGCACTTTAACTTGATTGGTACTCTTGTGTAAATTCTTGCATGCGTAGCTTGTCTTTTGTGATTTGTGGATACTCACAAAAATGGATTGATTTAAAATTTGGAGTGCCAATATAGTGAATGATCTTTGTTGTGAAAGCATGCCTCATTTCTTTACTTTTTGAATACTAGTGTTTGAATCTGCATGAGATGAATGAATTGTACTCAACTGGAAGCTAAAAAGGTAGTTGTTACTGTAGTTTGTGTGCCATGTGTGGAAAGGATTAGACTACTCTCTTATGTTGATTGTGCATCTAAAACTTGCCTCGTTGGTTTGTCACCGAAACTATAGAAATTGTAAAGTTGAGAAGATGATCTAAGGCACAGAGAGTTAACCTTTCTTAAAAACCTTTTCTGCCTACCCATGAGTTGAGTGATCTCATTTGTCCCCATTTGTGAATAGTGACCCTATTTCATTGACAACCTCATTACAAGCCAAAACCGTTTTTGAAGAAATTTCCTCTTTTGAAACAATCCCTCCTTTGAAGAGCTTAAGTTAAATCGAAGCTAAAAGCCTAAGTTGGGGGTGAAACTCATGATAGAAAGGGAGAAAGGATTGTAATGTGAGTTAAAAAAAACACCCTTTCTAACTAATTTGAAAAAGGACAAAAAGATGATATTGTGGAAAAAACAAAAAGGAGGAACGTCACAACCCAAATGGCCGTGAGTGGCACCCACACAAACCCCCCAGTGGGTGAACCAAGTGTTACCATCTAACCCGAGCCTTAACTAGTTCATTTAGCAAAGTAAAACAACTATCAAGGTACAATGTGGAAGTCTGACTAATACATCCCCAAAATCCAAAAGTCATCGTAAAAGGACGCTAACTAAACAATGTCTAAGAATAATTCAAAACTACTCATAAATAGTGATGTCTGAAAATAAAAGAAATGTGTGAGCTAAGAATGATCAATGGAAGCCATGAACGGAAGTAGCTCACCCTCGAATCGATCAACCGATAATGTTAGATGTGAGGTCTTGTCGAAGCCTCTCGAACACATTATGCATTCAGCAAAAGAAGCGCAAGAGTAGCATCAGTACAAATACTATGTACTGGTATGTATCATAGACCCACTCGAAATAGTAGCAATATATCTCAGAAATAATAAAACATGTAGCAAGTACAACAACACATAATAAAATAATCAATTAATCAAATAATCACCAAAATCAGGTAGTCATATCAACTAGATAAATCACCATGTCCAGAAATATCAATGTCAATGAGTAAAAGACATATAATTCACCAAAACAGACATAAAATTCATCAAATAACCTTGCAAATATAATGCAGTCACATCACAAATATGGGTTCATGCCCATATTGATCTCTCAGACATGTAGTCTCTATACCTCATCAGTCTCGTAATAATCACTCATTATGTACACACATGCTAAAGGGTTTTATTTCTGCCCAACTAGACATGACCTGCAGGGAACAACTTAGGGTCCATGAACTGTACCGGTGTGGTACCCGCTTCACCATATAAATGTTCATCCATAAACTCACATCAAACTCGAGCCACTCAACAGAATACTAGTATGGATATTCTTTATTACTCTTATTATATCTTAGTATGTTCTCATCTTAATCATCTCTTAGGATAATGTCACAAGTACACAATAAATAATAGGTACACTTCATAATCATAAGTCATTTAAAGACAGGCTTCAATAATTAAGCTTATTCATGCAAGCAATGTCAAGACAAATAATTAATCATCTACAGATTATGTTCGAAGACCAACCAACATGCCATCAATCCAAAACATATATAAGAGACTATATGAAGTCTAACTCCATGTAAAATGGTAACCTACCTCAACAGAAGAATCTGAATCAACAAGCTACTTTGAAAGAGTCTTACCTTTTCACAATGCCTCAGAACGTTCAAAGTCTAGAATCAAATAAATTGAGAGTAATTAATCATCTACTCTTTCAAATTTAAGTCTTAGGAATTCAACCCACTAACGCTACCCTTATTCAAGGTCTGTAGCATTCCCCAAGTGTCATTTACTCATAAACTAGTCTCACACTATTCACATTATTAACATTCATGAAGTTTCTACTCCAATTATCCCCTTTAAAGCAGTTTTTATGCTAAAGGTCTCATTTTTATGATCTCAAGGTTCCCAAATCCTACAATTCAAGTTCAATTACAAACAATTACATGCTAGGAAGTGTTATTCTACACCCTAGAAGCATTCTAGCTGATTATTTCATCTACCTATAGATTTTCTCACTCTTTTCATGAACCTAGGGTTCTAACCCATAATCTACCCATAACAATCACCCTAGTATTCTACAATGATAACAGATTACTAAGTGAAGAGGTTTTGGAGTTTATGAAATAAAAATCAGAAAATTGGCTTAAAGGAGCATTCTTTCTCTCTGTCATCTACCGCAGCGACCCTTTCTCGTTATAGCGAGACCGTGGTGGAAACATCGGGCTCGCTAGGGCGAGCTCTGGAAACTTGCTGAGTTTCACTATATTCTGAACGTTATGGCGGTCTCACTACAGCAGGAATACTTCTATTGCAGAGGTCCCTGAACCAGTAACTCAAGAACTCTGTTCACCAGCCCTATTTTACAACACACTTTTTGAACATAAGACATCACGAAACTATCCCATCACAGTAGCCTCTGTAAACACATGCTATGAATTTTTTTGTAGACCCTGAATTTCTTACAGTGGTCAAGATTACTAGATCACCCCCTAACGGATTATGACAACATAAAATACAGCCGCACGAATCATAATTCACCATAATTAGACACAACACACGTTTTAAGCCTTAAACCACCCCACCTTGAGATTTTATCAACTCAACTCACTAGGGAAACTCTAACAAGGTACTTAGGCCCTAACCATTCTATAGCGGCTGAGAGGGTCATTACATCAAATACCAATTAAAAAATCATTCTTCCCCAAATAGACAAGAAAGGGAATACAAAGGAAATATACCTAAATTAGTGAAAAGCTGGGGAAACTTGTTGTGCATGTCTGATTCAGTCTCTCAAGTGGCCTCTTCAACAAGATGGTTCTTCTCGTGGACCTTACAAATGAAATCTCCATTGATATCAACCTGCGGTCCTCTTTATCTAGTATAGCCACAGGTTCCTCTTCATCAGACAGATTTTTATCAAATAGAACCGAATCCTAGCGAATAATATATTTCCCATCTCCATGATATTTCTTCAACATGGACACATGAAACACCAAGTGAACTCTCAATAAACCTGGAAGCAAAGACAATTCATAGGCTACCTACCCTACACGCTTAAGAATTTTGAATTACCCAATGAACCTCGAATTGAGCTTACCTCATTTGTCAAACCTCATCACACCCTTCATGGGTGAAACTTTGAGAAACACTTGCTCCCCTACCATGTACTCCATATCCTGACCTTCTAGTTTGTATACTTCTTGTGCCTACTATGGGCTACTAAGATCTTGTCTCTAATGACTTCACCTTCTCTAATGAATCCATCAACAAATCAGTACACCAAGGTCTTACCTCAAAAACATCAAACCACCCAATGGAAGATCTGCATCTCCTCCCTTATAGCACCTCAAATTGAGCCATGTCGATACTTGAGTGATAACTATTGTTATTTGCAAACTCAACCAATGGCAATAACTGGTTACAATAACCACCAAAGTGTATCACGCACAGGCGAACCATGGCTTCCAAGACCTAAATCATCCGCTAAGAATGAATATCCATCGGTCTGAGGGTGAAAGGTCATGATAAGGTCCAATCTAGTACCTAACTCTGCCTGCAATGTTCTTCAAAAGTTAGAAGTAAAATGAGTATCTTCATAGAAAATAATGGAAACCAGAAGTCTATGCAAACCAACCACCCCATGAATAAAAATCTTGTCTAACTTCTCTACATTATAAGTCACTTGCATTGTAATAAAGTATGCAGAATTAGTCAATCTATCCATGATTACCCACACAGAATCAAAATTATCTAAAGTCTTTGAAAGACCAACCACAAAGTTCATTGCAATCCTTTCCCACTTCCATTCAAGAATGGGCATTCTCTGAAGTGTCCTTCTAGGTCTCTGGTGCTCATACTTAACCGTCTAACAATTTGGATATTGTGCGACAAAATCAACAATATCATGCTTCATCCAATGTTGCCTCAGATCACAATACATCTTGGTGGTTCTAGGATGTATAGAATACCTCAAACTATGAGCCTCTGCAAGAATAGTCTTCATCAAATCATCTAACCCAAGCCCTAGCTAGTTCATTTAGCAAAACAAAACAATTATCAAGGCATAATCATTAAATCTTAAAAATTTAATAAAATAAAATGCGAAAGTCTGACTAACACATCCTCAAAATCTGAAAGTCATCATACAAGGACGTTGACTAAACAATGTCTAAGAATAATCTAAAACTACTAATAAATAGTGATGTATGAAAATAGAAGACATGTGTAAGCTAAGAATGATTCGTGGAAGCCATGAAAAGAAGTAGCTCACCCTCAAATCGATCAATTGATAACGCTAGATGCAAGGTCTTGTCGAATCCTCTAGAACACAATCTGCACTCAGAAAAAGAAGTGTAGGAGTAGCATCAGTACAAACACCTATGTACTAATAGGTATCATAGGCCGAACTGAAATAGTAGAAAATATATGTCAACAAGAATAAAAACATGTAATAAGTACAACAGCACATAATCAAATAATTGATTAATCAAATAGTCACCAAAACCAAGTAGTTACATTAACCAGATAAATCACCAGGTCCAGACATATCAATGTCAATGAGTAAAAGACGTATAAGTCCCCAAAACAGACATAAAATTCATCAAATAACCCTGCAAATATAATATAGTCATATCACAAACATGGGTTCATGCCCATATTGATCTCTCAGACATGTAGGTACCTCATCAGTCTCATGATAATCACTCAATCTGTACATACATGCTAAAGGATCTTATTTCTGCCTAACTTGTCATGACCTACATGGGACAATCTAAGGTCCATGTATAGTACCCACGTGGTACCTGCTCCACCTTATAAATGCTCGTTCATAAGTTTACATCGAACTCGAGCCACTCAACAACAAAATAGTATGTATATTATTTATTACTCTCATCATGTCATAGTATGTTCTTATCTTAATCATCTCTCAAAATAATATCACAAGTACACAATCAATAAATGGTTCACTTTATAAACATAAGTCATTTAAAGACAGGCTTCAACAGTTAAGCTTATTCATGCAAGCAATGTCAAGCCAAATAATTAGTCATCTAAGAATTATGTCTGAAGACCAACCAACATTCCATCAATCCAAAATACATACACGAGACTATATTAAGTCTAATTCCACATAAAACCATAACCTACCTCAATTGAAGAATCTGAATCAACAAGATACTTTGCAAGATCCTTGCCTTTCTTCCACACCTCAGAATATTCAAAGTCTAGAATCAAATAATATTAAGAGTAATTAATCATCTACTCTTTCAAATTCAAGTCTTGAGAATTCAACCCACTAACTCTACCCTTATTTGAGGTTTGTAGTGTTTCCTAAGGATTATTTACCCATAAACTAGTCTCACATTATTCGCATTATCATCATTCATGGAGTTTCTACTCTAATTTTCCCCTGTCAAGCAGTTTTTATGCTAAAGGTCTCATTTTTATGGAACACAAGGTTCATAAATCCTACACTTCAAGTTAAATTACAACAATTACATGCTAGGAAGTGTTAGTCTACACCCTAGAAGCATTCTAGATGATTATTTCATCTACTTATAGGTCTTCTCACCCTTTCATGAACCTAGGGTTCTAACGTATAATCTCCCCAAAATAATCACCCTAGCGATTCTATAATGATAACAGGTAACTAAGAGAAAAGGTTGATGGAATTACTTACCTCAATCAAATAAAATCACCCTAGCCTTGGGAAAATTGCCTTTTTAGAGCTCCGAAATGACGTTTCGGAGTTTATGACATAAAACTCGGAAAACTGACTTAAACAGGTATTCTGCCTCCCATCATCCACTGTAGGGACCCCTTTCTCGCTATAGCAAGATAGTTGTGGCAACTTGGGCTTGGTATAGCAAGCTTTGGTAACTTTCTGTAATGATCCACAGTGGCTACAAGTCATTTATGACTTGTCGGGATTGATAGTTCAGTTCTCACGCAGTTCATTTGTGTTTTAAGACTACTTCTCTATTTTAAAAATCTTAAAGTTAAAAGAGTTGACTTTGGTCTACATTCAGATGGAAATTCCATTAGTGATGTTAGCTCCAGAATATTGACTTTAGGCTAGTAGGACCTTTGGTTTGGGTCGCGAGGCTTTTGGACTCTTTTTGGGTACTTGAGTATATTTTAAGAAAAATCGACAAAGTGTTGACCTCGGTCAACTTCATCAAGATGATCTCCATTGTTTATTTTGATTATTCTTTTGATTCCAGAATGCCATTTTCAGTTGGGTATCATCTTTGTTTTATGTTCACGGGGTTCCAAATGAATCTCGAGGGCCCATCTAATGATTTTTAGCCTTGAAGTTTTTGCTAGTTTTTGTTGTTCCTAGTGCAAGGCCATTTTACCCTTTGCGGAAGTGAGAGGTGGCCACGTTCGTGATGACTGCATATGTAACGGGTCCACTGCCTTCACAAATAAAGGTTTCAGTGATCAAACCCTACTTCTTCTCTGCATACGCGAGGAGAGGGCCGCATTCGCAATGCTCGCATATACAGTGGGGTCCTCGCCTATGCGAAGAAGGACCCCTGACACTTGTATAATGTTTTCACTTTATTTTCTCCTCCAGAATTCTGAATTTCTCCATTGATATAGAGCTTAGCTGGTGGTGGAGCATCTGATCATTCCAAATAATTCTGGTGAATTCACCATGTCCCTCCGTTCTTTTTCCGTCATTTCTTCGCGTGTATCCCTCATAAATTTTGTGAAATTTCAAGTTTCGATTTCTCTGATCAAGTGGACTTTTGGGGTATTTTTAAGCCCTGAAACAAGTGATGTTTGTGCCCAAATTTAAGGCATGGGTTTAGAAACCCGTTGCGAACATAATTGTGAATTTTTTTTGTTTTATTAAGCAGGCTCCGAGTGTTGATTTTTGGACTCCATTTCTGGCCTGAATTTTCATATAGAAATATGAGTGTAATCTTTCACGTTTTGACACCTAGATTATATTTATGATAGAGTGGTAGCATTTTAAGGCCATTTAGAAAGGGAAGGCACATGACTAACTGTTCGGCTCCAAGGTAGGTTACAGTTCACTTTTTTTAGACCTGACTTAGTTAGATTTTTTATGTTATAAGTTACTTGAATGTTAGGGTAGATTTTAGGTTAGATTTAGGCTTAAATCCTATTTCTTTATATTTGGCCATTTCCAGGACTGTATAGTAGAATTATCATGTTTATCTTTAGTTTAGGGCGCTGTAGTCTCGTTATGTTAGCCTAAAATCCTTAGTATAATCTTTAAGGAGGTTTTAGAGGTAGAGTAGGAATTATCAATCATTTTACTTTATCATCCCATTTTCCATACTTCTTCTTCCATTTACTATGTAATTGTGGGGCCGAGGCCATAGCTCATATTTTGATGGACTCCCAGGTTAGTCATCTTGTTTGAAGGGTGCGTTTTCCCTGTTTGATATGTACATATACTTGTATTCTCTATGATGGCACACATATACTCGTTCATGCATATACATGGCTAGTGTACGAGATTTGAGAAAAATATGAGATTTTGATTAAAAGATGAGATTTTCTACTTTTACTATAGTTTTTTGATTTCAAAAAGGAATTTCATAGGTTTTATCTCTATTTTTAGAAATAAAGGACAGTACCACCTTTGTATTCAGTCTGAGGGATGTTTTTGGACCTTTTCTCTATTTATTTTTTTATTGATGAGTTTAAGGTATGATTTTTGGTGGCCCGAGGAGCACATATCTGAGTTTTTCTTTTATTACATATGTTGATGAGTTCTAGGGCAACTTGTGAGATGGTTTGGGGAGCCTATGGGGCAATATCGCGAATTGAATTTTGGAGTTTTTACTTTACTGCATTGGCCATCATCCCATGATGCATTGCACTCTCTTATATGCACTTGAGTGGTCTATCACATTATTATTATCTTCACCATTGTTTTGGATGGCACTTGCTTTTCAGTTTTTTCTTGTGATAACTAGATTTAGATGGATCTCGATAGTTAGTTTACTTTACTGTTCTTTATATCATATATTATCTTTCTGAGCTTGATCAACCTATGATGCCTACTAAGTACCCCATGCTTTTGTACTCATACTATATTTCTGCGTCTTTTTCTGAGGCAGCACCTAGTACGAGCCACCCTCGTTGACCATCCACTCATTCGTGGATAGTTGTTGTTCAGATCATGGTGAGCTCCCGACATTTGGAGATTTTATTTCTTTTCATCTATTCTTATCTGTATTTTATATTTTTGTAGATAGTAGTACCTTGTATAGCACTATTCATGTACTTGGACGCTCTTGTACCGGTGACACCAGGTCCGAGGTTTATTTCTTGTATATATTCCGTCTTTCCTGGTCTCTTAAGGGCCTTTTTTATATTTTGTACTATTGGGTATATATCTATATTGTTGGCCTATAACTTATTATTATTTTCTTTTCTTCTTTGCTTATTTATAGTATCATGTTCTTGAGTTAGTTTTCCTATTGGGGGGTTTTAGTAGGCTCCATCATGGCTTGATTTTGGGTCATAATAGAGTGGTACCAGAGCTTTAGGTTCACCGATCTTACCAATACATGAGTAAATACCTAGTAGAGTCTTATGGATTGGTATGATGACGTCAGTATCCTATCTGCGGGAGGCTATAGGGCATTCTTAGGAAAATTTCCACCTTGATTGATTCCTTATCGTGCGTCCTTGATCGTGACAACTTCTAAGCATCTTTTTTTTTACTCTTTCTCATATGGTTCAGATGAGATTAGTAGCAGGTGAAGACGAGGCCCTTGCGCTTGTAATTAGAGTCCCAACTAGGAGGCTAGGCAGAGGTCGACCCAGAGACAGAGGTAGGGCATAGGTTGCAGCACCAGTTTAGGCCCAGGCTAATGAACCATCACTAGAGCTAGATATAGCAATTGAGGAGGTTCAGTATGATCCAAAGGGCATGGGGCCAACCCAGCATATGACAGGTTTTGTGGCTATATCAATCTTACAGGATAAGCTAGTTTGTCTTCTTCGATTTTTAAAGGGCATGTCACAGCCTGAGGCTTCACCAGGTACGCCTATTGGCTCACAAGTTAGGGATGAGGCTCAGACTTTAGCTCAGGTAGTGGCATAGGGTTCAGGAACACAGTCTGCTACTAAGGCTCCCCGATTGGAGGTATTGCCCATTACATTGGTTGCTCTGCCTATTCCATCTAGGCCCATTATGTCTTCTGAGGAGAAGAAGATGTTGGGTAGGTTTATTTGACTGGGTCTTCAGAGGTTTTTAGGTGCTCCGAGAGAGGATGCCCATGAGTTTCTAGTTAGTTTCCAGGAAAGGTTGCATAACCTCGGCTTGGTTGTGTCACATGGGGTAGATTATACTATTATTTAGTTAGATGGTGCAACCAGACATTGGTGGAGATCCTATATTGCTTGTAGACCAGCTAGGTTACCTCCTATGACTTAGACTCAATTATTTGAGGCCTTCTTAAAGAAGTATGTACCATGAAATATGAGAAAGCGGCTGAGGGATGAGTTCACCATGATAGAGCAGGGCTCTATGACTGTTTCAAAGTATGAGGTCCACTTTCATGAGTTGACTAGGCATGCCATTATGATTTTGCCTATCGAGCATAAGAGGGTGTGCTGTTTTATGAGAGGGTTGAGTCTACATCTTTGATTGTCTTCAAAGCACCTAGTGGCATCAAGGGAGAGATTTCTTATAGTTGTTGACCATGCTCGCACCATTGAGGATATTCTTTGCCAGGCCTACAGAGGCAATGATAAAAGACCCCGCCACCAGGGTAAATTCAGCAGTTCCCAGTCTAGAGGTAGAGTCTTCTTCAATAAGGGTCAGTAGTAGCAATATTTCTAGCCTAGGCGATGCTACATATTTCAGATGGTCAGAGTGATCAGGGTAACTAGAGCTTGGTTCAGACTTTGTGAGGTGTTTGCTCTGGGTATTCATGCCATAGTTTCCATTCTGATTCAGCAGGGTTATTGTAGTAGGGTATAAATAGTCAGGGTTGTTATGAGTGTAGGGTGTTGGGTCACTACGTTAGGGACTGTCCTTTGATTCAGCGTGTTAGGTGACAGGGTCAGTATAGTTTGCTGAGTCAGCAGGTTCAAGCCCTCAGGGCTCTAGTACCACTGGCCAGAGGCAGTGCACAGGGTATTAGGGATGGTCCTCATGTTGCTCGAGGTGATCGTGGCAGTTAGAGCCACATGTATGCATTTCTTGGCTAGATAGAGGTTGAGGCTTCAGATGATGTCATCACAGGTATAATTTTAGTCTTCTATCAGTCAGCTTCTACTTTGTTTGATCTGGGGTCTATATATTCTTATGTGTCTGCTTATTATGCTACACGTTTGGAGTCTGCTTGTGAGTTATTGCATGTGCCTATGCGTGTATCTACCTAGTAAGCAATTCTTTAGTAGTGGATCATATATATTGGGCTTGTGTGGTGACTATTCTGGGGTACAACACTTGTGTAGACTTGGTTGTGCTGGATATAGTTGATTTCGATGTTATCTTAGGCATGGGTTAGTTGTCTCCTTATCATGCTGTCTTAGATTTCTTTGCTAAGATTGTTACTCTATGGATGCCTGGTATCCCTCCTAATGTATGGAAAGGTGCCAATAGCCACATACCGAGAGTAGTTATATCTTTACAGAGAGCCCAGCGATTGGTTAAAAAGGGATGCTTCGCTTATCTTGCTTTCATTTATGATACTAGATCCATCACACATTTCATTGAGTCAGTTCCTGTGGTTTGCGAGTATTTGGATGTGTTTCCTACTGATCTAGTAGGTCTTCCTCCTGATTGTGATATCGACTTTGGTATTGATGTCGAGCCAGGCACTCAACCCAATTCTCTTTCGCCATATCAGATGGCACCAGTTGAGTTGAGAGAGCTTAAGGAGCAGCTCCAGGATCTTCTGAGTAAGGGGTTTATCATGCCTAGTGTGTCTCTGTAGGGTGCTTATGTTCTGTTTGTGAATAATAAGGATGGTTTCTTGCATATGTGTATTGACTCCAGGCTTCTGAATAAGGTGATTATTAAGAACAAGTATCTAATGTCGCATATTGATGATCTATTTGACCAGCTACAGGGTGCAGTGGTGTTCTCTAAGATTGATCTGAGGTCAGGTTATCATCAGTTGAGGATCAGGGCAGTGAATATCCCAAAGACTGCATTTAAGACTCGATACAGCCATTATGAGTTTTTAGTCATGTCTTTCGGATTGGCCAATGCCCCAACAGACTTTATAGAGTTGATAAACTATGTGTTCAGAGCCTACTTGGATTCTTTTGTTATAGTGTTCATCAACAACATTTTGGTGTATTCGAGGAGTAAGGAGGAGCATAAGCAGTATTTTAGAGTTGTACTTCAGACCTTACGAGATCAACAGTTATATGCCAAATTCACTAAGTGTGAGTTTATGGGCTTCTAAAATATCTTTTAGTCCATGACCAATACCCCAGTTGGTCCTATACATGTGACCCGCTATCAGGAAAAGAATTGCAATAGCTAAATGGTGATGGGCAATATCAGTCAGCCACAGACCCCCAGTTACTGGATCTAATCCTCCACGAAAAGTAAGAAAGTCCGCATATTTTGACCAATTCAAGGTGAAAAATGGGGTTGCTCCCTCGGCAAAACTGGGATAAAGTTGAGCCAAAAGATCTCGATTCAAGATAAATTCATGAGGAAGTGGTATCTCTTTAGGATCTACTCCAGCGTTTAGAAATTGGTTAATCGGTAAAGATACATGTACTTGATGCCCCGCCCAAGAGAGAGACCCAAGTCCTAGTAGCCCTGCCAAATGGTGATTCAGCATAGATTCTACATCTTGAAACCAAGCCAATTTTGTTGGCTTGAGTCTGTGGCATTCTTGGACACGTGGTGTCCAAGGATGGGATTATGGTAGATCCGACAAAGATTGTGATAGTTCATGACTGGGCTAGGCCTACTTCTCTTATCGAGGTTCGCAGTTTTATTGGGTTGGCAGGTTATTACAGATGGTTTGTGGAGGAATTTTCTTCTATAGCAGCTCTATTGACTAGATTGACTAAGAAAAATATCCCCTTCTAGTGGTCTGACGAGTGTGAGGCGAGCTTTCTGAGGCTCAAGGCCTTATTGACTTCAACTCTGATTCGTACTCTTCTGATTGAGGGCCAGGGTATTACTGTATATTGTAGTGCTTCTGGAGTTGGTTTAGGTTGTGTATTAATGCAGCAGGGCCGAGTGATTGCTTATGCCTCCAGACATCTGAAGGTTCACAGGAGGAACTACCCCACCCATGAGCGGTGGTGGTCTTCGTGTTAAAGATTTAGAGGGACTATGTGTATGGCGTGCATTGTGAGATCTTCACAGACTATCGTAGTCTTTATTACATTTTCAGAAAGAACAATCTAAATTTGAGGTAGCTGGAGTTACTAAAGGACTATGACATCTCTATTCTCTATCACCCGAGCAATGAAAATATGGTACTGGATGCCTTAAGCCATAATGTAGTGCGTATGGGTAGCTTGGCATTCCTTACAGTAGAGGAGCAACCTTTAGCTTCGGACATCCAGTCCTTGGCTAATAAGTTGGTTAGACTTGACATATTTTAGCCTGGCCTTATTCTTGCTTGTGTTGAGGCTAGGTATTCACTGGTAGAGAAGATTTGGGCACAGAAGTTTGATAATGCGAGGTTGAGGATCATTTGTGATAAGGTGCTGAGTGGTGAGGCTAGGAAGGCGACTTTGGATTTGAAAGGAGTTCTTAGGATTGAGGATCGTATTTGTGTTCTCAGAGTTGGTGATTTTTCCAGGTTGATCTTGGAGGAGGCTCATTGTTCTAGGTATTCCAATCATCCTTGGGCAGCTAAGATGTACCGCGACTTGAGACAACACTACTAGTGGTGTAGAGTGAAGCGAGATATCTCAGATTTTGTGTCTAGGTTCTTGAATTGTCAACAGGCGAAGTACTAGCACCAGAGACCAGGTGGTTTGACTCAGTGGCTACCCATTCCTGAGTGGAAATGGGAGTGGATAATTATGGACTTCGTGGTGGGCTTGCCACGTACCTTGCAAAGGTTGGCTTAGATTTACATTAGTGAGATTATCCATTTGCACAGGGTGCCTATTTCTATTATTTCTGACCGTGGTACTCAGTTTACTTCATGTTTTTGGAGGTCTATTCAGAGAGAGTTGGGTACCCGAGTTGAGCTTAGCACTGTTTTTCACCTGCAGACTGATGGTTGGTCAGAACGTACTATTCAGGTTCTGGAGGATATGTTACGACCTTGTGTTATTGACTTCGGAGATCAGGGGATCAGTTCTTAGCCTTGGCAGAGTTCGCGTATAATAATAGCTACCACTCCAGTATTTAGATGGCTCCATTTGAGGCATTGTTTGGTAAATAGTGCAGGTCTTCGATAGATTGGTTTGTTGTCTTTGAGGTTCGATCGTGGGGTACTAACTTACTATGTGATTCTATGGATAGAGTTTGAGTCATTCAGGAGAGACTACATACTTCCCAGAGTAGGCAAAAGAGTTATGCTGACCAAAGGTTTTGAGATTTAGAGATTATGGTTGGTGATTGAGTTTTCCTTCAGGTGTCGCCCATGAAGGGTGTGATGAGGTTCGGGAGAAAGGGCAAGCTTAGCCCTAGGTTTATTGGGCCGTTTGAGATCTTTCATCGCATTGGGGAGGTAGTATATAAGTTACCCTTGCCTCCTGCTCTTTCAGGTGTTTACCCTATTTTCCATGTGCTGAGACGGTATGTTCCGGACAAATCGCATATACTTCAGTGGGATTCAGTTCAATTGGATGAGTCTATCTTTCAAGGAGGAACCTGTTGCTATTTTGGATAGGCAGGTTAGACAGTTGATGTCCAAGGATATCCCATCAATTAAGGTTCGATAGTGGCATCGTCCTATAAAGGAGGCTAATTGGTAGATCGAGTCTGACATGCAAACCCATTATCCTCACCTTTTTGAGCCTTTAGGTACCTTCTTTTCTTTAACTTTTGAGGGTAAAAGTTTTTTTAATAGTGAATGTTGTAATGACCCTTTTGGTCATTTCCTCTATTTTCATGCTTTTTCTGTGTTTCGAGCTCTCCCACAGTGGCTGCAGGTCATTTATGACTTACCGGGACTGACAGTTTGGTACTCGAGCAGTTCGTTTGTGTTTTAAGCCCATTTCCTTATTTTGAAACTCTTAAAGTTGAAAGTGTTGACTTTGGTCAATATTCGGAGAAGATGGGCTTGGATGGAAATTATGTCAATTCTGTTAGCTCCATAATGTTGACTTTGGGCTAGTGGGAACTTCGGTTTGGATCTCGAGGCTTTCGAACTTATTTTGGGCAATTGGGTAACTTTTAAGTAAAACTAGCAAAGTGTTGACTTCGGTCAACATTTCATCAAGACGACCTTCATTGGTCATTTTGATGATTTCGTTGAGTCTGCCATGCCATTTCCAATTGGGTAGCATGTTTATGTTCACAGGGTTCCAAACAAATCCCGAGGGTCCATCCGCTGATTTTTAGCCTTGAGATTTTTGTTTTTGCTGGTGCAGGTCTATTTTACCATTCGCGTATGCAAGGGGTGGCTGCATTCATGACGCCCCATATGTGGTGGTTCCCCGCCTTCATGAAAAAAGGTCTCCTTGACCCAGCCCGCTTTCTCTCTGTGTACACGAGGAGGGGGCCGCATTCGCGATGCCCGCGTATGAGGTAGGGTCCTCGCCTACCCGAAGAAGGACCCCTGGCACCTATATAATGTTTTCACTTTGTTTTCTCCTCCAAAAATCTGAATTTCTCGATTGATATAGATCTTAGGAGCTTGTGGTGGAGCATCTGATCATTACAAATAATTATGGTGAGTTCACCATGTTCCTCCGTTCTTTTTCCGTCATTTCTTCGCGTGTATCCCTCATAAATTTCATAGAATTTCAAGTTTTGATTCCTTTGATCAAGTGGACTTTCGGGCTATTTTGGGCACCTAAATGAGTCTCTTTTGTGCCAAAATTTTGGGAATAGCTTTAGAAACCCGTTGTGAACATAATTATAAAATTTATTTTCTGTTTCATTAAGCGAGCCCCGAGGGTTGATTTTGGGACCCAATTTTTGGCTTGAATTTTCATATAGAAATATGAGTGCCATCTTTCTTGTCTTGACACCTAGATTATTTTATGATAGTGTGGTAGCATTCCGAGGCTATTCAAAAAAGGAAGGCACACGATTGATGGTTAGTGCTTGCAGTTCGGCCCCAAGGTAGGTTACGGTTAACTTCCTTTAGACCTGGCTTAGTTAGATCTTATATACTATAAGTTACCTGAACGTTAGGGTAGGTTTTAGGTTAGATTTAGGATTAAATCTTGTTTCCATATATTTGGCCATTTTTAAGATCGTAGAGTAGAATTATCATGTTTATCCTTAGTTTAGGGCGCTATAGCCTCGTTATGTTAGCCTAGAATCCTTAGTGTAAGCTTTATTGAAGTTTAGAGGTAGGGTAGGCATTATTTGTTGCTTTACTTTATTGTCCCATTTTTTTGTACTTCTTCTTTCGTTTACTATGTAACTGTGGGCACGAGGCCATAGCTCAGATTTGGACGGAGTAGTAGGTCAATCATCTTGTCTGAAGGGTGTTTTTGCCTTGTTTGATATGTACATATACATGTATTTTGTATAATGGCATGTATATATTCATTCATGCATATGAATGGCTAGTGGTACGAGATTTCAGAAAAATATGAGATTTTGATGGAAAGATGAGATTTTCTACTTTTACTACGGTGTTGACACCCAATTTTTGCCCTCCACATTCCTAATTAATATTCGAGCTTCTATTATTTTAAAATAATTTTGAAATAATTGTTTGTTTTTTTAAGACTTTAAATGTCTTCAAAAATAATTTGAGGTTAATTTAGTGATTTTAGATGAAATATGTATACTCTATATTTAATTATATAGAGGTACATAATTTTTACTTAAAGAAAGATTTTTGAAATTTATTTTCGAATAAAATCATGTTTTAAGTTGAAAAATGCTACATTTTCCTCAAATTGATCATATGATTAATTCTTTGATTTTGAACGAGTTATTTATGATTTATAAAATAATTATTCTTAATTTTTAAAGTTAGAAGCTCGTTTAAATTAATTGGGGATTTAATTCATTTTTCAATTTCGACCTAAATTCTCTAATGTAATTGATTTGGCCATATGTTAAACAATTTGGTTAGCTCTTAAATCAAATATGACCACATTTGCAAAGCAATATGGCCAATTCCTTAACCATTTTTCTTTCCTCTCATTTCAGCTGACCTTGGCCCAAAATAATTGATCTCCCAGCCCACTACTTATCAGACCAAACCCGAGCCCACTCTCTTATTCCCCTCACACCATCAGACATATACATACTCCTAATATACATACAAAAACACACATTATTCCCTCACATATACACACCTCACGCCCCCACACGACACCATTTTTCCCAAAAAAAAACGCACACACCCTCATTGACGCACCTCGTACAAACACCAGTACACCCCACCCTTCATCTTCTCCGTCCTCTCTCTAACAGACCCCAAACCCTAATATTTCCCAAACGTTCCCAACGAACTCAGCAACAACAACTCGCAAACGACGACACCAACAACTTCAAAACGACTTCCAGATTCTCTCAATTCCAGCTAGGTTCGTCAAAACTTCGTCCATCTCCGTCAAAGCATGTGCTAGCAACCAAGAAGGTTCTAGATTTTACCCTAGGTGGCAATTCTTCCGCAAAACTCACGAATTGTTGTACAAATTCATACAAGGACGATGAGATGTAACCTTCTCTGTTAAGGAATTTCAAATTTCCTCAAAGGAAATTCCCATTTACCCCATTCGTTTCCCCCCATTTCAGACCTGAAAATTTCCCTATATGAACCCCCCTCTTCCATTGAGTTGGGTAGCTAGCTTTTGGGGAAAAATTGGGGATTCTGGAGGAGCATTCCTCTAATCTCACGTAACCAAGACTTTCAGAGAGAAACACACTAAATATTTGGATTTTGGCGAAATTGTTTCAAGTTCTGGTGGTGGAAGATTTCTCCGACGGAGCTTAAAGTCCTAGTACGTTCCCAAAACTGGTAAAGGCTCCACCTTTTTTTCTTTGTATTTTCTTTACGATTGAGAGTCATGATGATAGATTTTATTTTAAATTTCATGTTGGTTTGGACTGGTCTTGTTTGAAATGCATCTGAATGTTGTGATGAGGATTTAGGAATGAGATTCTAGAGTTCGTTTGCCAATTTGAAGCTGTTTTTTTTTTCAAGTTTAAAGATCATCAAAAAATTTGGTTTGTTACTCACTGTTTTACGGATGTTTCATGTATTCATGTAATTATTCTGGTTTATATTGTTTTGGGGGTACGAGCAGCTTGTTGACCTTATAGGTTCTTGAAAGTTTTCTTTCTTTTTCATGTTTCCTGTTTCCCCCTCCCCCCAACTTAGTGATTGCTCTTGTGTTCACGCATACGTTGTTGTGCTATTCATGTGTGTATTGCAAAGGTCTTCTTAAGGATTTCTCTGGTTCATTGTACCAAGTAGAGTCCATTAAAGAAGAAAAAGTCTCTAAGGATTTGTTTTCCCTAGCCTTGCTCGGAGCTTTAATTCAAGGGATGGAATGGAGCCTTCATTTTAGCCCTTCTTTTATCCCTAAACTTTGCTTCTCGAGCTCTAAAACGAGCGTAGTTGCATAATTGATTTCGAAAGTTGTTTGTTTCCATTCCACTCTTTGTTTGATTGTTAAGATTGCTGAAACTCGAACTCATATACTATGAGGGTTGTTGATCTGAGTCGATGAGAAAAGCATTCCTAAGATATTTTGTGAAATCCACGACCTAAATTAAGCTAGCTTCAAGCTCAAAGCCTATCATTTGGATGAATCATAATTAGGATGCTTTCTTTTTGTCTTCCCTTAAAAATTCTCCAGAAACCATTTGTGTTGCTATGAAGGTCCAATACCCGAGCAAAGTTATAAGTTTTAGACTCACCAAGTAGTTAGGATTTGTTCCTCTTGAAATTTGGGTCGTCCTTAATGAAGTGTTTAAGTTTACCACATTCTCATTTAGATTTATCTCTTCTTTTGAGTTCAAACTCGTCTTGATTGATTCCTTGCGTGATATATACCAATTAGTCAATTTGGTTTTTCCTTCCCTGTACTACACCCTCTGTTAACTAAAACAAAGAACTAATGACAGCTCTTAAAATTAATTTTGTTCAAGTTCCTGGTAGTGCAGATAATCCATTCTGATATACATTTTGTGGGCATTAGGATCCTTTTTGCCTAAATTTTCATTATGCCACATAGCTTAAAATATGACATCTAAATATGTTCACGTCCTATAGAGATTTCCTTTGTGTGTATGACTTTATTTTGAGTGGGTTTCTAACCACTGCCTCCTTGTTTTGCATATGATTCTCCGAGTTCAAAATGGACCACCCCTCATTGCATAAATCGTGACGGGCCAAGCAGGCCCAAACTCTATCGAGTTGACATCAAGGCCCCAAAGGGGTAATAATCGATTGAAGAAAAGAAAGTGTGTGGCCTAAGTGCTACACACGAATGAAAATGAAGCTAAAATATAGGGTCAAAGTCGAAGATGGAGTGGAAAATGGGCTTAATCCAATTAAATTTGGTAGTCCAAAATGGACAATTTGTAGGGGCTTGGGCCTTAGTGCCTAAACCCAACTCCTTTTCTCTCTTTTAAATACTTGTATAATTTTAGAATCTTATTTGTATAAATTCTAACTTCCTTATTTTAACTTAGTTATTTTTCTTTCAGAGTACCATGTTTTATTTTCACAAAGTTATTCATCTTGTTCTAAAGACGGTTAAATATTTAAAATTTTGTATAAGTTCTTAAGAAATTATCACCAAGTTTTACTTGCAAATTTCGTCTAAATAATTGTCTCATCTTTTCTACAAATAAAAAATGATTTCATAAATAAATCTCTTTTTATCAAATAAATTCCCATGCTTTTGAAGTTAGTCAAATAATATAAGTTAGAAAAATAACTGTATAACCGCAAGTTAGCGGACATTTTAGGTGCCTTAAAAACCTTCCTAAAATATTAATATGAACTTCTTACTCGGATTTCTTAAATTCAAAGATTTTTATCTGTTTCAATCTCTTGAATATTTTTTTCAAAGGTTTTCTTGATTTTTCCTTAAAATTAAGTGGCGACTCTGTTTTAATTAAATTTGGAGATTTCTATAAGTTTTTGAGTTTAATTCAAGTCAAAACCATTTCAAAAACGAAGTTGCTTTTTCTTTTCAAAAGGGAAGTGAAAAATGTGATAAAACAGAAATGGCGACTCCACTGAGAATTAACTAAGTTCTAACAAAAATATTTTTCTAACTTATTTTCTCTATTTGAACTAACTATTCGGGAATGTAATAATTTTTATTTTCGCACCTATTTGCTTATGTGTTTAAATTTTTGCAAAATATTATTGTTGCATTCATGGCATACAGGTTTCACCGAATGGAAAAATTAGAATGCATCAGAAAAAAGTGATTAAGCATGTCTTCGAGGTCACTTCTCAGAAAAAAGTGATTACGCATGTCTTCGAGGTCACTTCTCAGAAAAAAGTGATTACGCATGTCTTCGAGGTCACTTCTCCACTTAAAAAACAGAATTCTCGAAATAATGAGCAGTTAGTTGGTTCCAGGTTTGCTGGCACTTTTCATTGTTTCAGCCCACAGTTGTCCACTCGGGTTCCCAGTTTCTTTTCAAAACCTACTCTAGTCAAACTAGCATAGAGCGAAGCTAAATTCCTAAAATAGGCATTGACCTAAGTTGACCCGGTACCCCAGGAGTATCGGGCCCATTAGTGAGACCACCTTGAGTCGAAAAGGGGCCCCGGCCTAAAAAGATGATCATACCCTTATGTGTTATTTGAAAGACGTATATGTCGGAAGAATTAGACTATTGTTTCCGAAAGGGGATACCTAACTAGTTGCATGTTTTGTAGGATGTCTAGTCTCCTCAAGTTTTAAATGGTCGTGAGTCCTCTTGTACAACTCCAAATGTGGTGGTATGGTTTTACCGAGACTCAGCGTCGACATGTGGGTACGCATTTGGACACTTACCATCACTAATGAGAATGAAAGAATGTCCTGAGTCAATACAGGCCCTCACCGATCATTGGGAAAATGATAGGATGGTTTTCAGGTTCGGATCTGTCGAGTTAACACCAACTATAGAAGAAATACAAGATTTCTTCGATGGTGTTGGAAATGTCGCCAAAATGAGACTATGTCCAGAAGAAGATGTGCTTATACCAAACAAACCAACAACAGAGGAGATAGAAAAAATGCTTAAGTTGAGCAAATATGCATGTAATTGAATAGGAAATTCAACTGTTTCCTTTCATAACATGTACTTACGTTTTGGCGTTAAGGAAGGGTTTTTGAACTATCAAAATGAATTTATATCTTACAAAGATTAGGATGAAACTAGGACTTTGGCCTTCGCCATTGCCTTCTTAGGGGCCATGGTGTTTTCACAAAATCGGGATCACTCCATCAAAACTCGAGTCATCATGGTAGCCAATTCTATCTTTCACGGCCTTAAGAAGGATGTAAAAATCAAATACTTTCCACTGGCGCCCGTTATTTGGGAGATATCTATCGGTCTTTGGGAAGGTATCGAAGTGGGCATGGTTTATTTCAGGGATGCCATTTTCTTCTCCAAATGTGGATTCTGAGTCATGTGATTATAGAAGATGCACCACCCGAACTTCCTTCATTCGAGAGAAAAGATAGAATCAGGAATTTCAACAAGAGGGTAGAGGATAAACAAATAAGCCTAGAAATGTCAAAAGGAGAATGGGCTCGGATCTTTGCAGGGTTGAGGGAGGATAATATCCAATGAATGCCATATCACTTATTTTCCAAAGTCGTCATTATTGAAAGCGAAGGAATGCCCTTCTTACCAGTCCTTGGGATTCAAGGAATTCAACCTTTTGTCCCCCAAAGAGTCATGAGATAGTTCGGAAGAATGCAAACTGAAATTGAAACTGGTCATATGGGAGTCTATGTTGTCGACTATGGAGATGACAAAACCCCACTAGTAGCAGAGATCTTCAAAAGCTAGAGAAAGAGCGTCAAAGAGAAAACCACCGCAGGACTCACTGTGTATAGGTACAAAGCTGGGTGCACCGAGGGTTACAAGGCTTGGCTAGAAAGAGACTTGCAAGGTTTGGCTGAAAACAGGCCTCAGATTAGTTCAAAATCCAGAATTCATCTCCAACTTCAAGAACTTCAAAAAGAGTTAGCTCAGGTTAAGTCGGAACGAGCAAGAGATCGACGTACCATTGATGATCTCACCCAAGAGCTTGAAAGTATGAAAGTAGGAGTGAACAAAATGGTCTCCACCATGACTAAGCAATATATGGGCTTTGATGAGTTACCAAGAGAACAGAGGTCGCTTGAAGTCAGACCGAGTATTCAAAGAGATCATACGATCTTCTAGAGATTGCAAAAAAGGTCAAAAGGGGTCAAATAGAGGAAGGATCATCATCAGAGAACCTTATCATCACCCCAACGTGGGTTTATCTTTATGTATTGCTTTCCCTAAAAATACCCCTGCGTGGGTTTCTATTTCCTATGTATACCTCTGCATGGGCTTACTCTATTTCGCCCTTGCACGGGTTTATTTTATGCACTATTTTCTCTTTCCCTGCACAAAATGTATCCCCCATTGGGTTGCTTGTATCCCTTACGAGATATACGTCTTTCAAAATGCTAGGCCTACCTTTGGCACAAAAAGGTCACCAAGTTAGGATACACGCGTTATTCTATATTTTTATGTGTTATAATTGCTTTATGTGCTACATGTGTTGCTTGAATCAAGAGTAAATTGATCCACTCTTATTTTTCAAGGAATTTTAGAACACCGTAGGCAGAAATATAATCCCACTATGCAAAGTCCGACCAAATACTTCTAGTCCTCCAAGTTTCTCCGAAAATCCTAAAGCCTTCTAAAAATCTCCATTCTTTCAGGAAAGGTTGAAATGGAAGCTGTAATCATGCGCAAAAGAATTCTAAGGGTTCAAGAAGAAATCGAGGAAGTTCAAAAGAAGCACGAGAAAGTCAATCGACTAATGAAAATCTCCCTAGCTAGGTCCAAAGAGGTGGAGGAGCAGACCGCCAAAGCCAAAGAAAGGATTCCCGTAATTAATCATATAGTGGGCAAACAAAAGGCCGAACCAAACTTTGATCTGGAACTCGAAGAACTTTTCCTAGAATTTGGGGACATAACTGGAGGGTTGGAACAGATCAACAAAGGAAAAGAGAGAGTAATTGAAGAATCTAAGAAAGATGAACAAGTGCTCATGGGGTCCATTTTTGACAAGAACGTTTATGGAAATTCTGGGAAGAATGGTGGAAAAAGTCAACTCCCTGACACAGGAATCAACCGTTAGACCAAGGTCAAGAGTAATGCTGTGTGGCCTACCAGATTTAGGCTAGGAGGTAAGTCTATCACTCTCAAAGTTCACTCCCAAGAGTATGCCAAAAATCCAAAAGTGATCCTCTGTTTAAAAGTTATGAAACTTTGAAAGCTATGGGAGTTCTTCATCCTGACAAATCTGAGATTCGGGTGTCACCCTCAGAATGAACACAAGGAGTGTGCCTATCATCCACATCAAAAAGGGAATGTCACTGATGAATGCAATGCCTTAAGAGCCAAAGTCTACACATGATTAGCAGTGGCCAGATAAGCCACTTGTGGAGTCCCAGAGCTATCCTCGCATGCAACCAAGTTGGTCCTGGCATGCCAATCACCGAGGATGTGTTAATTCGCCATTATGTCTTTACAGTCTTCCAGGATACCTACTATGAGATCTATGCTAAGTTGGTTCAAGCCAAGTTTCTGGACCCAGTAGAAAGAAAGCCAGGAAAGATGCCTAGGGCTTGGCACCAAGGAAAGGAGATTTGCCTCTATCACGCAGGGATAGGGGGCCATGACATCGAGACTTGTCATCACTTTTGAGTTGACTTGGAATATCTCATTGAAATAGGAAGAATTGAGTTGGAATTCCTGCCTTATCACCTTTGAAGATTGAAGATCAAGACCCGCCACTATCCAAATGAAGCTTTAAAAGTAGCAGAGTTTTATTTTGTAGTTGTTTTCTTTATGTCATTTTTTACTTTCCCCTTGTAATCAAAGATAGTGGATGAATGAAATGAAATGAAAATAAACTTATTTATTACCTATTTGTAGTGCCTGTATTCTCTTTCATGAGATACATAGGTAGCCTTTCAAGGCCCGACCCCTATCTTTAAGGAATTTTCATTTCTTCACTTTGAGGAGAACGCCCAAAGGATCCGAAAGTGCAATGGATGAAGTATATGAAGACGAAGACTCAACAAGTCAACTTTCCTGATAAAGTTTACTTATCCAAAATCGATGGGCAAATTCCTGTCCATCGAATCTTTGAGTCAATAATTACCCGTGGATTAATTTACCTTGACAAAAAAGCAACTTTATGTGTTTAAAGAAATTTTTATGTGTTTATTTTCAGTCAGATATCTTGTGTTAATTGCCACTAACGGGATCTGACTTATTTTCCTTTGAGTTTTTATTATCTCAAAAGGTAATAGAAACTAATCTGTGTTGGAGAAACTGGCCGAACATCCTTACTTAACTCGCTCAAAAGCGCACATAGATTCGTTCTCTAACCATCTCTTCTCTAAGGGAAAAATGACTGATAGTGAGAAAGAAAATGTCTTGGCCGTAAGAGATGATATTATTGCTGAACAGAATGAAAAGATTGCAGAGCTTGCAAAAATGTTGGAAAAGATGCAAGAGGAGATATGGAAAGCAACTTACATGGTAAGTTTAGCCATTGCCACTAATACCTCAACTCTGGGCAATTCCCAACCCCCTCTCTAAGTCCCTCCGCTCAATTCTCCTTTGACTGAAAACCAGCCGAGAGATATCCCTTCCACTTCCATCCCCCGACCTTCCAACAAGCCTATCTCTAATAACCCTCCCTATATCGGATCCTCATACCAAATCCATACTCCCCCTATCCAGCGCACTAACCAAAGCAATAACCCAAGTGCCTACAATCCATAAAACCTTCGCCTGAACTACCGAAATACACCACCAAAAATCTACCATTCCCAGAATAACCATCCTAATGTCGCTAAACCACAAAATTATACCTCCATATACCCAAATGCCATTCCACATATCTAGCCTCCGCCTATCCAAGCTATGCCACCTGCCGTTTTCCATGCTATGGTGGAGCCATATACAGCCCTCCCAGAAAGTCCCGAGCTTGACCACTATGAAGAAAAGGAAAAGGAGTTGAAGTCCATGGAAAAGAATCGTGACCATTACATGGCATTAATGAAGGAAGAAATAGCTACGATCAGGGAATCCCGGAGTTCATCTGATGAAAAAGGATATAATTATGATGATCTTTGCATTCACCCAGAGTTGGATCTGCCGAATGGATTCAAAACCCCTAAGTTTAAGATTTTCAATGGTGTTGGGAATCCTGAGGCTCACTTAAGGATCTATTGCGACCAAATGGTCAGTGCAAGGAAGAGCGAAGCTTTGTTAATGAGGTTGTTCAGTCGGAGTTTGAGTGGGGAGGCTTTAGAATGATTCACCGCTCAAGAGTTAAAAAATTGGTCGAGATGGAATGATCTAGCCAGAGACTTTGCTCAGAGATTCACATATAATATGGAAGTTGTTCCAAACCGATACTCTTTGGGTCGTATCAAGCAGAAATTGAATAAGGACTTCCAAGATTATTCTTATCGTTGGAGAAAGGAGGTGGCGAGAGTTTTGCCTCTTGATCTTGGGCGTATTTATATGCCCGTTTGCCTCATTTACCCATGTTTTAGACTTGTTTTGAGGGCAACATTCATGTATATCCTTATGATTATTTGCATTTTCATGGTAGTGAGCTAATATATATGATTAGATGCTTTGCAGGGAAAATATGGAGAAAAATAACCTATGAGAGCTAAAATGGAAGCATAAAAGCATTGGAAAGGAGTTAGCAACGTTCTGGGAGAAAATGAGAGCAAAGGAAGAAAATATGGGTTGTGGCACATCGGTGGCACGTCTCCCCAGCCCCCAAACTACTGAGGGGTATGGCTGGCGCATCGATGGCGCGTCGCCCCAGCCCTGGCAGGCGCATCGGTGGCGCATCGCCCCAGCCCCAAACCCGGAAATTTTCCAGCTTTTTTCTACTCCAAATCCAAGTAGGAAAAGGAGTTATTTTCCTCCTACTCTATAAATACATCTTGAATCACGATTTTTACACAACTTTTGACTTACGAAGAGCTAGGAGCAGCCGTGGAGGCCGAAGAATATTGGTTTCATCTTTTCTTCTCCTTTATTATTTATCTTAAATTTTTCTTTGGATGAATTGTTGTAATTACTCCATGTCTATGTGGAGTTAAGCTTCTCGTTCTAGGATTGTGGTAGTTAACTACATGATTGTTGAATTAAACGATTGATTCAATTATTTGTTTATCATATTAGTTGTTCTTATATTCTTGTGCTTACTATTTTAATGCTTCGCGACCATTAAAATAAATCTATAATTCCTTTGTGAACTCGAGAGAAGAATCATTGGGATAGAACAAAGAATATAGGGAGCAAGACCTCTCTTTTGTAACGTAAAGGGTAGGTTAGCGACTAGGATAGAGATATACCTAGAACGCCTTGCTTGGTTCATACGGGAAGAAATATAAATATTTTTAAAATAAGATGTCACATCCCCGCTCAACGATGTAGTTGTGATGCTATTTTGAATAGGCAACTAGAGGCTCGAGAGACCATAGTTGTAATATCAACCCCGAAATCAACAACTAGATAAACAAACAAGTCGATGAAATTGTTTATTAAACATGATTGTTAGCAGATCCATAGTCCTAGATCAATTTTATCACATTGATTACGTGAAAATCTGCTCTTTGTTGGTTAATTGTTCATTAGTTAACTTCTTCTTTTTTTATTTCTAGATTAGTTAATCATCATCTTTTGAATTTTACGCTTGAATAAATAATTAGAACTAGTTTAATTTAGTAAAATAGTTAATCGACAAGTCCCTGTGGGTACGATATCTGGACTTACAATCCGATATTACTTGTATGACCGCGTACACTTGCGTGTGCGTTAGGACGCAATAAGTTTTTGGCGCCATTGCCGGGGACTTAGAAATTAATTATTTATCTATATTGGACTTTTTCTTTTTATTTATTTAAGTTTTTGTATATATTTTATTTTCTTTAACAGATAGTTTTTTTTTTTATACTCCTCTTAACATGACATCCAGGGTTAAAGATTGGTTGAAGGATCAGTACTATTCATATGTTGGTAATCCTTGTCAGTATTGTGGAGGACCCCACCTGGGTTTCAATTGCCATTATATTCAAAAGGGTGGATGGTGTGAACCTACCCAATCCTTTGAATTTATTGGATGTCATATATGTGGTGGTCAGGATGGCCATTCGAATGGTTGTCCTAACTCTTATTCCCCTTCCCCAAGCCCCTATTATGATTCTTCTGTTGTTTATGATATTGACAGGGGTAATGAAGTGGAGGATGTGAATGATGCTCACCTTATTGATATGCTGAAGCAAATACTAGATAACCTCACAAAGATGACGACACAACTCATAGAAGGTAGAGTTGATCTCAGACAAGAGATAGACCAATTTGGCTCAGATATCCATTACTTGAAGGATCACTTGAAGAAAAAGGTTGAGGCATCTGATGCCCAATCATCAATTGTTGTTGATACTGTCCAACTAGTGGAGCTGAAAGAAGAATTTCATCCATTCAACTATGATATATTCATTGGTGCTAATGTTGAGGAGATGTATAAAAGTGATCTTGTCAAAAATCATGCAAGTTTGGAATTAGGTATTGTTGGACCTCATTCTAATCAATTTTCTACTTTATGTTTGGATGATAACATAAAAATTAATTCATCTGAGCTAGTGGAGAAGTGTAGATGAGGAACAAGGTCCTTACATTCTAAAATCTGCCACACCAAAAAGATAAAACGACATTCCTCACTTAAGGGCCAAGAAGTGCACGATGCGACATCCTTTGCTTGGTCCCTTCATCTTTATACCACCGCCCCTTAAGCGGAGCAGAAAGTTTGACGCAAAGTTAGAGGTGCAATTCATAAGTTCTAAGTGGAAAGAAAACTGGAGCATTCTCAAAAGCTTCACTTTTGTTCGACATCCTTTTCAAATCCACGGATGTGGAGTTTATTAAAACTTCATCTACGTCTACATCACTTTTGATCCAAATGAGAAGGGAATATTACCAAACCTTCTCCTAATGTCTGATTCCTTCTTTTTGGTGAACAAACGTAAAGTATTAGTCAAAATTCTGTCTTTGCTTGACGCCCTTTTTCATGACAACTAATGTGGAATATTATTAATCTCCACGAACGTCTAACTCTTTCTTTCTAATCAATGAATGTGGAGTATTGTCAATGCTCCATTTACAAGAGGCTCTTTTATCAATAATGGGAACTTGCGGTTGTTTTTCTTTTCAAAAGACACCATTTTGGTCCACCCTTACCAATTTGTACTAATTGTACACCCTCGCAACATCTTTCATTACCATCATCACGGTCTCTCTTGGCCTTGTTGAAAGTATTCTCTCTTCAAGAAAATCCAACAATATTTTGAATCCAAAACGTGTCCAAATCTGGATCCATCCATATCAATTTGTATGAACGTAGGTGCACCTCTGGCAAAAAGAGGCTCCAAGACATTTGACGCGTCTACTTGACATTATCTTAATACTTAACCCAGTGTGTTAGTCACATGAATGTGCTTCTCTACCGATCTAAACTAACTCTTTAGCTTTTGTCTATTTTTCGCAATTATTTTCCTTATCCCCTACAGAGGTTGATTATGTTGATCGATAGAATTGGCCGAATAAAGCTATAACCTAAGAATGATTAACACCAAGAATGTTGACCCGACTAGAAGTGCTCCAACGCTAACAAATATATCAGAAACTATTAGAAGAAGAACCGACTCTAATGAGGATGAGTATATCGCCCGTTTAGACCAACAAATCGAGACATTAAGAGAAAAACTTTGTCAAGGCAAGGCCCTGACTCGTCAAACCACAACTACTCTACCTTGCCCTCCCTATTTTCCATCGCTAGGATCTCCGATACTGAAAATCTTTATGTCAACACAACCTCCAAATACTACCATAGACTTAACAAATCCATTATCACCGTTCACACCTGCTAATCCGCAAAATCTTTCTCTCTATACCTCGTATCCCAATATCGTCGCCTCTGCTCAACACTTTTAGCAGACGAATGACACTACCTCTCAAGATCGATATGTTCCCCCATTTTGTGTGGTTGAGACACCTATTTTCACCATACCTACTAAAATCAGATTCCCTATGAAGATGGGGAAAGGAGAGAAAATCGCGGGCAACATACTTGCAGATGAGCTCCGCGATTTAAAGCGAGCAATGATGCATCTCCAAGAAACTCAAGGCAGCGGGAATTTGAACTATGAAGATTTATGCATCCATCTAGACATTGATGTGCCAATCGTGTTCAAAACACCAAAGTTTGATCTATTTGATGGAACGAATGACCCGCATGCTCATCTAAGAGTGTATTGTGACAAATTGGTAGGGATCCGCAAAAATGAGAAACTCGTAATGAAGTTGTTCATTAGAATTCTGTCTAGTGAGGCTCTCATTTGGTACACAAGACAAGACCATTGTCATTGTCATGAATGGAGCAACATGGCTGAAGATTTTATGGCTCATTTCAAGTTTAACACAGAAATGACACCTGATCGGTTTTTCATTATTAGTTACAAAAGAAGCCTTATGAGTCATTCCAAGAATATGCTCGACGATGGAGGTCTGAGGCTGGAAAATTCCAGCCACCAATGGATGAAAGTGAATTGACGAAGTTTTTCATCCGAAGTCAAGAAGGGGTCTACTTCGAGAAGATGATGTCCATGATTGGACAAAAGTTCGTTGATTGCGTCAAAATAGGTGATTTTATAGAAGAGGCAATTAGGTCCGGAAAAATTAAGTAGACGGACAACTTGAGCAAAACTATTCAGTCAAGTCTATCGGAGGAACCAAGAGAAAGAAAGAAGAGGTATCCGTTGTGACGCCGCCTTGCGCAATACTAGAATCCTTCCAATCACCTTTGAATCCTGATAACCAGCCAATTCAAATATTGACTAACAACCCATATCATACCTACGAAATCCAACCAAACTGCCCTCAACCACGAGCAACAACATACCAAAATCCACTACAACCACATGTAACAATCCAAGTACTAGTTTACCAAAATCATGCACCTTTCGCACCAAGACAAAATCCAAAAGGCAATCGCAATCGAAACCACACCCAATTGGTTGAACTATTAGCGCAATTATTTGAGAAATTGAGGGATGCAAATCTGTTACAACCCAAGCCAGGTAAAGTCCCCGACCCTTTGTCTAGGTGGTTCGATGAGAACAAGAATTGTGCATTCCATTCTGGAACTCAAGGACATGACACTGAAGATTGCAATAGGTTGAGACACCAAATCGAGCATTTGATCAAAATTGGGGCAATCCATTGTGTCACAGCACAACCAACCATGAACAATGACCCGGTCATGTGAACCAAGGATTGAAACAATAAATTTTCTACATGAGAGACACCATTCCAACAAAGATGAACAATAGACGAATCCCAAGACGATCAACTCAGAAGCAATCAAGGCTCCTAAATAGGCCTTACCTCTATTTGTCATCTTTTCATGTAATAGAACTACTTATTGACCTGATTTCTCATGGTGAGATATGTAGGCAACCCTCATCGGGTTTGGTCGCATTTAGTAGAATACTATTCCCCTTTTGTAATTGGAACTACGTGTGATTTAATTTCCCTCGGTGGAATATGTAGGCAGCCTATCTAAGGCTCGGTCCATTTATAATAAAAATTTCCATTCCCCTCCAACAAAAGGAAATTAGAGTATAAGAATGTAGAAGACGCGACACGTTTCATCAAAAACATCCTGAGATACGCCATGTAATAGCCAAGAAAATCTCTCCGAGAGACTGGGGAAAATTTTTGGAGAACATTCCAAATATCAACAAAAATAAAAGTCCAACTCAGACAAAGTAGGGTCCATATCATGGGGTAACTATATGATTTTCAATTTTGATATTATCAACTCTCTTTCCTACCTTCATATAAGAGGTGGATACTCTAGAATTATCTTCTTCTCTAATCTGAGAAGTAGACGCTCTAGAAGGCATATCAACAATATAATCAACAGGAGATATATAAGATGAGTTAGATCTAAGCATTCTAGAAGGAAAACCTATATTATCAGCATAACTCATTAATAAATTTTGGTCAGTGAATTTGATTCTCACTGTCCCGTCAGGAGTTTGCTCAATGTCAGAAATATCAGAATTTATATTATTTTTGGGTGGGACTGCCTCTTCGATCACCCACTCTTTAGGAAAATTAATTTCATCCCATTTAATAGGCCTTCTAGTTATAACTTTATACTTACTAAAATTTATTTCTATAAGAATCGTTTCATTTTTAAAATCCATAATTTTACACATAGGGTTCAAAGTGTATAATGGTTTATAGTAAATTCTATAGCAAATACATATAACTTCAGTACCAGGAAAATAATCATAACCATATAATTTTATACTTAATATTAAAGTGTTTAGCGAATTTTCATCATTCAAAGAAATTTGTAAATTAGGATAGGCGTTAAAATATACAGGGCCATAGGCCAGACTGGTTTGAATCGTCCCTATCATGGATTTTTTCCAATTTTGATTTCTGCCATCCCTTAGAGCTGCTATGAAGCTCTCAGGTAAACCTCTTAAAGTGAGTGGCTTAAAAGCAACTTGTACCAAACCAATATGCATAAATCTATGTGTTTCTCTATAAGGGGCAAAATCACTTCCAGACAATAATCTAAAAGTACCATGATCAGAGTCCACAGTAATAGTTTCCTCTGTGGTCTTGACAATTTGTTTAAATCCCATTTTTTCAAAAGTACCCATTTGGTATATAACCTTGGGTTGAATTTTAGGGATATTCCATTTATTAAGAAGATCTAGTTGTTGAGGCATATCATATTCCTCTTTTCTACTGTTTTTAACAGTAGTATGTTTTTTAATGATGTTCATAAAATTAAGATGT
This sequence comes from Jaltomata sinuosa, assembly GCA_003996215.1. Classification (NCBI taxonomy): domain Eukaryota; kingdom Viridiplantae; phylum Streptophyta; class Magnoliopsida; order Solanales; family Solanaceae; genus Jaltomata; species Jaltomata sinuosa. Next base: position 188,160 of record QJPP01002597.1, on the reverse strand, counting down.
GTTGGACCAACAACACCTACTACTACTATCAACTTGGCTCTGATACCATTTGAAATAAACGTAATCACAATCCATAATTAGAAAAACTATATTTAGGACATATTATAATGAAACGACAAAATTATTAGAGTTTAAAATAAAAGTTAATAGACTAATGTTGTATTACAAATTGTTAAAAGAATGAATTTATAAAATTTTTTTGGATAATTTTATAAGATACGATATTATTAGTTATTATTATTATTATTAGAAAGTAAAGAAAATAATATATATTATTATATATATTCATATATTATATAGAAAGTATATATGAGATAGAGGTGAAGTATTTGACATAGATATGATCTTTGTTATATGGATCCGGGAGAAACTTGTACTAAAAGTACTAGACTTGAAGAGGTTGATATACCTCAAAACCTTGATTTGTTAAACAAATGGACTATTCCTAAAGTCCCGATTAAAACTATTTATGATTATGGTTGATTTGATAAACTGTCTTCTAAACAGCTGATAAAGACTACTGAGCAATCTTTAGCTTTAAATTTATCTTAACAGACTATTCGTTTGTTAAACAAACGTGATATCGATTTATATAAAAATTAGTATAATTACCTACATATCGGTATGGTTCAAATTGATTTTATGACTTTGACCCTTAAAGGGTTACCTGAAACATTTTTAGCAGCTTTCAGAGATGCTAGAAATTTAATTTTTAGACAATCTTTAATGGATTCAATCGAATCTACTGTAGCTTATGGTCCAGTATATTTCAATACGCAACCCAATCTGCAATTATCTCTTTCTGATGTTAATATTCTTGAGGCTTTAACATTAAATGTTAAAACGTATGGTTATAATTACGTGCCTGGTTCAAAACTTATAAGTTTATCTTATAGAATTTATTTTAAATTATTATCTACTTTAAATCCAAGATGTAAGTTATACGATACATCTGATCAAACTATATTGGTGGAAATCAATTTTGCAAGGTCCAAGGTCACCACCAGGAGACCTATTAAGTAGGAAGAAATTGATTTCCCAACTACATGGACTCTAAATTCGGTCATATCTACAAATCAAGTAACTAATGCGGTTACCAATTTTGATTATTCTCATATTTCGCAAAATCCCGATGGAACAATTTGTACGTGTTTACCATATTCATGCATATCTCACATATTCAGTACATCTTATAGTACTAACGCATATTTTGTACTGCATCCTATTACGATGCAGATTCAGGCTCTATTGGTCAAGCTCGTGGCTAGTCATCGCCAGTCATCCATACTTCCATTGGTAAGTCCTCATCATTCGAGGACTATAGTTATGCTAGTTACTTTTATGTTCTTTCTTTGGATTTTTGAGTTAGTTGGGGTCTTGTCCTATCAACTCTTTTTGACAGATTAGAGGCTTCATACATAGCTAGACTTGTATTCCATGTTTTGGTTTTGGTATTTCTTAGACCTTATTCCTATTTAGTTATGGTGCCTATCTTCTTTAAGTATGCTTCCACTAAGTTTCTTGTATTTATCTGAGTATGTTATGACCAAGGGTTAACTTGGGGAACTTGTAGTCCTAGGTCCCCTGTTACGCCTAGGGGTAGTCTCGGGGCATAACAAACTTGGTATCAGAGCCTCAGGTTCAAGAGTCCTAAGGTGTCTGAAAACCATATCGAGTAGAGTATCTTTCATGTGTGTGAAGCGCGCCACACTTATGAGAGGGAAGCTACAAGGTGTCTTTGGAAAAACTTTACTTCTTTCATGATCAATATCATGCAATAGAGTATAACTCTATTACTCCTCTAATCCATTCTTTATATGTTTCAGATTATGCCTTCTTGTTGTGCCATGCCTCGTAGAGCCGCCTGAAATGTTTACCCTCCAATTCCAGACCCCGAGGTCACAAATGCGGAGCACAGGAATGCTATTCATATGATAGCTCAGACTATGGACGCTCAGGCCAATCAGCAGGCTCCTATTCCTATCCACCCTCAAAGTGGAGTTGTGGTCCGAGTTCGAGACTTTATTCGCATGAACTCACCTGAGTTCTGGGGTTCGAAAGTTGGTGAGGATCCATAAAATATCATGGATGAGGTGAAGAAGATCTTTGGTGTAATGCAAGTTGTTTGTGTCGAGGGTGTCGAGCTAGCTTCCTATCAGCTTAAGGATGTAGCTCATATTTGGTACACTCAGTGGAAGGATGCTAGGGCTGGGGATGTGGTCCCTATGACTTGGGAATGCTTCGAGAAGGCTTCTCTTGACAGGTTCTTCCCTAGGGAGTTGAGGGAAGCTAAGGCTGAAGAGTTCATGAATTTGAGGTAAGGCTCTATATCGGTTCAGGAGTACGAGTTGAAGTTTACCCAGCTTACTAGGTATGCTCCTTCCATGGTGGCTGACCTGAGAGATAAGATGAGTAAGTACATTTATAGAGTGTCGTACTTGGTAAAGAAGGAGTGTAGGTTCGCTATGCTTTTGGGTGACATGGATATTTCTCGACTTATGACTCATGCCCATCAGATTGAGGGTGACAAGTTGAGGGAAATGGCAAAGGAGAACAAGAGGGTTAGATTAGAGGGTTCAGGTTTTAGCCATTAGAGGTCCGGAGGCGGACATCGCTGTTCGTTTCAGAAGAAAACATCAGGACCCATTCATTCTTTAGCTAGTGCTCCTACCCAAGCCCCCAGGCCTCGTTATGATCAGACCGGTAGAGGAGCAGGTTCCTATTCACAGGGAAATGTTACAAAGGGGACTCCTTACCTTACTTGCAACAAATGTGGTAAAATTCATCTTGGTGAGTGTTTAGCTGGTTCAGGTGGATGCTTTGGGTGTGGTCAGGTTGGATACAATATTAAGGATTTCCCTTCAACTAAGAAGGGACAGGGAGGTAGCAGGACTCAGTTTTCCCCAGCAGCCCTAGGAGGTCAACCGGTCCAGCAGGGCACTAATTTTAGTTCTGGTGGTCAGCGCCAAAACTGCCTCTATGCCATGTCTTCTCGCCAGGATCAGGAGAGTTCACCGGACGTTGTTACTAGTATGTTGAAAGTCTTCTCTCTCGATGTGTATGCTTTATAGGACCCCGGTGTCTCCTTATCTTTTGTGACCCCTTATGTTGCTTGTAAGTTCGAGATTAGTCCTGATCAGCTCTTAGAACCCTTTTCTGTTTCTACTCCTGTTAGTGAGTCAGTCCTAGCTAAAAGAATCTATCGAAATTGCCCTATCTTAGTCTTTCATAGATTCACTTCAGCGGATCTAGTAGAGTTGGAGATGATTGATTTTGATGTTATTCTTGGTATGGATTGGTTGTATGCATGTTATGCCTCAGTTGATTGTCGTACTCGAGTCATCAATTTCGAATTTCCAAATGGACTTGTCTTGGAGTGGCAAGGTAGTCCTCCATCCTCGAAGGGTCATTTCATATCTTATTTTAAGGCTAGAAAGATGATTTCTAAGGATTATGTTTATCGTATAGTTCGGGTTGTGGACACGGAGTCCAAAACCCCATCTCTCCAGTCAATTCCTGTTGTGAATGATTTTCCAGAAGTGTTCCCCAAAGATTTGCTTGGAGTCCCTCCTGAGTAGGAGATCGACTTTGGAATAGATCTTCTTCCAAATATGCATCCTATCTTTATTCCTCCCTATAGAATGGCTCCTGCGGAGCTTAAGGAATTGAAGGATCAGTTGAAATACCTCTTTGATAAGGGTTTTATTTGACCCAGCATCTCTCCATGAGGTGCTGCAATTTTATTCGTACGAAAGAAAGATGGTTCCCTCAGAATGTGTATCGACTACCGTTAGTTGAACAAGGTCACAATCAAGAATAAGTATCCTATTTCTAGGATTGATGACTTGTTTGATCAGCTTTAGGGTTCCAGTTACTTCTCCAAGATCGACCTTAGATATGGTTATCATCAGCTTAGAGTTAGAGAGTGTGACATCCCGAACACAACATTCAGAACTCGGTATGGTCATTATGAATTCTTGGTTATATATTTTGGACTAACAAATGCTCCCACATCTTTTATGGATTTGATGAACCGTCTGTTCAAACAGTATTTGGATATGTTTGTGGTTGTTTTCATTGATGATATTTTTATCTATTCTCAGAGGAGCATGCGGATCATTTGAGAGTGGTGTTGCAAACTCTCAAGGATCAATAGTTATTTGCTAAGTTTAGCAAGTGTGAGTTTTGGATGCAGTCTGTTACTTTTCTGGGTCATATTGTGACTAGAGATGGTATTCGAGTTGACTCTCAAAAGATCGAGGCAGTAAAAAACTGGTCTAGACCCACTTCCCCATCTGATATTAGAAGTTTGGCGGGTTTGGCGGGTTACTAAAGGAGATTTGTGGAAGGGTTTTCTTCCATTGCTTCCCCATTAAATCAGTTGACTCAAAAAAAGGTTAAATTTCAAAGGTTTGATCTATGTGAGAAGAACTTCCAGGAATTGAAGACTAGATTGACCACAGCCCCAGCGTTGGCTCTACCCGGGGGCCTAGATGATTTTGTTGTGTATTGTGATGCTTCTAGGATCGGTTTGGGTTGTGTGTTGATGCAGCGTGGTAAGATGATTGCTTATGCTTCGATACAGCTTAAGATTCATGAGAAGAACTACCCTACTCATAATCTTATGTTAGCGGCCGTGGTTTTTTCTTTGAGATTTGGAGATACTACTTGTATGATATTCATGTGGATGTATTCACCGATCATAAGAGTCTTCAGTATGTGTTCACTCAAAACTAATTGTATCTTCGTCAAATAAGAGGCTTGAGCTTCTTAAGGATTATGATATGAGTGTGCTTTACCATCCGGGTAAGGCCAATGTCGTGGTGGATGCGCTTAGTAGGTTGTTGATGGGTAGTGTGTCTTCGATTGAGGATGGAAAGTAGGAATTAGCCAAGGATGTTCATCGACTTGCTCGATTAGGAGTTCACCTTATGGATTCAACCGAAGGTGATATTATTGTTCAGAATGGTTCTGAATCATCTTTGGTAGCTGAAGTGAAAGAAAAGAAAGACAGTGATCCTATTTTGCACCAGTTGAAAGGTGCAGTCCATCAGCAAAGAGTAGAGGTTCTCTCCCAAGGGGGAGATGGTGTGCTTCGATATCAGGGTCGATTGTGTATCCTTGACATAGATGGGTTGAGACAACGGATTTTGACAGAGGCTCATAGCTCTGGGTATTCTATTCACCCCGGTGCCACCAAGATGTACCGTGACCTACGGGAAGTCTATTGGTGTAATAACATGAAGAGGGACATAGCAAGTTTTGTGGCTAAGTGTCCCAACTGTTAACAAGTGAAGGTCGAGCATCAGCGACCGGGTGGTATGGCTCAGGATATTAATCTTCTTACTTGGAAATGGGAAGCGATCAATATGGACTTCATTATTGGTTTGCCTCGTACTCGTACGCAACATGATTCTATTTGAGTGATTATTGACAGGATGTTTAAGTTATCCCACTTCTTGGATTTTAAGACTACGAATTCAGCAAAGGATTATGCCAGACTCTACATTCGGGAGATAGTCAGATTGCATGGTGTTCCATTGTCTATCATTTCAGATAGGGGTACTCAATTTACATCCCAGTTTTGGAGATCATTTCAGAAAGGTCTTGGTACTCAGGTTAAGCTTAGCACAACTTTTCACCCCTAAACGAATGGCCAGGCAGAGCGTACTATTCAGACTTTAGAGGATATGTTAAGAGCTTGTGTGATTAATTTCAAAGGTAATTGGGATGATCACTTACCTCTTATCGAGTTTGCCTACAACAACAACTTTCATTCTAGCACCCAGATGGCTCCTTATGAGGCACTTTATGGGCGGAGGTGTAGATCTCCTATTGGTTGATTTGAGGTAGGTGAGGCAGCTTTGATTGGTCCAGATTCAGTTCATGAGACTATGGAGAAGGTTCAGATCATTAGGGAGAGGTTGAAGACCGCTCAGAGTCGACAGAAATTATATGCAAATGTGAGGAGAAGAGAGTTAGAGTTTGAGATTGATGATTGAGTATTTTTGAAGGTGTCACCCATGAAGGGTGTGATAAGATTTGGTAAGAAAGGGAAACTTAGTCCCCGCTATGTAGGTCCTTATCAGATTCTTAGAAGAGTTGATAGTGTTGCTTATGAGTTGGAGTTGCCAACAGATTTAAAAGTGGTTCATCCGGTTTTTCATGTTTCCTTGTTGAAGAAGTGTGTTGGTGACCCGACCTTGATTGTTCCTTTGGAGGATGTGAGTGTTATGGATAGCTTTACTTATGAGAAAGTTCTCGTAGAGATTCTTGATCGTCAGATTCGGAGGTTGAGAAATAAAGAAGTCACTTCGGTGAAGGTCCTTTGGAGAAATTAGCTAGTTGAGGGAGCTACGTGGGAAGCAGAAGCAGCCATGAAAGCCAAGTACCCTCACCTCTTTCCTCCCCATCCAGTTTCATCTTGAGGTATTAGTTTCCTCCTTAGTAAGCCCCTCCGGTTCCAGTTCATCAATTTGCCTCATGATCCTAGCATACATTCATGTTTTCCAAAGTTAATTCAAATCATGTTTTAAGTTAAAAGGCTCAGTTTTAGTGTTTATCCTTGAGTTTTATGTTTTGTTGGTTGGTTGGGCTGTTTTCTCTCCAATTTTCCTTGCTTAGTCTTCATTCGAGGACGAATGATCCCAAGGGGGAGATATTGTAACACTCTAAAATTTGGTTCAGCTTTAAACCTTAGAAACTCTGTGAAATTCAGAACTTCTAGGAATCACGAGTCAAGTCCACGAGCCGTGGATGGAACCACGAGTCGTGGAAAGGACTCGTGAAACCAGTCCTGTAGATCATCCTCAGGTTTGAGAACCAAGAGTCAGGTTCACAGTCCATGGAACCAACTCGTGGAACTTAGACTGAGGGTAGTCAAATTCCCCAGAAACCACGAGAGGTTTCTACGACCTATGGAAGTTTCCACGAGTCATCCCGTTGACTCGTGGAATCTCTTCTGCAACTTCTTCTATTGGCTCAGTAACCATGACTCCAATCCACGAACCGTGGTTACTTCTACGGCTCGTGAAAGGGACTCGTGGGACCTGAAGTCGAAGTTTTTAATAGATTTTCTCTAATTAAATCTCAGGGGTATTTTTGTAACTACCCACCCTTTTAACTCTTAAGTGAGGTCATTTTGATCACTTTTAGTAGGGTTTCTACTCCTATTAGCCTAAGTTTTTCATTATTCCTCATCTACAAAAAGAGGAAAAGAACTCCTTCAAGATCAAAGTCTCAAGCTCCAAGTTTAAGCCTCCATTTCTTTTCATCTTAGATCAAGCAAGTTTCAATAAGGTATGTGGTATTCAATAAGGGATTCCTTTCACCTTTATGTCCAAAACCTCATGATTTTACTTTGAATTATCAATTTATAAAATTAGGGTTCTTACCCATATTGGAGAAAACTTCTAGGTTCAGTTTTTAAGCATAAATTCATGGTTTCTCATTACTTATCTATGATTTATTTGAGGTTCCTTAATTGATTTTAAAAGCCCATGCATTAAAGATGATTTCTAGCATGATTTCATTAATTTGCATGCTTTCAAGTAAAATTGGCATGTTTAGATAACATGACCTCAAGTATTATAAAATTGCATGCCACTCTTCAAGCTATGAATTTAGAAAGAAAAGTATGTTTTGAATTATGGCTATGCTAAGTTTTAAGACTTATGATATGTGAATTGCATGACATTAGATATGTCTTTATGCTTTTTAAACAGATTTGGTATTAGATATGTCACAAGTATATATTGAGTTATATGTATATTTTGGGAGTAGTATTTAGCATCGAGCTATGTGGGTTCTAGATAACCCAAGTCCAAAACTACGTTACCACCGTAGGTTGCCCTCCGTGATTTATGACAGGATCCTAATAGATATTGTTCTAATCTTGGCCGGTTAGGATAACCTTTTTTGGTGTGGGTGTATGACAGTGGACTCCATGTAGTTCATCATGGTTTATTTCGGTTAAGAGAAACTCCCGTATGAATGCTTTAAGCCTCATTCTCTTCTATTTCTCAGTTTATGTTCAAATTATGGTGTTTACTTATGATTTCTCTTATGATGCATGAAACCAGTTTTAATTATATTTTAAGTACATTTTTACCATATTCATGCATATCTCACATATTCAGTACATCCTATAGTACTGACATATATTTTGCGTTGAATCCTATTACGATGCAGATTCAGGCTCTATTGGTCAGGCTCGTGGCTAGTCATCGCCAGTCATCCAGACTTTCATTGGTGAGTACTCATCATTCGAGGACCATAGTTATGCTAGTTACTTTCATGTTCTTTTTTTGGATTTTTGAGTTAGTTGAGGTCTTGTCCATCAAGTCTTTATGATAGATTATAGGCTTCAGACATAGCTAGACTTGTATTCCGTGTTTTGGATTTGGTATTTCTTAGACTTTATTCCTATTTAGTTATGGTGCCTATCTTCTTTAAGTATGCTTCCGCTATGTTTCTTGTATTTATCTGAGTATGCTATGACCAAGGATTAACTTGAGGCATTTGTGATCCTAGGTCCTGTGTTACGCCTAGGGGTAATCTCGGAGTGTGACAATAAAGTAGAAAAACTTTTCTGCTAACTTAATTAAATCAAAATGCTACACATAGCATGCAATAATATTCTAAAAGGACAAGTGGCATCCCATAACAAATTATAAAGTTGATGACCATCTCCTTCACTTCCACGTGAAAGTGAAGGTGGCAATAGCAGATCTTTTTATCTCATTACATATGCACTCCGATATTGCCTAAGTTCGTGATAAAGTACATATAACTTTTTGAATATATCACAATTAATAGAAAATTATTTTGAATAAAGCCTTCTATATATAATAGTATTTTTTTTGCATAACTAGACTTTCTATCTCCGTTAAAATATTAATAACTTATAAAACTCTCGTAAAATAAATACATACACAAATATATCATAATAAAAGAATTTTTCATAAATATTTAAAATATTTTAAGAAAGCAATAAAAATATAACTTTTTTACCAAATTTAATATTTAAATTAAATATTTCCAATTCACGCGCAACATTATAATAAAACGATCAATTTAGGATAAAGGACAATCTTAAAACACTCGGGGTGTTACATCCTTCCCCTCTTAGGAACATTCGTCTTTGAATGTTAAATCGAACGCACGAGTAAAGTTAGGAACTTCTTAAATTTCTGACAGAGCCTCTCCTATACTCGGACTATGCCACACTTGCAAAATAACTCAGAAAATAAGCTACGTGCCACACAAGGCCACTAGAAGCTATCAAAAACTTATCGAACCCCGCACGACCATCAACGATACAAACTCACTGGAATAAAAACTTACATCAAATGGGGACACCTCATCCTTGAAAATACTATGACACCTCGAATCAGGATCGACCTTCCCACAAGGTCAGTTGAGGTAAATAGTAAAGGCCAAGTACTGTGTAAATAGTAAAGGCCAAATACTATGTAAGATCCGACTTCTATATATAGAAGTCTTATAAACATAAATAAAATCATCCCTTACTCATCCTTCTCTCTCTCTCTTAGCAATAATCTCTCAATTCCGCAATTCGTCAAATTTGGTATCAGAGCTAGATAGAAAGATATAATAATCATGGACAAAGCTAACTCCGATGAGAAAACTACCGTGCAGGTATACCGAAATACTTATGTTGCTATATACTGTCATATGAATATGCATAGCTAAACTCATATATTCCTGATAATCATGATTATGGTAGAATAAATTTTATATTAGTTACTATATATTGGAATTATTCAAAGCATGTTACATAGTTTGCTAGCAAATGGGAAAAGAGAGAAGAAAAACTTCTAAGAACAGTACTATCATGAGAGGGAAACCGTTGAGGCAAGAAGCCGTGTTAGGGAGTACCAAAAGTATGAGAAATATTGTTTAAAGAAGAAAAGTATCTGCTTAGTACAATGCTAGTAGTGACGAATAAACATGATCTAGAATAATCCAGTTTATAGTAAGCTTATATAAAAAGTATCCTATCATAAAACATGATTAGAGGAAATAATTGATAAAAAGCATCATAAAATGACTAGTTTACATAACGAAATGATAAATAACTATAAAACATTAGTTCTATATGCACTAAAAGACATAAAAATAATAGAATTAAGAAGAACTACATGGGAAAAGATATTTGATAAAATAAACAATTTGTTAGAACAACAATGGTATGAGATAGACTTAGAGAATCTAAATATGGATGACGATTGGGAAAGATATTCAAATCTAGAAATAGTATATTCAGACTAATGATTAATTACGAATATTTAAGTTATTGGAAAGAAACTGTAGAAAATATAAATTGCCTAAATAACTTAATAAAAGAAAATATAAAAGATTATCAAAAAACCCAAGATATAGAACACCTCGAATATATAATAGAAAACATAAAAGAAATAAAAAGACTAATTCCTTTAGAAAAGGAACATTATAATAAAATATTTAATGAATACATACGAGGAAGAACTAACAGAAATCATTAAACAAAAAAGACAAGAAATTACACATAGAAAACAAAGACTTAGTGAAAACATATTTGCAGGAGTATGCCATAAATCAATATTAGCACAAAGGAAGGAGATATTCTACCTATACATAGAATTACAAAAACTAACATATAAATTACAACACAAATTATAAATGAATAAGGAAGAATATGTAATAGAAGAAAAAACCTTTGAAAATCTAGAAGGAATAAAAATAAAAATAGTATTTTCTAATCTAGGAAGAAGATATAAGAAAATAGGGGAAACTCTGAACCTAATACTAGAAAAAGAATCAGCTAAATTAGAAGATAGCTTAACGGCTATGGTAAGAATAATGAAAGAAAACGAAGAAATAGACAGGAAGAATGAAATAAATAAAATAAAACAAGAAGCAAAAATAGAAGTACAGAAAATAGAAAATATTAAAAATACAAAAATATTAGAATTAGAAAAGGAACTAGCAATGTTAAAAGAAATATATGAAAATAGATAAAAAGAAAAAGAACAACAAGAAAAATTACAAAATGAAATAAGATCATTTAAAGAAAAATTACAACTAAAAGAAAATAACGAAGAACCTAATTTACCAGAATTAAGAATAGATGAAATAAATGAAACTAATGAAGAACAAAATTCAGAGGCAAGTGAAACATATACTGAATTATTAAAAGATATGGAATATGATGGAAATATAGAAATAAACATGAGTAAAGTAGAAGAAAAACCTAGTACATCAGGAAAAAGAGACCCTAAACCAGGCCCAAAATACTATACAAAAAGTTATGAAAACTCGGATAGACAAGAAAGTATATGGAAAAAATGATACAATGAAAAATGGACACCAACTCCACCAATAGAACAATATAACTTCTTAGATCTAGATTGTGTGACAGACACAAATAAAGTTATTCAATTATGGATGAGATATATAGCGAAACAATTAATAGACAACAAAATAGGAATGACATAAGTACCAGGATACATAGAAAGAACATTAATAGGAACAGTAAAATTATGGTTATTAAATTTAACAGAAGAAAGTATAAAAACATTAAGAAATAATAAAAACAGGAACGGCAACACAACAACAACATCGATAGAGATACTACAAAAATATGAAACAACAATAAGAAATGAATTTAGTAGTATGATGACAGAATACGAAGAACAAAATAGAGAAAAAATCATAAATAGAAATTTGATGATAAAATTAGAAATATGCAACATGTGTTATATAGACGAATATACATGTGTATTTAAAGAATACTATTATAAAGGATCATATACTACAGAAGAAAGTAAGGAAATTAGACAGTTATATTTTACAAAACTACCTGAACCATTTAGTTCAAAAATAATAAAAAGTTGGAAAGAAGCAGGACTAGCAGATACATTAGGAGCCAGAATAAAATATTTACATCACTGGTATTCTAATACTTGCGAAAAATACAGAGAAAAGTTAAAAATAGAAAAAACTCTAATAAAAAATCTAGTATGTTGTAACAATAAAGTAGCACCTAAATTCGGGTGTAAGGATGAAATCAATTATTATAAAAACCCATACTCTAGAAATAAGAGATATAAAAGATATAAATCTAAATATAGATATATAAACCCAAAAAGGAAATATTATGTAAAAAACTATAAAACAAAAAGCCCATATAGACCAAAACGAAAGCTAACAGAATGTACATGCTATAACTGCGGTAAACTAGGACATATAACTAGAAATTGTAGATTACCAAGAAACCCACAAAGAAAACAAATATCAGAAATAATATTCGAAGAAAACGAAAAATATACACAAATAGAATACATAGACTATGAACTAGATAGCGATGATAGTATATATGAAATATCAGAAGAAGAAGAAGAAGAAAGTGAATTAGAAAATGACTGAAAAGGAGATACAAATAATAAACAAAGAAGAATATCTAGATGAAGAATCTACGGATCAAAAGATAACATTTGATTTTAACATATTTGATCAGATAAAAGGAAAAGAGTTAGACTTAAGTGTAGATAAAATATTTAGTATACCAATTATAAGGAACTTATTCAAAAGACAGAAAGAAGAATACTACGTAGTAAGTCAAAAGGAACATGTAATAGATTGTAAATATACACAAGGAAAAGCAAAAATACCCCTAATAAGCAGAAGAATCATAAATAAAGAAATACAAGATCTAAAAGTAAGAAATCCAATAAAATACGTACATCTAGGTGGAACAGAAATATTAATAAAAGCTTGTTTTAGAGAAGGAATAGATACACCGATAGAAATATATTTAGCAGACGATAGGATAATAGAACCTATAGAAAAAAGCATAATAAGCGCAGTTAAAGGAAATTTAATATACCAAAAGTTTAAATTTATAATAAGTGCTAACTATTCGGTAGCAGTATCAGATAAAAATATAGATAAATCTTTAGTATTATATTGGAAAATGTCAGGAATAGAACTAGCCCCGGGCAGTAAAATATTTACAGCAAGATGTAAAAACTTGTATGTATTAACTACTAAACATAAAATAACAGCAAAAAATAAAATAAATAGGATAAAGATAGAAAACCCCTTTGAAAAGATAGTTACTCTAATAGACAAAAACGAATATAGTTATAAAGAAATAGATTTTGATGAAGATTTAGAAATAGTAAAAGAAAGACTAAGCACATCTAAAAGGATAAACTATGAACCAAGATTAAGCATATCAGGTAGCAGAAGATATGAACCAAGCACAAGTATAAATTACGAACCAGAAGTACAAGAATCATCTACAAAAATGATAAAACATCAAAAAGAAGAATTAAACCAATACTATATAGCAGGAATAATAAACCAACAAAAATGTTTAATATTAATAGACATAGGACAGGAAGAAAATAACATAACAAGAGAATTAGTTATGAAAGATAAAATAAAAGTAAAAAACCAGTCATGTCCAGATCTACCAAAAACATTAGTAAATACTAAAGAAATAGTAAAAAAGGAAATAATTATAGGAGGAATACCAATAAAGATAAAATTTGAAATACACCAAGAAAAAAATATAATACTAGGAATCAAATGGTTAGAAAAAATGAAGCCATACAGTATAGAAAATAAACAATTAATAATAACATATGGTAATAAGAAAATAACAATAAAAAGGGTTTAAAAGGAACTATGAAATGAAAGGAACTATAAAATGAAGATATATATACTAGCAAAAATAATAGTAGAAGGATATAATAATAGATATTATACACCAATGATAGATACAGGAGCAGAAGCTAATATATATAAATATAATTATTTACCAGAAAAAAAATGGGAAAAGCTAAAAACACCAATAGTAGTAACAGGATTTAATAACGAAGGTAGTATGATTACACATAAAGCAAAAAATATAAAAATACAAATATGGGATAAAATATTAACAATAGAAGAGATATATAATTACGAACTAACAACAAAAGATATGTTATTAGGAATGCCCTTTTTAATAAATCTATATCCACATACAATAACAAAAACACATTGGTGGTTCACAACACCATGTAACAACAAAGTAGGAGCAAAAAGAGTTAATAATAAAAATAGAAAACCAACAGAATGGATAAAAGGAAGTGAAAAAATAAACCAAAAATTAGAAAACATAAATCAGTTAGACCATAAAATAGAATTAATTATATTCTCAATAGACAAGATAAAAGTAATACAAGATAAATTAGAAATATTATATAGTGAAGAACCATTAAAAGGATGGGAAAATCACAAAACAAAAGTTAAGATAGAACTATTGGAAGAAAATAATATTATAACCCAAAAACCTTTAAGATATAATTTCAATGATTTAGAAGAATTTAAGATGCATATTAATGAATTACTAGAAAAGAAATATATACAAGAAAGTAATAGTAAACATTCTAGCCCAGCGTTCATAGTAAATAAACATAGTGAACAAAAAAAAGGAAAAAGTAGGATGGTCATAGACTATAGAAATTTAAATGCAAAAACCAAAACATATAACTACCCAATACCAAATAAGATATTAAAAATAAGACAAATACAAGGATATAATTATTTTAGTAAATTTGACTGTAAATCAGGATTTTACCACCTAAAACTAGAAGATGAATCTAAGAAATTAACAGCTTTTACAGTACCACAAGGATTCTATGAATGGAACGTATTACCGTTTGGATACAAAAATGCACCAGGAAGATACCAACACTTTATGGATAACTACTTTAACCAGCTAGAAAATTGCATAGTCTATATAGACGATATATTACTGTACTCTAGAACACAAGAAGAACATATAAAATTATTAGAAAAATTTATACATATCATAGAAATCTCAGGAATTAGTCTAAGCAAAAAGAAAGCAGAAATAATGAAAAATCAAATAGAATTTTTAGGAATACAAATAGATAAAAACGGGATAAAAATGCAAACACATATAGTACAAAAAATAATTGGATTAGACGAAACGCTTGACACGAAAAAGAAACTACAATCCTTTTTAGGATTAGTTAACCAAGTACGAGAATATATACCCAAGCTGGCAGAAAATTTAAAGCCATTACAGAAAAAATTAAAGAAGGACGTAGAATACCATTTTAATGACACAGATAAAACACATATAAGGAAAATTAAAAGTATGTGTAAACAGCTACCAAAACTATATTTTCCAGATGAAAATAAACAATTTGCATACATAGTAGAAACAGACTCTAGCGATCATAGCTACGGCGGAGTATTAAAATATAAATATGAAAATGAAAAAATAGAACACCATTGTAGATATTACTCGGGATCATATACAGAACCACAAATAAAATGGGAAATAAATAGGAAAGAACTATTTGCATTATACAAATGTTTGTTAAACTTCGAACCATACATAGTCTATAATAAGTTTCTTGTAAGAACAGATAATACACAAGTTAAATGGTGGCTTACAAGAAAAATACAAGATTCAGTTACTACAAAAGAAATAAGAAGACTTGTATTGAGTATACAAAACTTTACATTTACAATTGAAGTAATTTCAACTAACAAGAATGCGATTGCAGATCACCTATCAAGACAAAAGTACTCAGACTGAGGATAATACTCCAGATATACTCTCAATCCTTACTACGCTTTCCCTGAAAGTGGACAGTATAGGAACGAGACTGCAAGAGATAGAAAAGAATGAGCTAAGTCAGCAACATGACTCAAAATATGCGGAGCTAAAAGGTGACGATGAGAAACACCTAAAAACTCAAACTAACGAAAAATTTAGTATTTCAGGTACAGAAGCAGCATCAAGTAACTCGTCAGGAGCAGGACCTAGTAAACCAAGGTATGGAAATGCAAATATAGTATTTAATAAACTATTTACACCGAGAATAAATAAAGACCCATTATGCATACCACCTCAAACAAATACCTACAAAGACAGCCTAAGCCAAGAAAAACAAACATACAACCATATAACCAGAGCATATATCGAGAACATCCATAAACTACAAGCTTTTCTAAACCTAAACCCAAGGTCAAAAGCTATGAAAAATCCAGCAGAAGATTATATAACCCAACCATTACAAGGATACAACCGACTTATAGCACAACCAGGTACCAGTGCAAACCTAGTAAATACCTGCTACAATTACGGGCTACTAAGTACCGTATATACATCTACAGGAGAAGAAATAGCTACAATACCGGAAATACATAAACCCTTCACTACCTACAAAAGAATTACCAAAGGCACCCTATTCTTTATAAAATTCTATACAGCACCAACAGAGATACTCCATAATGAAATAAAATCACCGATCCAAGTTATTAAAATAGGACTTACACGAGATATGATTATACCAGAAAAAATAGAACAACAACCAGAAATACCTAAAGCAGAAATACCCGATTTCTATGCAAATAAGAGAACAATTGGATTATCTACAATACTCAGTGAACTAGCAAATAACTACCTCAACGAAAGTCCAATATGGAACTACTACTCCAGAGGACAAACTATAATATACGCTCATTCCAGAGAACTACGAGAAAACGACATGGAAGAAATACGGAAATGGATAATGACATTACTAAGGCCCGAACAAGAACAAATTACAAGAGCTATACGTAAAGATTTTATCTCTCAGCAACTGATGACTAGATATTGCAAACTGATTGGACAAAAATACCCAGATCATATATGTTCAAAATGTAACGGAGGAGAAAATATGGTCCCAGACGTCCAATTAGATGAAGACAAGACAACCAATTAGATAAAGCCAGAAAAAATTCAAGACAAGGAGAAGATAACGTCATCCCTGACGTACAGCTAGAATAAAGGACAAGTAACAAACAGATGATGGCAGAAGAGATAATGATAATGACAGCAGACAAAGAAATAAGAGACAAGGACCGCTACAAGCAAGCTCTAATAGTACAAGAAAGGCGTAAATACGGGAATGACTGGAAGAGTTATTACACCCCATAGGTTCAAAAATAAGCCGGTAGTAAATTTATCTTATCAATATACTAATCAAGGTTGGCGTCTAGCAACACTCTTTAATGACCGGATAGAATGAAGTATAAAATTTACTCTCAAGAACCTGTAGAAGAATAATGTAGTATTTTCTTTTGTCCTTATAGCTCTGGATCACCCTAGGATATGGTCTAACTGTCAAATTTCAATAGGTGATCAACTATGTGTGCATGTCAGATTATAATCGACTATTGAATGACCTAAGAAACTCTTTTCTTCTTTCATTCAATTAGCCTGGCCAAGGTCTTGATTAGTCGTTTATAATACATGACAACATAGAGCTTAAACTCATTATCAAGAGTTGAAAGATTCCATCTTGAATCAATCATTAATTCTACCAAGCATTTAATCATACCCAATATCCTTTCAATCATTTTCGTATGGACATGGGTATCCAGTATCAAAGTATAATAAATAACTTGTTAATTACTATGACGATCTCAGGTCAAAGGGAACTCATACATCATTCTTCAAGATAATATCCTAGTGACAATTTATGGTAAATCTAACCATTAGGAATTATCCGATGAGTCTGTTCAATAATCATATCTCCATATGCATCATCTATATATGTGATTTAGTTAATGAGATCAACTAATCTTTATCTTATAAAGATCACCACATACATATTGATCTAACCGGATCACTAATGTCCCAATTAGTAATCGTACGATCAAGAACAATTTTAGATTAAGTTATAAGAAACATGACTCTCTCATTATCATGATCTCCATCATGATGTCAAGTCCCAAAACTTAATCAAGGACCTTATCATATTAATCAAACAATTTGATATATTTATGAAAAAGAATATTAGATGCCATATATTTATCTCAAATAACATTCATAAAATATGTTCAAATCATCACAAGTAAGATTAGATCTAGGGCATATTGACTATATCCCCGACAAAAACCATGTTAGGCTTGCACACCTACACAAGTACAATCACGATCTTGAAAATTCTCGCTATCATCTTTGAAATTTGTATGTATGGAGCCCCTCTATTAATCATGGTATGTACAAAGACTTTAAAATTAATATAAAATTCTTAAATAAATTACTAAAATAGTCAATCATTTACAACACAAATAAAATTGTCCTCACATATTTAATTTTTTCTTAAAAACAAGAATACTAACGTGAGTTAATGAAAAAAGAAAATGGACATCATCTTACATAAGCTATTGCTTTTCTCCATTTTCTTTTCATCAATTAATTTCATTCAATTTAGCATGCTTTGGTATTTAAAAAAATATGCAACTATAGTTATTGTTTATATTTGTTCTTAGTAGTGCAGGTTGATGTGTTTTTCTCTTTATCTTATACTAAAAACAAATAAATATACAATCCCTTTTTTATTAAACTAACTTATATTTTTTAGTTATTTGAACCAAAATAACTATAATCCATTTCATATCACTTTTTTTCAATACTAATATTTATGGATTTTTTTCTATTTATTTTCTTGTTTGTTTGTTTTAAAATAATGAACTTAAATATTATGCTTTTATTTAAAGTATATTCTATTTACATAATTTGTATTTCTTATATACAAATTTTAATTGTTTGACCCTATATACACTCACTTTTCTACATTAAATTTTACAGTTTATTTTGGATCATGACAAATTAAAATTTATTAAATTTTCAAAAAAGTCTCTATAAATTAGAGACTATCTATCTATTTATATCATATATTTATTTATCTATTTATATAATAAATTTTCTTATTATATTTGAACTACATTCATCTTTCATTTGTCTATATGTTGTACATGTACACATAATAATTTATATTTTATGTACATTTATTATTAAATAGTGTGATATACATGTGCAAAGAACGTATACTTATTTGTAAAATGTAAGAACTTCCAATATTTAGTAAATATTTCTTCATTTAAAATTATGGCAAATACATTGAAAGAAATAAATTTACATCTACACGAATTGTACGCAGAAGAAGGTCTAACAATAAGTTTGCTTGAAACAAAATTCAGTACTAATCCAAAATTTATATTCGAAAATAAGAGAGAGAGACAAAAGAGAAAGAGAGAGCAGAGCACAACAGAGAAAGAGAAATCCAAAAGCACTAATAACTCTACAAACAAAAATATTCAGAAGTGACGTATTTTGTTATTCTTTAGAAATAGAATGTTTATGGGATAAAATTATAATTAATATTTAAACCATGGGATGAGCTATAAAAGAGACAGGGAGAGAAAGAAGTGGTTCACAAGTGTCAAAAATACTAATAAATATTATAGGATGTCTCAAAAAAAAAAACGAAAGCCCTTAACGTAATATCGTTCACATATAAATATGTCGGGGTCCTTCACACAAATACCTTTATTTTGAGTGATCTTTTTGTGCCTTGTCTTTAGAAAAAATTCACAAGGTATAAGTTAGTTATGTTCCCGACATAATTTCAATGGTACAATAAGAAATTATGCCTTAAAACAAAATATTTTAAAAAAAAGTTTTGCATTTTTAGAAGTTATGTGATAACATTTGTTCTGTTATTTAAACAAATATTACATTTATTTTAACGTTAATTATTATTTTTAATATTTTTTATATATTTATTGCTTGATATGCTACACACATATGCTAAATTAGTTATGAGAAATGAAGAAGTAATTATTTCAACTTTTTAATTTGTTATTCTCAAGACAAGTTCAATACACTTTTAAAATTTATGCATATAAGGAAATTCAATCATTTAATTATATTGGAGGATTTGCAATGTAGAGAACTATCACTTTCTCAAACTTTTGTTCACTCAACTTTTAAGATATTATAAATAATTTTAATATCAATGAGCGATTTCTTATTATTTTTTTTCCTTTATAACTTAAGCTCCTCTCGACAAAATCATCTGGAAAACTAAAAAAAAATTAATATTGAAGTTATGTCAAATTTGCAAATGCTATTTTCATTTCAGAGTTTCTAATCTTTCCCAAAGAAGAATTCATTTAGGTATTTATTTTTTGTTGCAACATTTAGGAGTATTACAACATCAATTGCTATTAACATATTTTTCAAATAAAAAGCTCCATTAAAAAGGAAAGAAATGCATATAAAATACATATTAATTCCTTAACTAAAATGATTATGACAAGTTCATTCTTCTTATTTGCTTAGTTTGTTTTATTTATATAATCGTGTGAAGCGCGAATATATTTATTATAGTAGGAAAAATTTTATCAAAGAATTCTAAAGTTTCTTAAAATATTTCATGGAATTCTATAATTACGAGAAAATAAAATTTTCTATTATTTAACTTTTTTAAGATGAGAAGAAATTAATGCAAAATATTAGTAGAAAAGTAAAAATTGAAATTCAAACATTTTTTTACCTGTGATTTTTTAAAAAATTTAGAATTGACTAGTAAATTAGAACGAAAATTAGGTAAATGCTCAATAGTTTACTTTGCTTACATCTTTTTTCTTCAATTATACATTTTTTAAATTCTATTCATGGAATTTTGTGTTTAAGACTCACAAAATCTCTTCTAATCACGTTTTATAATTTTTTTAAAAGTATAAATGGTGATACATTTATATTATACGATGAGTAACTGAGTATTTATTTTCAAAATTTTAATATATGTTGATACAAAAAATAATGTTGTTAACAATTTTTTATTTTTTCTTAGTGTCCTATTTGCCTAAATTATTTTTAGTAGGATGTTAATAGACATTAGTTTTATATATGAGAAGGCAACCTCAAAATTTTTCTTCCCCCTCAATCAAATTTAAGAAAAAGAATTAATTTATAAACGTACAAATATTTTTCATAAAATACAAACGCGAAGCACGATCAAATTCGCAAGTTGGGTAAAGAAGAAGAATTACTAACAAAATAAAATCGAAAAATAAATGATGAACCCGAGTGAAGAAGAAATACCGGAGAATTAACATAGACTGAAGATATCATAGGTTTATAATGAGAAAGAGATGGTAAAACATGACGAAAGTAAGAAGAATCAAATTTAAGAGATAAACATAAAGGATTGAGGAAGAAGACTACGTTGGTAAAGTTGGGAGGGGGGCAATGACTCGTAATGTAATTGGTGGGGGATGGTAACATATGAATCAGAGTTTTTAAGGGAGAAGACGATGAAATGACAGGGTTGTTTGGATAGTGGTTGGGGTTTAGAAGATAGGTCCTTTTTTTTCCTTCAAATTTTTGTATTAGTTAGCTTTTTTTTAATTTAAAAAAAAACTCAACCTTCATTTTTTTATAATTATTTGAATTCAAATGTCACATGTCATCATTTTATTCTCCCCTCAGGAACATCACCCATAAATGAGTTTCATGCACCATATTTTTTAGGTTGATTGTCATTTCATGTCTAGTAGGTATACATTTATTAATGTTAGAGTGTTTATGTAAAACTAATCTCAATGGAAGTGTCAAAGTAAAACTAGTGAAAAACTTTAGGGAAAAATCTATGTAATAAGCTAAATTAAGGTAGAATCATGATAATCAAGTGAATTTGTGAATGAATCTAGCAAAGGAATAAAAAATGCAACTTGCTATTAATTAAAAATCAAATATACTTGAGGCCCATTTAATTGTGATTTTAAAGCATGCTTTAAAATTATTGATATGAAATCAGGTTGATTTGAAATTAAAATTTTATTTGAACATGCATTTTGAATCTCAAATATTATATTTTTTTCTCAAAAATATAAAAACCTCACAACTTGTGCAGACTATCAAAACGTCTCAAATTCTTACGATCTTTTCAAATGAGCAAACTATAGTTTATAAATAAGCTGAAGTATCAGAGTATCATAAGGTTCCGCATTAACAAATCAAATATCTCCATGTTTCTTTTATAAATAAATATTTACAATTACATGTTGTTACAAATTTTCAAATACATACTTATAATTTTACAAAGATTCAGTGATCCGATAAATTAACAATCGTAATAAATAACCCTTCTTTAATATAATCCTCCCACATAGTATAAACAATCTATTAACATCGAGTATGAGTCTATTATGCAAACTTTAAAATTATGATCTTTCCTATAAAATATGAACTTATGAGTCAAATTTAAATTTTAAAAAATTATAATCACAAATTTGAAATTAAATCTTACCTTTTAAAAAGATTTTAGATTTGAATTAAAATTTTGTTCAAATATCATAAATAAACACTAATTTGAAATCAAAAATTTGAATTTAAATTTTAAATTGCATGACCAAATGCCAACGAACTCCATTGTCATAACATTAGTACAATTAGAATTTTTGAATAACTGAGGTACTACAAGTGCTAGTAATTAATAGAGAGAAGGGGTGAAAACACTATTGAACTATACGCAAATTATTACTTTAGTCACAAATTACTCCTAACAATTAAAACACCCCCAAACTTAACTAAACGAACTTAAAAACACCCCTGAACTATACATGAATTATAACTTTAGTCTCCAAACTACTCCTAGCAATTAAAACACTCCCAAACATGATCAAACGAACTTAAAAACACCTCCGATCTGTCACATTGCATAGCAAATGGTCTCAACCTCATTTAGTCGCGCGAGGAACTTATAAAACAAATCACGTAGGCAGTCAATAGTAAAATGCCTCATATTTAACATTTTTCATTAATTTCAAACCCACTCCAACGGCTAAAACCCCATCTTCTTACCTATTTATAGTTTCCTTCATTAAAACATTTTTAAACCCCAAGCTTTTACTCAACAGTCATCTTTTACGAATTAACCACAGTAAAGAAGATGACTGAAAATACAATGAAAAATAGCAGAAAACATGAATAATTCTAGTAGCAAACGTCGGTGATAGAACCCTAATCCATATCCACGAACTGTAAAATCTAACGCAACCCTAAATCAGATTTACGAATTAACCATGCTGGAGTGTAAACATGTTCATTAGATCTGGCAAATCAGGGTGTTTTTAAGTTCGTTTAGTTAAATTTAGGGGTATTTTAATTACTAGGAGTAGTTTGGGGACTAGAGTAATAACTCGCGTATAGTTCGAGAGTGTTTTTAAGTTTGTTTAATCAAATTTGGGAGTGTTTTAATTGTTAGAATTAGTTTGGAGATTAAAATAATAATTCGCGTATAGTTAAGAGTGTCACTTCTCACTAATTAATAATCTATATCTATCTATACTATATTAAAAGTGTGAAACACCTTATAATGTGATTTGAACTTTTTGCCCTTCATTAAAAGTCTCTCCTTTAGACAAAATCGTACACTAAACTAGTTAATATATATTCAGTGTACTCTTTGAAAGTGGTCAAACAGTGGAAGAAGCAAACCGTTTGTGCGTGAGGGTATAAAAACCCTATAAGCATAAATGTATTGAAGTTTGTTGTAGAAGATGAGGGCAGTGTCGGAGATGAGCGATGACATTGTTGGGAGCATGACCATAGGAGCCGTCTTCTCAGATTTTGTGAGTTTCTCCTTCGATTTATATCCAATTCAATGACCATAGGAGAGTTTCTCCTTCGATTTATATATCTCTTTCTTTTAGGGTGGGCAGATAAACTCACTTGATTTTCATCGGAAAGAAGATTTGCTGATAACCGCAAGTGAGGATGACTCAATTCGACTTTTTGACATTGCCAATGGGAAGTAAGTCCTTGAGACAAGCTTGCAAGACAAGCTCTAATTTTCCTTTGTATCAGTATTGTTAGAAGATTAAATGCCATACATCATCCATCAATATGATGTTTATAGTGTCATCTGAGATTGGAATTGTTTTTTCAGAACAAGACTATAATAAGAAAAATCCTTGAATATGTTATTGTTTAGAGCATAACCAGGGTGCAAACCTTGAGTCTCCTTTATTTGAAGACTTGGTAAATCTCCATTAGAGCATTTTACCCATTTTGTAGGCTTATCAGCTTCTGTCAACATCATATTCTTCCAGCTTGCAAATTCTGGCAATGACTTAATGTTTTTAAGTACTAGTGTACTACTCCCTCCGTTCCAGTTATGTGACACACTTTCCATTTTAGTCCCTTCAAAAAAGTATGACACACTTCTAAATTTGGAAACAATTAACTTTATACTTCCCTGAGAAGCTTTTATAACCACACAAATATTATGGCTTGTTTAATGCCACAAGTTTCAACAATTTTATAGCCACACGAGTTTCAAAAGTCTCCATGTCTTTCTTAAACTCCGTGCCGATTCAATCTACCTCATGTAAATTGGCACGGAGTTTGTATTAAATTAGTTGATTTTGTGCAGTTTTGAACTAATTTTTTAGAAGTTTGTGAATTTTTGCCATATGTAAAGGGTATATGCACAAATTATGTAATCATCTGGCATTATGAGTCTGTAGTTCCTATAGTTGTCTTTTTCTTTGTGATTATGTATTTCCAAAAGCCTCATGTATTCTGAAACTTAACAATCCTTCAATCATACGTGCAAACTTATAGTAGAAGAGCATTTAAAAGAGTTATAGGTTCACAGGAAGACTGCATTAGGCTGCAGCAGCCATTCCATAGAAAAAGCTAAGCTTTATAGACAAAAAAGTGGCTGAAAAAGTTTCAATCATATTGGAAATGCACCATTGGTTGATTAGTACGGCAAACTAAGAAAAAGCATAGCAACAATCCTTGAATATGTTTTCGTTCAGACCATAATTAGGGTGCAAATCTTGAGTATCGACTTGGTATATCTCCATCAGAGCATTACCCATTTTGTGGGCTTATCAGGTTCTGTCAACATCATCTTCTTCCAGCTTGCAAATTCTGGCAATGACTTAATGTATTTTAAGTACTAGTGTACTACTCCCTCCCTTCCAGTTTATGTGACATACTTTCGGTTTTAGTCCCTTCAAAAAAGAATGACACACTTCTAAATTTGGAAACAATGAAATTTATATTTCCCAATTTTACCCTGAGAAGCTTTTATAACCACACAAATATTATGGCTTGTTTAATGCCACAAGTTTCAACAATTTTATAGCCACACAAGTTTCAAAAGTCTCCATGTCTTTCTTAAACTCCGTGCTGATTCAATCTACCTCATGTAAATTGGCACGGAGTGAGTATTAGATTAGTTGATTTTGTGCAGTTTTGAACTAATTTTTTAGAAGTTGGTGAATTTTTGCCATATGTAAATGGTATATGCACAAATTATGTAATCATCTGGCATTATGAGTCTGTAGTTCCTATAGTTGTCTTTTTCTTTGTGATTATGTATTTTCAAAAAGCCTCATGTATTCTGAAACTTAACAATCCTTCAATCATACCTGCGAACTTATAGTAGAAGAGCATTTTAAAAAGTTATAGGTTCACAGGAAGACTGCATTAGGCTGCAGCAGCCATTCCATAGAAAAAGCTAAGCTTTATAGACAAAAAAGTGGCTGAAAAAGTTTCAATCATATTGGAACTGCACCATTGGTTGATTAGTACGGCAAACTAAGGCCCCGTTTGGCCATGAAAACCAAATACAAATTGGAGTTGGAGTTGGAATCTAAGTTGCACGGACTCTTCACTTTCAATGCCGCACCCGTGTCGGATTCTCCAAAAATACACTAGTTTTGGAGAATCCGACACGCACCCCCCGACATTTTTGAAGAGTCCGAGCAACATAGGTTGGAATTGGAGTTGAAGTTGGAGTTGTGTTTGGCCATGAATATAAACCGGAGTTGTTTTTGAATTTTTGTGAGAAGTGGGAGTGAAAAAAGTGAAAACAAGTTTTTCTTGTTTTTCAATTCCGGAATTCAACTTCAAGTTGAATTCCGGAATTTTTCAAATTTTTATGGCCAAACACCATTTCTGGATTTCAACTCCGGAAAAAAGCAAAACATTTCCATGGCCAAACGCCCACCAAGAACTTCACTTCCAAAGGTGGCCATTGTATCAGGACAAGAGTTCAAGGACTTGACCACGGTAGGCCTATATGAGACTATTTGCGGAAGTTAAAGGACTCCTGTCTATAGGGATCTTAAGCATGAAAAGCAACTTTATATGAATACTTAAGCTATGTTAAGAAGCTTGACTGTAAATATTTTTGGGCTGCGGCTGATTCATTTTGATGTTGATTATGTACCAAAGAAATGCTCCTAGGCCTTTGGTCCAGTGGTAAGAGTGCATCGTGTGATGTGTTGGTTAGGCACATTTCACAAGTTCAACCTTAGCGTAGACAAAAGCCTAGTGTTAAATGGAGAAGGGTAGATGGGCAAACCCATTATACACCTAGTTTCAAACCTTGTGCCATTGGATCTAGGGGATTTCTCAGTTATAAAAATAAACGTACCAAGGAAATGCGGTTGAATTACTGGTTCAAATTCATTTCCAAATTATCTTCATTGTCTATCATTATAGGACAGTCTGTCAATGATGGAATCTAGTGTTCTTACTAGTTCCACATTTGACAAAAACACTATTAGGTTGGGGGGGCATATAATTACCTTGTGTGTATTTCTCCATCTTGAAATGTTTTATACAACTTAGGCTTTAGACTGATTCAAGACATGATTCTGTTTGGTCTTAAGCAAGTTTTAGCTTTTGCATAATGCAACCTGTTAATTTCTTTTTGACCTTCAGGTTGCTAAAGACTACGTATCATAAGAAGCATGGAGCTGATCGAATATGCTTTACCCACCACCCTCATTCTGTTATATGCTCTTCAATACACAACTTGGATTTGCATGGAGGTGATTCTCTTTGGACCAACTTTTGATTTTGAATTACATGAAAGGATACTTTACATGTTGCTTTGTGTCTGTTGCCAGAGTCTTTGCGATACCTATCCATGTACGATAATCGATGCCTTCGTTACTTTAAGGGACATAAAGAGAGGTAGGTGCTTTTTTCTTGGTATTTATCTCAGAAATGATTGGAAGAATGTGCATTTTCTGTAGAAATATGGGGATTGACAATGGACTACCTGATTTTTTTATGAATGCTTTACTATGTAAAAACAGCTGAAATGGTTGTCCACATGCCTAGAATGCTTAATTTACTGATTTAATCTACGCATTTGTTCAAACAATTCTTCTGGCTTAAAAAAGATGTTATGGAGATTTAAATTACCAAATTTTAAAAAAAAGAAGAAGATGTTATGGAGATTTATGCCTGTTCTCTCCCAATAGAAATAAAAATTGTTATAATGTAGAAGAGAAATGAATCCAAGGGTGAGGACGAGATGCCCTACAAAACAAACATAACAGACATTTAATGGTTGACGCTTTAGGTTTATTTTATGTACAGTAACAGTAATCTGTTGTCATTATTCTTTTCCTTTCGTCTCTCTTCCTACCACTTGATTTTGACACAATGATTATCTTCAAATCTGTTACTTTGACTTGGATGCAGGGTTGTGTCACTGTGCATGTCTCCGGTTAATGACAGCTTCATGTCTGGTTCTCTTGACCATAGTGTCAGAATATGGGATCTTCGCGTAAATGCATGCCAGGTTGGTATCACATCTTTTATGGAATAAACCTAGTCTTCAATTATCAAAGATATATTAGACTTGTTTTAGTGACTTTAGTGGGCTTCTAAAGGGGTGTGTGTGTGTGTATGTAACAGTTGCGTGACGCCGTGACCAACTTGCTTAAACTTTGACTAGTCCATCGGGTACATGTTACCTCTCCCTTAAGAAAGTGAGAAGAAATCACCTAACATTTTTTTTTTCTCTGTTATGATTTGAACTCTAGTCTCCCCTGGTCCGTGCCAACTTCATTAGCTATTAGGTCACACCCTCCACGATTTGTAACATAGGAAAAAGGTGTTATTCGACATATATTGGTGATGAAATATTCTTTCTTAGTGACACAAAATGTATTGAGTGATGCTAATCCTATCCAATGAAACAAAACCAAGAAAAAATAAAACTAATTAAATGAGCTTTCAGACAAGTTGAGGATATTAGGGCAATCTTTTGTAGAACCGGAAACCACAAACATCTATCTTTTTATAAGGTTGAGTTGTTCTCTCTGAACTGCACCTGGCATTTGTAACTATGATTCCCACTTATGGACTTTGCAATAGTGTTTTCAGAAGTGAGAAACACAAAAAGCAACAAGGATCAGAGCTTTAAGTAGGAAACAAAGTGCACGCTTCGCTTCAAGCGCAATTTTAAAAGAAAATCAAAATGAATATTGCACAAATAAAAAATAACTAAACAAACAAGAGCTCAAAAAAATAATATCTATTAGCAAGTCTTTCAATTTAAAAGATTGCTAATAATCCTCCATAGGACAAGCAAAATGGAAAACCTAATTGTTTAGCGCTTTAAAGCTTAGAACTTCTATTCTTTATCCAAATGTCTAAATCTTCTTAATCATCATCCTTATATTTTCTCATCATCTTCTTCTTCCTCTTCAACTTCATCAATTATGCATCATCTTGTAGCTATTTTTTTTCTCTTTTTAGGTAAGCCTGAATTCCCCTTAAATCATTAAGTTCTACTCTATTTCTCTTACTTCATCAACATTACTCCAAGTAAAATCAGTTTCTCCCTCGAAATACTTCTTCATCCTCATGATTTTCAGAGACTCCAGTTAGTAACATTAATTAGCTTCATCAGTATCGTCCAAAGAAATTGAACCAATTAGATTATGAGACTTGCATTGATGTTTCAATTATCTATCGTATTTAATGAACACTCATTGAAACCCTTTAGGTTGAGTGTGCTCCTCTTCTTGGTATGAATTGGAAAATAAAGTGTCGTAAGTAATATATCATATCTTTCTTTTTTTACATGTTCAAACACGCTCCAATTCCTCTTACATCCAGATGAGTTACAAGCTAGACTTAGAATTTTGATGACCAACTTTTTTAAGTGTGGAGTGGAAGAACCATATTGAAACCGCCATTCAATTATAGAACAAGTATTTTAAAAAATTATAAATATTAGAAAATATAATTTAAAAGATTAATTGAAGAGCCATTGAAATTACCTATGACTCAATATTCTATGTCTAATAGCCATTGGAATTTCAAAAAGTATGTTGGCTTGCTTGTACAACAACAACATACCCAGTGTATTCCCACATAGTGGGGTCTGGGAAGGGTAGAATGTACGCAGACCGTACCTGCTGGCTTGCTTGTATTTAGTAAATTCATTCGATATAAGTCATATAACATCTTGTTCACGATATTAGGGACCAACTTAACAGGAATTTAAAGAATCCCTCCCGCACTTCTCCACCTTGTTCTTCCAACTCAGAATTATCATAAAAGAGTGGCAGGAACAATATATTTGCAGTTGCATGCAAAGGTTGTGCCAGGTAGGATGTTGGGTGTAAAGAGTGTGTAATGTACCAAGGTGTCCTTTGAATCTTGTGGTCATGCCAGGAAGGATGTTGGGTGTAAAGAGTTACTAAATATAAAAAAGTGGTATTCTTTTAGAAACTGATTAAAAAGGAAAGTAAGACAAACAAATTGAAACGGAGGGAGTACTATTTTTTTTCTAGTTCTTGTTTATTTAGTTATTTTATTAGTGCAATGTTTATTTTGATATTCCTTTAAAATTGTGCTTCAATTCAATGAAGCATGCGCTTCACTTAAAACCTTGTCGCTTTTTTGCGCTTCTCGCTTCTAAAAGCACTGGATTTTAGAAGAAAAAAAAAGTTGGTGCATGCATTTTATTTTTAGACTACTCAGACTAGGTACTCATTGATCTGAAAGAAGTGTATTTACAGAATCAATTTTGCAAGTCACAAAATAGGCTAAGTATCCGTTCTTATTCCTCTATACTCTTCAAGCTTGGACTTATATGTTAATTAATGATCTCGGATGTTTATTCTTCAGCGATTAGGGGCAATTCCCAGGTTCACTAGGAACCTTTCTATGGTTTGACATTGTAGAATTGGAACTGTGGCAGACAGCCTCAGATTACACCCATTTGCTTGTGCATGCATGACTGGGGTGTAGACACTATCTATGCCTTTAGTTCCACTTACTTTTGAGCAGGTTGGATGCTTATCTGCTGATATGTTAGCATTTATCAGCTCTCGCAAATATTAGAAGTTCAGGTCCAGTGTGCTGTAGTGTTAAATTAATGTAAAGAAGACCAGCAGTTGGTGCTAGCTCGTCAAACTTCTACCTCGTGAAACACATGTTTGTGATGTACACTCACTCTTGTAGTTTTCAGGGGATTTTGAGTCTAAGAGGTAGGCCTGCAGTTGCTTATGACCAACAAGGCCTTGTCTTTGCAGTTGCAATGGAAGGGGGTGCCATCAAATTGTTTGATTCAAGATATTATGACAAGGTTTGTGCCTCTAAAGTTCAGCTTCTTTTTACATTACAAATAATGAATTTTTTCATGTGTTGTGATATGTAGGGGCCCTTTGAAACCTTCCTAGTTGGTGGAGATACAGCTGAGGTTTGTGACATAAAATTTAGCAATGATGGAAAATCAATGCTTTTAACGACTACTAGTAATA
The DNA here is from genome assembly GCA_003996215.1 of Jaltomata sinuosa. Lineage (NCBI taxonomy): Eukaryota > Viridiplantae > Streptophyta > Magnoliopsida > Solanales > Solanaceae > Jaltomata > Jaltomata sinuosa. Next base: position 157,701 of record QJPP01002597.1, on the reverse strand, counting down.
GCATCTATGTACTTGACGCCTATGGAGGAGAGAAGGTTATTTTTCCATCAGAATTCTTTCCTGTCTACTCTAGATTGTCATCTCTTTTCATGATGTTTTACGGACTTATCCAACACTAAATGACTAAACTATTTTACTGGTGCAGCGGTGTGGGTTTAATCTGGATCCCTCCCCGACAGCAATGGAGGCAACCTTTACACCAGACGGCCAATATGTTGTTTCAGGTATTAGATTAAATTTTTTGAGCTTATTATTAACCGAAGAAGAATCCTCCTGTATTATTTTTGGAGCTTAGATATTAGACTTAGTATGATCCCACTTCACTCCAGCCATGATGTGTAGTTTTACATGGTATTTATGCTTGTGGACTGTAGCAGACTGCCAGATGAATTAGTCGGAGTGCGTGCACGCTGTCGGGGACAAGTTGTGCGGACTCTTCACTTTCAATGCCGCACCCGTGTCGGATTCTCCAAAAATACACTACTACTGGAAAACCGACACGCACCCGTTGACATTTTTGAAGAGTCCGAGCAACGTAGGTCCAGGGACATTACCGTCATTAAAAAAATCTAATGCCCTATAGGAATGTTGAAGCAGTATTGTATACTTCCAGAATACCTGCCCTAGCTTTGTGCCTTTTTGGTCCCTACTTTTCTGGAATCTTTCATAGCCTGACCTTGGGAACCTTATTCATATTATTTACCAGTTATGCATAGGTTATCATTTGGACTCACTACATAAATGTTAACCATGCATGAACTTGTTTTTCGTTTTCTACCTTCACTGATTAATGATCATTACTGCTCAAATAAAAAATAGATGAGTGAGAAAGTGAAAGATTATACATACCTATAATCTTAGAGCTTGACCAGTATGATTCTTGTATTTAAGTTGTGAACCACCAGTAGCCTTGTATAAGCGCAATGACTTGGCGGTCATCAGAATTTAACACTCTTTCGGGGCCTTTAAGAAGTTTCTAGCAAGAAGCTAGAACATATTGCAGACATTGTTTGGGCAAAGAGTTCGAGGGAAAGAAATCTTGGCACTAGGCATTCTGGTGCAAATAATCTTTGGGCAATAGTGATCATGCATTGCCTGCACTATAATATTTTTGGTTTGCACCTCATCTTTGATGAGTTGTTCTGCTATCGAAGCTTGGTTCTTATTTTTCATCCTGTTCTTAATATGAAGTGCTCACTGTCAAATGCAAACTTGAGGCATTCTTCTCTGTGATCTTATAATTGATACTAGAGCTAAAATGCTTTGTATTCATGTTTAAGGTTCAGGAGATGGAAACTTGCATGCGTGGCACATCAACACACTAAATAAGGTCTCCTTTTGATTACTCTCTCTCATCTTTCTGTTGGACCTTTTTACAACGTTATTATTTGGGTTTTCCCAGATGGAAATTTGGACAATCATTGATCCATCTGTTTGAGTATCCTTCCTTTATCCGTACCCTTATTACTCAATAGGAAAAACTTATCTACACTCCGTGTTTACCCTAGACCATGAACACGTGACATTTTTGTTTCATACGCTCTTTTATCAGATGTGTATTATCGCTTTAATTTTCCATTACTCATCAGTACGGTTTGTGAATTCTTTTATCTTCCAAGGACTAAAAAAATGGCTGTTTTGATAGGTTTGTAGCTGGGATAGCCACATAGGCGTGGCATCGTGCTTGAAATGGGCCCCAAGAAGAGTCATGTTTGTCGCTGCATCATCAATTCTTACCTTTTGGATTCCTAATCATAGTGGTCCTGGTGAGGCCGCTGGAGTCCAGACAGAAGAACAAGCTACTCTTACTCAATGACGTCTTCATAAGTTACATGTATGTTATGTGTAAAGGCACTTGGGCAATTTTATTGGTCCTTTCACTTATTCTCAAACCCTACATCTGCATAGGTAGCATGTGTGCCTTTTATTTGTCGTCTTCTTTTTGAAAAAGACAAAAAAAAAAAAAGGACTTGGAGCTACAATCTGGTTATTTTACATGCCCTTTGTTCCAAAAAAAAGGCACTTTCTATTTGAAAACTCAAATTCCTTTTAACTTTGAAAATTGCCATGACCACAAATATAACTTGTTAAATTAGGAGAGAGGATGCCTTTTTCTATTTGGTAAATAGGTGTCACGTATCTTCTAAATGGGTATTCTCAAATTGTGATTGTTTTAACCTCTTCGAGCGTCATTCTATCACTGTAAGCTTTCTCCCCCCCGACTCTTTTCTATTGGATCGCATAAGAGTTGTCATTGAAGGTCCATCAAACATCGACTTTGTAATTGCAGTTTTCAGAGTAGCAAGTCTGTTTAGGTGGCGAGTATAATGAGGCTTTGCTGTGTAAGGCTAATCTCATCCTTATAAGAGTGTTTCTTCCATCTCGTCCCAGAATAGGCACTAAAGTAAAGAACAAGAGGATTTTTTTGAATATATCTATAGTGGTTTTCACATACAAAAAATGAAATTCAGACTCATGTTGTTCACCAAGACCTTAAAAAAAAATAAAAAAATAAAATAAAAAATAAAAGCCCTTTTACTTCGCAAATTGTAATACTTGAATTCTAAAATAATTGCTGTTGCTACCAATGCCTTAATTCGAGAATGGACGTCATGTGACAAAGAAAAGAAACGAAGATGGTGTTATGATAAATCATAACTTAAAAATATCTTGAGTACTTTATCAATCTGTCGTGGGTGTCGGTGGACTAATTACACAAAAGGTTACTTTGTTGTTAGAGGGAGAGATGCGCAATGGAGGAGTAACTACATAAGATTGGATTTGATTCTGTAGTCTGTGTATATATATATATGTATATTAATCTTCGATCCCTATTTACATGGTATGGTTCTGATTTTGAGAATCAAATGAGCTTTTCACGTTCTTAAAATATTTTAAACTTTTATTTATTGTCATTTATACCTAATTTTCAGATATATAAATTTGTTCGTAAAATTTAAAATTTCATATTCGAATTTATGATTAAAAAGTTTAATGTACATCAAAGAGACAATGCGCGACAATGTTCCCCGTGAGAAGAAGAGGAGAGAACATGGACAAGGTATAGTGACTTTTTCTTTTTTGACAACTACAAGGTATAGTGACCAAGTATAGAAAATTTATTTATGAATTGACTGGACTCGACTCTAAAGAATATTTTGCAATAAGTAATATATAATTTTTTAATGATAATAATGACAGTTGTTGTTAGAAAAGTAAATTCCAGAAATAGGGAATAAATAAACTACTTTAATAGAATATGCTACAAACGATGATGGTGACAGAATTCCTTCAGGATTTTACAAAGATAATGAATTTAAGTTCTCAACAATTAATTCAAATTTCTCAAAGGAACAAAATTATGATTTGCAATGAGCAGTAAGAGAAAAAAAGATAAATTCTAAGATATTGTTTTTGGAGAAGACACAAGTATTTATAATACCTGTAGGAGTTTATTCGAATTAACAAACTCAATCCTTATCAACAAACACTTCTTAGAAAAAAAGAACAGTCGCCTATTTGAATTTAAAAAATGTTGAAAAATGATTTAGTAATTTATCAGGAAAAACATTTTAGATGAATAAAATAAATCTAATAGGTGACTAAAAATATATGTTAATTGAACAAATTCGATAGGTTCGTCTGTGACTATTTAAAAATATATCCAAACTTTTGATGTGCATCTGAGATACACTCTTTTTTACTACTTTTTACTCACATTTAAGCTTTGTTTTGAGGATAATTTAGCTTAATACTTATGGTTTATGCTTTATTTCATGATATTTCACTTATACAAGGTGTTTTGTGCAATTAAGGTGAAAGGAGACGAAATAGGACTAAAAAGGAGCCTAAATAGCCGATTTTAGTCCAAAAAAAAGTCCAATGTGAAGCCGGAGGGTCGCAGAGCGTCTTTCAAAGAGAATGAGGATAAAAAAATACACCCTCTCTGAAGTGTTTAAACCCTGAGAAGAAGATCCCCAGGGCGAGTGAAGGCTACTCACGCTGTGAGCCAGTGATGGCAGGGGAAAATTTTCCCCTTGTCCCAGTCCAACTATGATGGGGTCTGTTAGGTGTTTTTAAATATTATAAGTATCCCCCTTAGGACATTTTAGCTCAGTTTGAAGAGAACATTTATTGTTTGGAGAGCATTGTGAAGGCAAAGAGGAAGGGAAAGAATAATTATTATTTGGAAAATATTGTGGAGGCACATAGGAAGGGAAACACATAGTTCTTCTAGGGTTACTTCTTTAACTCTAATTTTATCATTATTTCTTACATTGAATTTTAGCTCGTGTAAATAAGATAGTAAGAAACTAAGAGCGCTCTTTCTAGGGTTATAACTATAGTATGAACATCATCATCTTTATATAAGTTTGTTATTGCGAATTCTACCATTACATTTTATTTTCTTAATCTTATGCTTACTATTTTGTTTCTTAGCTACCAAAAGGATAAACGGATAATTCCTAGAGGAATTTGAGAGATAGAGACTAGGAATAGAATGTGGGTTAAGGGGATTAGGATGCGTCAACTGACGGATTAGCAGCTAGGACGGAGACGTATCTAGATCGCCTTACTTGGGTCAAATACAGGAAGATAACTTGATGCATTTGAATTGGTTCATCTATCCCTGCTCAATGATGTAGTTAGGTGTCTAATTCGGATATAAGGTTAGAGGAGCGAGAGCCATGACCATAATATCAACCCTGTGATTCATCAAATCAGTAGATATCTTAAATAAGCATATCAACTATATAAAGATACGATGAAATTATGCAAGTGCCATAACCCTATGACTTAACTTCTGCGTGAACAACCTCCACAATATTTATCCTTAATTACTTTTTTGCTTTAGTAGAATAAGTAGTTTAATCCACAATTAACCACGCCTTGAGAATTGATAGCTTGAGTGAGTAATTAAAACTAGTTTAATTTAGTAAATAATTAATTGTAAATCCCTGTGGGTTCAACATCTAGATCTCTGAGTTACTTTACTACTTTGACAATCACATACACTTGTGTGTGCTATGAAAGATAACAAGTATCAAGAACTAGGCCATCACAGATCTCCAAGAACAACACTGCTAGAGGAACTCATACACGTGTGCACTAAAATTCCTTGAAGGATTGAAATAAAGAAGAATTTCAATTCGATAAGGAACTGGAAAACTACCATAAACTTGCACATAGAATTAGTTTCTAACACGGAGACAATGAAAACCATGCGTGTCAATGAGAGGAGACCAAGTAAAATTAGGATTGGGTTCTTGGTAAGTCTTGAATCAAATCTAACTTGAATTGGAGAACTGGAAGATAGCGACTTACTCCTATATAAACAACACGTCGACCAACCTTTGGAGTTTGACCAAACCTAAAATAGAGTCCTCAGAGTGTTCTCAATTCTATACAAAAAGTCTCAAAAAAGAAGCTGTTGTTGCAACAAAGAACATATTTTTATCAAGTTTTATCTATATAATTCTTTGATTTTCAATAGCTAGTTTTTTGATGTGATTCCAAGACAGTATCTTGTTTACTTTTTTTAAGATTGTAGTAGGTGTTATCTTATTTATTATAAGAAATTTCATTGATTAAGGTAGGGTCGTTGAAAATTAAGAAGGTACAGGAGGAACTGTTGGAAATAATTTGTGTAGGTGTTACAAGGGAGGTTGTAAACCTATTTTAGAGTTGGGATTGAGTTTAGTGGAAGAGATTAAAAAATATCCTATGCAAGCTAGTCCGTGGCTTTTGACTCCCTTGAGAAAAGAGTTTTCATGTAAAATTCTTGTATTGATTTATTTTTCTCAATTTACCTTCTTGTATAGTTACTTCTTTGAGTTCTTAGAACTCAACTAACAAGTGGTATCAAAGCCAAATCTTCTAATAAAGAGTATGACCTTGTAAGACTGACAATGTCGTACCTCTAAGATCTCAAAATGTCAATCTATCAAAAGAGTTGGTGGAAATTAAGAATGAAAGACTACATTATAGTTGAAGATCTTGAATTATGGGACATTATCGAGGAATGACCTTATGACACCAATGACAAAGAAAAAGGGACTTTTTCCAAGAGGATAAATGAATACAATAATGAATACATCAAGAATATTCAAAAGAATGTAAAAGCAAAAAAGTTGCTTGACATAGGTCCTGATGTATTTTGAATAATCTATTCATGTATGACTGCTAAAGAAATTAGGGACACTCTCAAAACTAGGTATGAAGAGACTTCCAGAATCCAGACTAAAAGGGAAGGAGATGACGAGTCTATTCTAAAATAAGAAGAGTCAAACTTAGAAGAAAGAAGGAGGCTACAGTAGAATCTAATCCTGACTCAAAGATAGATGAGGATTGTGATAGCATATATAATTTAGAGCACACAAACATAATTAGCATATACCATGATATTATGACTCGGATCATTTTCAAATACTTCCAAGAAGCCCATACTAATAGCTAGATAAGCTGATGAAAGACTACGTAACTCTGAAATCAAAGCATAAGAACTTGACAAGAAGGACTGATGACCTAACAAGACAGGTCCTTATATTGAAGAAAAAGAAGGTAAAATTCCAAGCTGGTGAATTCTCAGTTTCACCCATCAAAGGAAGAATATGTAGTTATGAATCCAAATAGAGGGGGAAACTCACAAAGAAGCTAAGAGGAGCCAGAGATAAGTTGAAAAGAGTTTTTAGATGATCAAACCCTCAAACGTGAAGATTTCTTTATAGAAAAGGCATAACAATGACAACTGCAAATCCAAGACTGAAAGAAGAATGGAAGAACCGATTTCTCCACAAGATCATCTCAGTCTGGACTAGAAAAAATCCAAATTCATAAAAGGTTCCAGCAACTCCTTGATAAAAGCAATAGGGAAAGGCAAGGTAGGAGGGAGCAAAAGATATTGTAAAGGTCTTAACACATGACATAAAAAAGAGAAATATTTCCTCCTACCAAAAGCTCATTAAAAGGGAGTTTGGGGTAAGAACCGGAGAATCCTGATCCTAGAGGAAAGAAGTAGAGACCAGAGTAGAAGAAGAAAAAAAGGAGTAAAGCATAACTACACAAATAAGGTACTTTCATTCCAAGAACTAGTATTGAGATCCTAGTTCTTGAAAGGAAAAAATAGAAGAAGTCTAGAAGAAAAGAATTGCTTTTTTTTCTAAAGGAGCTCACAGAAGAAGCTCCAAATTAGAATTAGCAATTATCATATGAAATAAGAAAAGCCTCTAAAAATGAGAAAAGTTTGCAGAGAAAATACTTGATGCTAACATAAAGAAAGAAAATATCAGCACTAGATGAAGAGTGCCACAGAAGAAATAGGTCCTCCGTTATTTCTCAACTGCATCGGAATTAAGAAATATTTTCTAAGAGGGTGTTTGAATTGACTTTTTTAAGTAACTTATAAGCTAAAAGCTAAAAGCCAAAAGTAGATAGCAACCAACTTTTGACTTTTAACTTTTTTGGTACTTTTTAAGTCTAAAATAAAGTGCTTAAAATCACTTTTTGTCTTTGTCAAATACCTGCAAAAATAAAAAAATGCTTAAAAGCCAAAAATACTTAAAAATAAGATAATACACATACCGTCTAAGAAGAATTAGCACAAATAAGAAATTGAAGAAGAAATATCTTCCTCATCCAAGGAAGTCAAGCTGAAGTCCTCCTTTACCACAAAAAGGAGAACTAAAGTTATGGATCACTTGATAAAATCATACTAGGCTTACATTTAGTTCAATTTTTTTATATTTTATAAATACACAAAAGGATGATGAAGTTTACAAATCCATGATTATGGAAGAAAGAAAGAATTACCAGAAAGCATGAAGGAGTTGTATGAAGAAAATTAGCCATGATCCACTCATTCTGGATGGTTATATATTTGAAGGATGAACTTTTTGAGAAATCTATAAAAAGATACTATTTCTATAAGAGGAAGAAGAAGAAAGACACAAATAAGAAAATGAAGCAACATGAACTCAGTTTGAAAAAAAGAGCAGGACACATGTGTAGAAAAGCAAAAGAGGTTGATCAAGAACACTCTTGCATTACCTAGAAATGTGGCTTCTTTAAGTTACAACGGTTACAAGAACATATGATAGTATTATCCTACTTTCAAGAATGCATAGCAACAAAAGAAGAATAGTCAAAGAATCCAATTTCTATGACTTGTTAGGTATGAATCTCCATTTTTTGTAGTTAAATTGCATAAGCTTATAAACACTACTAAATCACGATTCCAGACCCCTAAAGTATATTTCAGAATCATCCAATTCAGATAGCATTGATGAGTTGATATTCTACTTACTTATTTAGCTTTTAATCTTATACTTTTGCTAGTATAAAGTAGAAAAATAGTGCAGTTGATACATATTACTTTTATTTTACAGGTTTCCGTATTTTAAAAGTGTTCGAGAAGAATTTGGATGAAAACAAATTAAAATAGAGCTTTTTAGAGAAGAAATTAACTGGTAACTAGATATACCTCTGCGCATGAAGTGTCCCACACGCGCACGCGATGGTCACCCAAGGAGAAGCTCTTTGCATACACTGAACCGACCGCATATGCAAAGGTCAACCAGATGAAGGCACTTCACATATGCAATGAACCTCCCGCGTAGGCGAAGAGGAAAAGTGGAAGCAGCTGGGCAGTGCTGGAATTTCACATTTTTTGAAATCCCAATCCACATAAAACACTCCTCAACCATTTTGGAAAGTATCTTTGGCAATATTCACATATTTTTGCAAGCTTGGAGAGCAAGTTCATCACCCTACACCTTAAGAGTGAAGATTTGGATGATTTCTATTGTAAAATTATTAAATTCCATTCTTCAACTCTTGTTCTTAATTGATAAATTGTAGGTGTAATTGTTGAATTGAGATTTGAGTTTTGTATTAGAGATAATACTAAATTTGGGTATTGAATTCTTATCTTGTACTTTCTTTTGATTAAGTTGTGTGGGTGTATTGAGTCTTTCATGCTTTAATTACATAGTTGATGGTTGTAAACATTGACTTAGCATACTAATTGTGTTCTTGCTTTTCAGAGGAGTTCTTCAATTCGGGAAGGTTCAATAGTGGGAATTTGGGATTCCCACTCTAGATCAAAACTAGAGATAGCTTGATTGTCGGGAACTCCCATCTAAGAGTTGGAGTTAGAAATAACCCAACCCAAGCTAAATTGGTTGGCTTATTATGCACTCGTGGGAGTTTGAGAGAACACACAAGATATATTCTTGATTGGTTGTAAGATGGTTGAGCATACTCTTAAACAAGTCTACCTATGCATTATTTGGGTGTAAGTCTTGTGAATTGAATTTCTATTCCCAATTCTTCCTTGTTGTCTTTGCTTGGTGAAAGCAAGCTGGAAGCCATTGATCAAATCTATCTTTTATTTGATTTTCCTTTATCCTTTGTTTTAGTTTAAAACCCCTTATTGTTATCTTTCCTTTTTTCTCTTTGAACTCTAGTAAGTTGCTTGGATGCTTTATTAGCTCAATCGCGATTACATTGTTCTCTATGGGATCGACCCCGACTCCCATTGAAAAGATAAATGTGTTTGGCTTAACGATCGTTGATACCTCCATCTTAGAGAGTACACTTGAGCGTTATCAAAAATGTCACCATTGTCGGGGAATAATTTGGCGTATTGAGTTAGTTTAGAATTTGAGTTTACTTACTCTAGTTCAAATTTGTGAATATTTGTTTTTATTTTTGTTTAGTTTTATTTTGATAATTGGTTCCATGGCATCTCGAAATGTTAGAAGTGTTGGTTATTGATAACGCTCAAATTACACCTCAGTTAAGAAGCATAAGCGGTCGCTGTCAAATATAGAACCCAACTAAGGTTGGGGTCGATCCCACAAGGAATAAGGTGCAAATTAAGTCGTTAGTGACTTAGTTGACTAGTAATCAATAGTTTCCGGTAAATGAAGAGGGAGGGGGGGTTGTCTGATCAATATTTGAACAATGCAAATAATAATTTGCAAGTTTTAACGAGTAAAATTCAGAAGAGGTGAACTAGGGAAGTGTTCACCATGGCGTCGTAACAATTTCGACTCAAAGCTTAACCGGGTTCTTTCTATATGTATATCACGATGTGATTGAATTAATGGTATCATCTAAACGTTTCTCAACCAAATAGACGAATTTCCTTTTCAATTCTCTCGAACTTGAAAAGGTGAAATTTCTTATTTCAATCCTAAACATCAAGTAGATTAATCTAGTTACAACATTAATCATAAGACGAGAATTGGTGGTCTCGAATCCTCGTAGTTAATCAAATTTCTCGATTTTAATCTCTTTGGTCAAGCAAATCAAACCTAGGTATGTTCTAATGTTTGCAACCATTAGAAAATGTAAATAACAAATGATTAACCACGTGACAACATATAAATTGAACCCTATGCTACCCGGAATCTATATTGTTACTTTTGCCATGGCTCCCACAACCCTAGTTGTGGGGAAATTAGCTACTCATGCTATTAAAGAAATAGAAGAAAATTATATTCATAATAAGAGAAGGATTCTTACAAATAGCATGAAATTTACTTCAATTATCCAAGAACAAGAAGCCAAAAATCCCAAGAGTAATCGAGGAAGAAGAAAGAAACGTGTATGTCGTATTTTTCCTCTCAAAAAGTCGCTCAAAATAGTCTCTAGAAATCTTGGGTAATGAATTCATAAAATAACCCTAACACTGGGTATTTATAGCAGTCCAGGAAATAAAGTCCAAAAATAGAAATTTCGGAATCCCGCTTTGCCTTGACGGGTCGCCTGACGGACCGTCATGCATGTGACGGGCCGTCACAGCTAAACAGTGAGCTTCCAAGAAAATTCTCAGGTAAGTCGTCCAACAGGTGACGACTTACAACTTTTTATATTGGTGGCCTGGGTGACGGTCCGTCAGGCCAGTGACGGGCCGTCACTCCTAGGCAGTGCTCGATGAAATTGCTGTCTCGTTCTGGAGGCCTAGCTGATGGCCAGTCACAGGTGTGACGGTCAGTCATGACAGCCTTCAGGCTTAACCAGTTGAGGGTTTTGAACATTTTTTCTTCCGTTTCCATCTCTAGCTCCATTTCCTGCAAATATAACAATAAAGCATCAAAAACCACAAAAGTTGCTTGAAAACTCCCGAGTATTCTTAGTTAAAGGCATCAAATGTGCCGTAGAATCTCGGCACATCAACACCCTCAACTTAAAACATTCGCTTGTCCTCAAGCAACATGACAACAAAAACAAAATGATGACTCAACTAAGAATACCAACACATATCTCTAGCAAATCATGGCTACTCAACAGTTTATTAAATTTAAATCAAGCCCCCCAGTAGCACACAAATGTATGAAACGCTAACTTGCAAGGATCCAAACATGTCATTCCGATATGATAGAATATTCTACATACACACACAACATCTATCCCAACAGTCAATAGATAATACAGAAATCTCGGTGCCCTCACCATAAAGAAGTCCCACACACAAGATTTGGGACTAGGTAAGGCGCTCACACTCACAAATGATTTCAAACAATGCACATGCTATGCCATAAGCTTGCCCTTGCTATTCTATTTCAGTTTTTCAGATAGCCGCTCAGGATCACTACAGGACTTGTTTTGGCTTGTAATGAGGCTTTGGGTGCAGGTAGGATACATTTTGGGGTTAGTGACTAAGCCCTCCTTGGAATCACCGACCTACTATTTCCACTTAACTTTTCTTCGTCCATCCTTATTCACCTTTTTATTCCCTTTTTTCTAGCTACAGGTGCGGTCTCTTTATTTTGACAATTCTTTTTCATCTCTTTTTCGTTTCTTTTTCTTTCTTTTCTTAGGCACACACTCGAAATTTTCATTCTATCCACAACCAATCTTATCCATCCTATTTTTCTTATCATTTACCTCTATAGTAGCCACCCTCAACTTAGGCTGATTGCCTGAGTTGAGGTGCACGATGTCCAAGGAAGGACCAGGGCCAAAATAGGGATTCAAAGTTAAAAAGAAATGGTGACAGGTTATTGAAAGAATAGGGTCAATTATGGCTCAAACAGGGATCAAAGGGATTATTTGCATTTGGACGGTCTTATAGGCTAAGTGGACTGCACACAAAAAGGACCTGTGATCCTTTCCTAAGCAACCAATTTCAAGCTTAACAAAATAGACCGGGTAAGTTCTAGATGAATGCACAGAGTAAGAGTTTATAACAATCAGCTCACACACACTTAGCACCAAGAAACCATACCACTATCAACTATCAAAACAACAGCTCGGATTAAGCATAATTATTACAATCACAACCACACAATGACATTCAAGGATCCAGAACAGTCAATCGTTTCAAACATAAGTACAAAATCAACTTTTTCAGAGGGGGCTCCTTTTAGTTCAACTTTCCAAAAATCCATGCTTGCTATAGACACCAGAAAACAACACAAACAAAATTTAAAATGACAACCTAAATATGCCGGTTCTACTAGATAGCACACCGGAGGGAAAAAAATAAGGCAACAAAAGACCCTCGGTGGTGAAAGACTCACAGGTATCCCAACACCCTCAACTTAGACTCATACATTGTCCCTAATGCATACATGTGAAAGCTAAAACTGTGAGAGAAAGGAATACCTGTGAAGCCCATAGGACTCAGAGTCTGGCATGATGTTGGAGACCGCCAGGGTCTCCAAAGTAGGAGCAATCACTGGAATAGGTGCAAGCGACATCATCCTGTTGAGCTCCAACTTTCTCTTTTATCGGCTCCTCAGCTAGTCGAGACAACTTCTTTACTCTTTCTAACTCTTTTTCTTTGCTGGTTCTCTTGCGGTATTTTCTTTTCCTTGATTTGTTCTCACCGCCTTCCTCTATAGGTTTCTCTTTTTGCGATCCAAACATCATTCTCATAACAGCTAGGGTCTCAACAAAACCCTTCTCCTCAATATCCACATCCATAGGGGCTTCATCAATAACATTGATAACCGAGACCACCCTCATGCCTCTTGGTGGCTTTATCAATTTACACACATCAAACTTGACCAATTCATTGTTTAATCTGAATGTCAGTTTATTTCTTTCCATATCGACCAACACTCTTGCAGTGGCTAACAATGGTCATCCCAAAATTATGGGAACTTCAAAGTCCACTTCACAATCTAAGATTACAAAGTCAGCTGGGAATATAAACTTACCAATCTTTACCAGCATATCATACAATATTCCCACCAGTCGCTTTACTGAACGGTCAGCCATTAACACCCTCATGGTAGTTGGTTTGGGAGCTCCCAAACCCAACTGTTCATAGGCTGCTAGTGGCATCAAGTTGATGCTAGCACCAAGATCACATAAGGCTTTTTCAAAGTTGAATTTCCCAATAGTACAGGGAACAGTAAAAGCACCTGGATCTTACTTCTTTTCCACTAACGATCTTGAAGAAATAGCACTGCAGTGGTGGAGGTTATCTTCTGGTTCAAAGCTCACTGACCTCTTCTTGGTAATCAAGTCTTTCATGAACTTGGCATATCTGGGCATTTGTTCAAGAGCGTCCACCAGTGGGATGTTCACTGATATCTGCTTGAGCATGGTCATGAAATTTAGGAACTTGCTATCTTCCACTTTCTTCTTCAACCGTTGTGGGAAAGGAGGCGGTGGCCGAGGCATCATAGTTGGAAGTTTTTCAACTTCCTTGCTTTTATCCGTGAGCATTTGAGTAGCATCCTCTACAGCAGTGAGTTTTTCAACAGATACCCTCACACCCTCATCGACCATATTTTCAGCATCTACTAACTCATCTTCCTCAGCAACATTACCTTTCTGAGTCTGAATTACCGGATGTGATTTCGATAATATTTTACCACTTCTCGTAGTGATCGCCATACAACTCTCGTCATTCCTCAGGTTTTGAATGGTGTCACTCGGCAAGGTACCTGTCTTCCTTTGATTTAGAGACACCGAGATTTGACTCACTTGCTGCTCTAATTGCTTGATCGAGGTGGAATGTGAATCCACTACCTGGCTCATTGCTGATAATTCAGTCCTCATCTCCTTTACCCGGAGTCAGTAGATTCCACCTTCAACAACATCTTCGCCATCATATTCTCCAATTTGGACGTCCCTATCTCGTTGTTAGCTCTTTCCCGATTACCAGGTGGTACATACAACCCACCTCTATCAGTTTTATTCTTCCAGTTCCCCTGATCACGATCTCTGTAGCCAGCTTTTTCATAGTAGTTATACTTCTGATAGTTCCGACCTTGGTTTCCCTTGCCATTTGCCTGGAAACCCCCCAAATAATTAGCCTCCTTATCAGATTCAAACTCTGCTGCTCTACCTTGGGAACCCACAACTTTCACTTTCTCCATACCTCCTGACAACAAATGTTTTGTCAGTAGGTCCATTTGCATTTTCAGATGGGCCATATCTTGGTCCCGCTCTTCCTCTTTCTGGCATTGTTCCACTGACATACCGACTGCATAAGTGCTAGAAGCTACCTCTGTATCCCGTGTATGCCAGGCCCTGTTGGTTTTAGTGAGCTGATCCAAAATAGTTGTGGCCTCAATAAAAGTGAGACCCATAAATGCTCCACCTGCTGCATTATCCAATGTCGGCTTGGTAGCGAATTCAGTGCCCTGTAGAATGTCTGCATCAAAAAAGTGTCGGTCAACTGATGGTTTGGGCATTGTGTCAGCTTTTTCTTGAACCGCAACCAGGTCTCATGTAAAGCCTCATGAGGTTGTTGCCTGAAATTGCTGATTTCGTCCCTCAACTGTATCATCCTAGAGGGAGGAAAGAACCTTTCTAGGAAAGCTCCTTTCAACTCTCCCCAGGTTGTTATAGAATCGGGAGTTAGCTCAGTCAACCACATCGCTGCTTCATCAGACAGAGACAACAGGAACAATCTAAGTCTGATGGCCGTCTGATTCACTCCCGGCAATTCAAATGACTTGCACATGCTCACAAAATTCATTAGGTGCCTGTTGGGGTCATCACCAGCCACACCACGAAACAACCCTCTCAAATTCAACAACTGAATCATTATGCTAGTAATGTTGAACTTGGCCCGGGGCGCAAGTGGAGGAAGAACAATGGCGCCCGTAGCACCAACTCCATCTAATGCAATATCATCCTCGATATCCTCAGCATTCAAGTGATGCTGAGCCTGTTGAGCCTGCTATTCTGTAGCAAGCCTTGCTGCCTCCTGCTGTTGTGCATTCATGGTTTGCCTTAGCGTTCTTGCGAGCTCGGGGTCGTAGGGTAATATTGGTTCACCCGAGCGTCGGGTACTTGGCATGCACAACTATTTACCCCATAACAAACAAAAACAACAAATAAAAGTAAAAGCAGGAAATATGACTAAGAGTCAAATAAACACACCGGACTTAATAAACAACCGTATTCCTCGGCAACGGCGCTAAAATTTGATAACGCTCAAATTACTCCTCAGTTAAGAAGCATAAGCGGTCGCTGTCAAATATAGAACCCAACTAAGGTTGGGATCGATCCCACAAGGAATAAGGTGCAAATTAAGTCGTTAGTGACTTAGTTGACTAGTAATCAATAGTTTCCGGTAAATGAAGGGGGGGGGGGGTTGTCTGATCAATATTTAAACAATGCAAATAATAATTTGCAAGTTTTAACGAGTAAAATTCAGTAGAAGAGGTGAACTAGGGAAGTGTTCACCATGGCGTCGTAACAATTTTGACTCAAAGCTTAACCGGGTTCTTTCTATATGTATATCACGATGTGATTGAATTAATGGTATCATCTAAACGTTTCTCAACCAAATAGACGAATTCCCTTTTCAATTCTCTCGAACTTGAAAAGGTGAAATTTCTTATTTCAATCCTAAACATCAAGTAGATTAATCTAGTTACAACATTAATCATAAGATGAGAATTGGTGGTCTCGAATCCTCGTAGTTAATCAAATTTCTCGATTTTAATCTGTTTGGTTAAGCAAATCAAACCTAGGTATGTTCTAATGTTTGCAACCATTAGAAAATGTAAATAACAAATGATTAACCACTTGACAGCATATAAATTGAACCCTATGCTACCCGGAATCTATATTGTTACTTTTGCCATGGCTTCCACAATCCTAGTTGTGGGAAATTAGCTACTCATGCTATTAAAGAAATAGAAGAAAATTATATTCATAATAAGAGAAGTATTCTTACGAATAGTATGAAATTTAGTTCAATTATCCAAGAACAAGAAGCCAAAAGTCCCAAGAGTTATCGAGGAAGAAGAAAGAAACGTGTATGTCATATTTTTCCTCTCAAAAAGTCGCTCAAAATAGTCTCTAGAAATCTTGGGTAATGAATTCATAAAATAACCCTAACACTGGGTATTTATAGCAGTCCAGGAAATAAAGTCCAAAAATAGAAATTTCAGAATCCCGCTTTGCCTTGACGGGTCGCCTGATGGACCGTCATGCATGTGACGGGCCTTCACTTGAGCCGTCACAGCTAAACAGTGAGCTTCCAGGAAAATTCTCAGGTAAGTCGTCCAGCAGGTGACGACTTACAACTTTTGATATTAGTGGCCTGGGTGACGGTCCGTCAGGCCAGTGACGGGCTGTCACTCCTAGGCAGTGCTCGATGAAATTGCTGTCTCATTCTGGCGGCCTAGCTGACGGCCAGTCACAGGTGTGACGGTCAGTCATGCCAGCCGCCAGGCTTAACCAGTTGAGGTTTTTGAATATTGTTTCTTCCGTATCCATCTCTAGCTCCATTTCCTGCAAATATAACAATAAAACATCAAAAACCACAAAAGTTGCTTGAAAACTTCGGAGTATTCTTAGTTAAAGGCGTCAAATGTGCCGTAGAATCCCGGCACATCAGTTATCGCAACCCAATCTATATTCCTGACTATTGTTATTATTGTGGAGGACCCCACCTTTGGCGAAGGGGTAAAATTGGTCCTAGGAGAGGGAGGTATTCACCTTCTCACTCATATAATGGGCGTAATTGCTATTTGTATGGTCATCATGATGGACATTGGAGAGATTTCTCTAATGATGACCGTCTTCCTCCCCCTTCTTATGCTAACAATGGTTCTAGTAGTGCTTGTGATCTTAACAGAAATCATTCTTTAGCAAGCAAGGAATACAATGCCTACCCGGAAGGTATACACGCCAAGCTCCAAACCCTCTTGGCCTCGGTAGACATCTTAGAGGAGGGTGTGAAGTACATAAACCAAGGCTTTATGGACACTAGAACTAAGAAATAAGAGGAGAGAAATCGTGCCACACAATCCATGGTAGATTTGTCTACTCCTCTTGATCAAGTTGGTAAAGAAGGTACCCACCCGGAAGGTAAACATGCCATGATCTACACAATATTGGCCACGGTAGACATCCTAGATGAGGTTTTGAACTCCATAAAGCAAGACTTTATGGACACAAGAGCTAAGGAAGAAGAGGAGAGAAATCATGCCATACAATCCATGGCAGATTTTTCCACTCCTCTTGGTCAAATTGATGAAGAAGACCCTCCAAGCCGAACACATGAACATGTCTCGAATATTGAGCTCAATCAAATTCATTTTAGGGATGATGATGAATATTTGCAAAATATAGAATCGCCCAAGAGTGAGTTTGTACCGATAGTGCTTGAACCCCAACAAGAGGAAAAACTTGACTTAGGTGAGATGTTGAGCCAAGAATGGGTATTAAATCGAGCTCACCAACTTGAAGCCTATGGGGAACAACGTGAAAGAATGCTACCAATGTTCGAGATATTATTGAAAAGGCATGCCAAGAGAAGTCAAAAAGAAGGGTCACTTGAAATTGCTATCCGGAATTTGAACACCGATGTGAATGCTCGTGTTGAAACATGCACGATCGTGAGTAGTAGTTTTGAGTTATTCACTATTAAAGAGGAGGACACAAGGAAGGATCATGAATTGAAGGTGTTGTGGCAACCAACTACCCCATACATGAATCATGATGCCAAAATCAAACGAATGATACTAGAGTTGAAATGCAAAGTCTAACGGTTTATCTTGAAAGACTCTAGTTCATTCGAAAGTGAGGATGTTATGAATGAAGCAAACTTGAGAGTGGATACGACCAAATCTTACTCCAACCACTTTTCAACCTTAAGTTTGATTGAATGGATGAAAGTCAAAGTAATCAAGATTTTGAAAGACCTTGGAAGGAGGATGTATCGAGGTTTATCCAGTTTTAAGTTTGTTGTTGAAAAAAGGCAAAACGACCTTCCTCACTTAAAGGCGAAAAAGTGCAAAATGCGACACCAAGAAAATGGCCTTCTCATGTTCTTACCTTCACCCCGTGATTATCACGGGAAGTTCAATTCAAATTTGGTCAAAGGTTTAAATCCTCCAAGTGGAGATCCAAATGGTGACATATCTTGCATCGCGCCGCGATGTTAAATTGAGCGCTTGATGGGAGGCAACCCATCATTTGAATTTTTTTTCTTTATGTTTTACTTCACTTTTTTTTCTTTTTGATTTGTTTTTAGGTGCCCAAAGGAATGAGAAAAGGACCCAAGTGTTGAGAAGCACCAAAAATACCTCTGAAAAATGTGTATTTTGCACCTGGAAGAGTGCCCGCACACACGCCATTGCACAAGCAACCAGTGAACTGGGAAAAAATATTGTCTTGTGCGAAGGTGGTGCATTTTGCACCCCTCGTTGTGCCCTTCGCACCTGCTTTCGCACGTGAAAATAGTAAGCTGGGAGAAAAATTGAAAATTTGGTCCAAAGGTCCTTCTTTGAGTAGGCGGTGGATCGGCCGCGTACGCGATGGCCAAGCAAACATCAAACTGTCCCATACGCTCTAGACCAATCGCGTGCACGGATCTTTCAGCAGTTTCTATGTATTAAAGAAATGTTCAAAAATTAGAAAGGACCCAAACGTTTTCTTTCTCAAAACAAAGGTGCTCCTCTTTATTAAGCACACAATAAGTCAGCACACAATAAGTCCATCAATTCTTCCATCCATTGCTTTAAGAATTGCAATACATCAGGTATGAACACCGTCCCTCTTTATATCTTTAAATGTTCCCCTTCTTCCTCATCTTGATGTTATAAAAATGGGAAACTTGTAGTTTGGGTTGAGAACCTTCTTGCTTTAGATCAAGTGTTATGTGTGCTTAGTTGATAAATTATTGGGTGAGGTTGGTTGAGAGTATGTGTTAAATTGTGTGACGATAATTTTGTGCATAAAATGCTTCAAATGCTTTGTGTAATCGAGCACAAAACAACATGCCTCCCATGCGTTTGAGTTAATGCCTCAAAGATTTCAGATCTGGGCGAAGGCGATGACCTTCACGTGCGCGGTTGCCTGGCCGCGTACACAAAGGAGGAAAATTCCTGAAAATTTTAATTTTGCCTTCATGGATGCAGCCAGTTGGCTGTGCACGCAAAAACCACTTGCTGGCAGTGCCGAAAATAGTGACTTTGCACAGACTACCTCGAATTTTTTTCCAACTATTTCTTTGGCCTAAGTGCTTCATAACACATTATTTTAAGTATCCCAAAGAACTTTTACCATGTTGGTTTGTTTTGTAGGTACTTTGACCCTAAAAATAGCCTCCAACGGCAGTGATAATGTGTCACGACCCAATTTCTCGGTCATGATGGCACCTACAACCCCCGGTAGGTGAACCAATCCCCGTAGCCCAGAATAGTTAGTAATGGGCTACTATCTAACAAATAAGAGAACAAGCCGAATAAAATAGATAACAGGGATATAAATATATACATATGCGGAAACTAAACCAAACCCAAGACCTGGTATCATAGTATAGAGCCAAACTACATACATGGAGTGCAAATAATCCAAAACTATATATACAGATGTCTCTGAATGGTAATAGAGTACGTGAAGCAAAACATAAACTAAAGCTAAGCTCCGATCGCCAAGAGCTCACCCTCAGTCTGAAGTAGTCCCCAACAGATGTCCAAGCACGAATCACAACGATCTATCGGCGATGGCCCACGCTAGGATCTGCACCCAAAGATGGGGTGAGCACCAAATGCGAAGCATAAGGTACCCAGTAGGTATCATAGGCCGACTGGGCACATATAAGATAAAAGCGTAGTAATAGACAGAATAGAAGCAAGTAGTCACAGAAATCAACGAAAGATACACAGGAACTAGCCCAGAGGGAAATCAACAGAACCATATATGAGGCTAGTAAAAAGAATATACACATCATAGGCACAGGTGAAAGTAAGAAATAACGCACCTGGGGTCCTTGCAACAACAGTGTATACAAAATAAGTTTACGAAATGGACGGTATACCGGTAACCTCAAGTGTAAGAAGAAGAGAGAAAGAGTAATAATAGGCATGCTCAGAGACATGAATCAAACTCAACTAATCATACCAATCTCATACTTATCCATAATAGAGAACAATTCTGTAAGTAAATAGCAAAAGTCTACCTACAGTCCCCCGGCCGCCCATACAACCGAGGAACACAAACAAGTGAAAACAAACCCTCCGGCATCCCATACTACCGGAGCGTACAATCAACAAACAACAAACAAGGGTGGAGCCTCAAACAATGAATGATATGATGCATGAAGATCTCAAGTGCCATGGTATCTCTGTATGTACCTCCTCCGGCGCCAATCCGGCCCAGCAGGTAGGTTCCATGGAAGGACACTGCCCGTATACCTCTACTCCACCGTATACCCCTCCTCCGGCACACGCAGCCCGTAGCCCCTGGCCCGGATGGCAAGGTCCATGGAGGTCCCAGACCCCATACTAAAACTCAGTATCAGAACATGTCGCCCGGAAGCAAGTCCGGTATCAGGATGGAGACCCAGTCTCGAATATGCAATGCCCAGACCCTTTCCAGGACTAAAGTAGTAGGAAAATGTCTCAAAAACCCCTCCAAGGGTGCCCGGGCGTAACCGGGTCTAAACAGTAACAAGTCATCTCAGGTGCTCGGTCCGACCGAGGCTAAAAATCATCTCAAGTAGCAAGAAAACTCAACTAGCACTCCGGCCCTGCCGAGTCTAGTGTAGTAGTAAAACTGGTGTTTTAAAAAATAATTTTACTTTCTTTTACCCAAGAATACTCACAAGTCAAATCAACCATTTCCAAATCATTTCCATCAAAAACGGGCCCGCCGGGCCATGCAAGGTTTAGAAAACAGTGCCAGTAGGCCCGAAGCCAAAACCACAGTAAAACATGGATAAAACCTCTTTATATGCATGGAAATGGTATGATCATACACAATAGCTGCCCGCAGCTCACAATCAACCTATCGACCTGCACAGGCCCACAGCTACTCAGCAAGCATAACCAGCCTAGAAGGATAATTCTATGCCCGGGACTCGCGGACATTCCCAAAATCCCACCTTCTATGTTCCAGAGTCAACAAGGCCTCACAGGACCACAAGGGTAAATAAAATATATCGGCAAATACTACAAGCAACGGAGGAACAAAAGTAGGCGGACATGAATAAAGCGGTCGAGGACTGTGGTACCAACCTAATAAACCAACCCAAGGATGCCCATTAATACGATTTTATTTTATATATACGGAGTCTAGGGAAAATAAACCGTAACCTACCTGTCATCCGATGACAAGCTTGAACCTCTCCGAAAAGCTCCGAAACCAAAATTAAACTTGAACTCGGGCTTGAATAATTTGACTAGGAAAAAGATTCCTTACTAACGTGAATACGTATGCAAGCAGATATAAGAAGAGGCTTCAGAATTGCCTTTGGCAATTGAAAGTATTGAGTGGGATTTTTAATGTTCACCCATAAGACAATCACAACAAAATGAAAGGAAAAGTGATCATTAATCCATTAATGCCACTTATGAAGAAATATGTAATATGCTGCCACCACTTGCTGATTATGCTTGCTGGCCACTCCCTCCACCTACACGTGGAGTGGAGGTGGCAATTGCAAGGCAACAAAATAATATTTTCGTCCCGTTATTTATATACTCGGGTATTGCATAAATTCGTGGTAAAATAAATATAATATTTTAAATATACCATAATTCATAGAAAATTATTTCAAACAAAACCTACTATATTATAATAATAATTTTCAACATAATTAAATTTACTATCTCCGTTAAAATATTACGGTGTATAAAAACCTTATAAAATAAATACATATACAATTATATCGTAACAAAATATTCTTCATAAACCTTTAAATTTTTTTGAAAAGGCAATAATAATATAGTTTTTACCAAATTCAACTTTTAAATAAAATATTTTCAAATATACGCACGATGCTAATAAAATTCTTAAGCCTAGGCTCGTAATTCACCAACGCACGATTTTGATACTCAAGAATTCTCTTGGGATCCTCCCTTATGTTTTCTCACTGTTTCGGAACTGAAATGACATTTTAAAACGCGAAGTTGAGGCTTAAATCGAGTTTAACCCGATCCGATTCGCGACCCGGTTCGTAACCCATTTTCTTCCAGACAGTGCGCGGTAAAATAGTCATAACGTTTTACTCAGAGATCAGTTGGACGTGAGGTTTTATGTGTTGGAAACTAGACTCGTAGACCTTCGATTTGGTATTTCGGGGACTTCTAACTCCTTATATATTGGGAGAAAAGCCCTGATACATTTGACCCAAAGTTCAGGAAATTTGTGAAAGAACTTACGATAACTTTTGTCGATTTGCTTGACTTCAAAACTTATACGTGGAAATGACCGGAAGGGTCATTACATCATCCACTACTAAAAAGGGCTTTCGTCCTCGAAAGTCAAGGTCAAGGGGGTACCTGAAGGATCAAACAGCTGCGGATACTGGGCCCGCATATCTCTCTCGGTCTCCCAGGTAGCCTCCTCGACTGGACGGTGCCTCCACTAAACCTTAACAACTGGGATCTCTCGAGACCTTAATCTCCTGACATCTCTGGCCAAAATAGCTGCCGGCTCCTCAACAAAGGCTAAACCCTCATCCAACTGAACTGAATCGCACTGCAACACATGAGACTCATCTGGGACATACCGACGCAACATCGAAACATGAAATACAGGATGTATAGCTGAAAACATCGGAGGCAAGGCTAGCTGATAGGCAATGCTACCAACCCTCTGAAGAATCTCAAACGGCCCAATGTACCTGGGGCTAAGCTTGCCCCGCCTACCAAATCTCATCACGCCCTTCATGGGCGATACACGGAGAAACACCAAGTCACCGACACTAAACTCCAAGGCACGAAGCCTATGATTAGCATAACTCTTCTGCCTGCTCTGAGCTGCCCGAAGTCTGTCCTGAATCACTCGGACTCGGTCTAAGGAATCTCGAAGAAAATCTGTGCTATGTGGCCCAGCACTAAAACCATCAAACCAACCTACCGGTGATCTGCAACGCCTGCCATATAAAGCCTCAAAAGGTGCCATGCCGATACTCGAATGGAAGCTGTTATTATAAGCAAACTCTGCCAAGGGGACAAACTGATCCCAAGAACCTCCAAAGTCAAGGACACAAGCTCGAAGCATGTCCTCCAAAATCTGAATGGTCCTCTCGGACTGGCCATCTGTCTGAGGGTGGAAGGCGGTACTAAGATGAACCTCTGTACCTAAATCTCGCTGAATAGCCCTCCAGAACTGAGATGTGAACTGAGTGCCGCGGTCTGAAATAATAGAAGCTGGGACCCCGTGCAACCGAACAATCTCACGAAGGTAGATCTGAGCTAACCTCTCTGCGCCATAAGAAGTCTGAACCGGCAAGAAATGTGCTGACTTAGTCAGCCTATCAACAATCACCCATATGGAATCAAACCCATGAGAAGTACAAGGCAAACCAACAACAAAGTCCATAGTAATCCCTTCCCACTTCCACTCAGGAATGGGAAGTCGCTGCATCAAACCACCAGGTCTCATGTGCTCGAACTTAACCTGCTGAAAGTTCAAGCACCGAGATACGAACTCTGCTATATCCCGCTTCATACCACTCCACCAGTAAAGCTGCCTCAAGTCTCTATACATCTTTGTTGTGCCAGGGTGAATGGAGTATCTAGTACAATGTGCCTCGTGAAGTATCAACTGAATGAAATCACTAATCCTCGGAACACAAAGGCGACTATCAAACCTCAGAACCCCATCTGAATCTAGAGTAGCCCGACTGGTCTCACCCTGAACAACCCGATCACGAAGGTCACACAACTGTTGATCCTCAAACTGACGGCTCTGAATCTGATCAACCAAAGTAGAACGAACCTCAATACTGGCAAGAACTCTGCTAGGATCCGACAAGTCAAGCCTAACCAAACGGTTAGCCAAGGACTGGATGTCCAAGGCCAACGGTCGCTCTGAAACTGAAAGAGAATCTAGGCTACCCATACTCACTGTCTTCCGACTCAAGGCATCCGCTACCACGTTTGCCTTGCCCGGATGATACAGAATAGTAAAGTCATAGTCCTTCAGTAACTCGAACCATCTCCTCTGCCTCGAGTTCAACTCCCGCTGACTCGTGATATACTAAAGAATACGGTGATCGGTGAATGATATCACAGTGGAAACTACATTTAGGTAACTTGCTCAGACTTCAAGCGCGAAAACCTACCGCCGCCAACTCTAGAAGTCATGAGTGGGGTAGTGTCGCCTCGTGAACCTTCAGCGCCTCGACGCATATGCTATTACTCGACCCTGCTGCATCAACACACAACCAAGACCACCCCCAGAAGCATCACAATACACGGAGAAGCTCTGACCCTCAACCGGCAAAGTCAAAACTGGAGCTGAAGTCAATAAGGCTTTAAGCCTCTGGAAGCTATCCTCACACTGATCTGACCACTGAAATGGGACATCCTTCCTAGTCAGCATAGTCAAGGGTGCTGCTATGGAAGAAAATCCCTCAACGAACCGTCTGTAGTAACCTGCTAACCCAATAAAGCTGCGAACCTCAGTAACAGTAGTAGGTCTAGGCCACTCACAAACCACTGAAATCTTTCCCGGATCAACCCTAATCCCATCCTTAGACACCACGTGCCCTAGGAATGCAACTGACTCAAGCCAAAACTCGCACTTTGAGAACTTGGCATAAAGCCGATGATCTCTCAAAGTCTGGAGTATAACCCTCAAGTGCTGCTCATGCTCATCTCTACTACGCGAGTATACCAAGATGTCGTCTATAAAAACTATCACAAATGAGTCCAAATACGGGCCAAGAACCCTGTGCATCAAGTTCATAAAGGCTGCGGGGGCATTAGTCAACCCAAAAGACATCACCAGGAACTCATAATGGCCATAACGTGTCCTGAATGCTGTCTTAGGGATGTCCTCCGCCCTAATCCTCAACTGATGGTAGCCAGACCTCAGATCAATCTTCGAAAACACGACTGAACCCTGAAGCTGGTCAAACAAATCATCAATCCTCGGCAACGGATACCTATTCTTCACTGTCACCCTATTCAGCTGCCGATAATCAATACACATGCGCATAGACCCATCCTTCTTCTTCACGAAGAGAACAGGAGCACCCCAAGGTGACACACTAGGTCTAATAAACCCCTTAGCTAACAGATCCTGGAGCTGCTCCTTAAGCTCCCTCAACTCAGCAGGAGCCATACGGTAAGGAGAAATAGAAATGGGCCTAGTGCCCGGCTCTAACTCAATAGCAAAATCAATATCTCTCTCAGGTGGAAGGCCTGGCAGGTCGGTAGGAAACACATCGAGGAAGTCTCTAACCACAGGAACAGACTCAGGAGAAGTAGGGTCAGCACTAACATCTCGGACATATGCTAGATAAGCTAAACACCCACGGGAAATCAACTTCCTAGCTCGAAGACAAGAGATGATCCCAGATGGTGCATGGCTAACAGAACCCTGCCACACAACCGGGGATACACCGGGCACAGCTATGGTAATGGTCTTGGCATAACAATCCAAAACCACACGGTGAGGGGATAACCAGTCCATGCCCAGTATCACATCAAAATCTAGCATATCCAGAATCATCAATCACCCCAAGTCTCTGAATCACCAATAGATAACATACAGGATCTCACAATCCGATCCACTACTAAAGAATCTCCTACTGGGGTCGAAATAGAAACAGGAACAGATAATGGCTCACTAGCCAACCCCAAACAAGGCACAAAGTAGGCAGATACATATGAACAAGTGGATCCAGGATCAAATAAAGCCATAGCAGACTGATGGCACACAAAAATCGTACCTGTAATCACAGCATCTGAGGCCTCTGCCTCTGGTTTCCTAGGGACCGCGTAAAACTGACGACGACCTCCACCTGCCCGACCGCCATCCCTACCACCTGCTCTGCCACGCAGAGCACTACCTCTACTCTGACGACCACCCCCTCTAGCTGGTGGCTGAACTACTCGTAAAGGCTCGGCCAACTGAACTATACCCTGCTGAGGGCAATCTCTAGCAAAGTGACCAATCGCACCACAAGTAAAACAAGCCCCTGACGGCCTGCTCAGTCGGGATGAACCAGCAGATCCCGTATGACCACCGCGACCTGATGCCCCAGAAACTATACCCCTCGAAGACTGGCCGCCATAGCCCTGATGGCTGCTCTGACCCTGCTCGAACTGGGTACTACCAAAAGTCTGAAGGGAAGCCTGAACCGGTCGGCTGGATTGACCCTGGTACTGCTGTGGCTGGTAACTCCGGCTCCACTGGCCAGGACCTCTACCACCATATCTGGAACCACTATAGACACCCTGATGCCGAGGCCTCTTATCTCTGGACCCTTGATCATGTCGCTGTAAGTCCTCCACAGTGCGACTATAGTCTACAATGGCCTGGAATGATCGACCACTGGCAATCAATATCTCAGCTGGCTGCCTGATCTCTGGCCTCAACCCCCATACGAATCTGCGAATCCTATCTGCCTCGGTAGGAATGATCATAGCTCCGAACGGTGCTAGCTGATGAAAACGGGTCTCATACTCTGAGATAGTCGTAGATCCCTGCACAAGGTGAGTGAACTGCTCCCTGCGATACTCCCGATCACTCTGGGGTAGGAACTTGGCCATAAAGGCCTCATAAAACTCAGACCAGGTCAAAGGAGGTGACGATGGTGGTCTACAAGCAACCTGGGCCCTCCACCATAACTTCGCTGGGCCCTCCAACTGATAGGTAGTATAACCAACCCCGTGAGTCTCCAATAAACCCAAATGATACAACATCTCCTCACAGGTAGTAATAAAGTCATGTGGATCCTGTACAGAAGTACCGGCAAACCTCAGAGGTGCTAACCTCAAAAACCTACCTAACGCCTTCTGCTCTGACTCTGTCATAACTGGGCGAGGAGCAAGAGGCTGTGCAACAGATGGAACCAGAATAACCTCCGCACGAAGAGCCATAGTAGCCGGCTGCACTCCTAAGCTCTGTGCACCCAGGGCTGCCCCCTGAACGGATGTCTGCGCTACCTCAGAAGGCCGCTCTCCAATCATACCCAAAAGCTATAATAGTAACCCCCGAATATCTGGAGACTGAGCTGCGGCTGAAGCTGGCACAGAAGTGGGCACTGGAGCTGGTACTGGAGCTGGCGCTGGAGCTGGCGCTGCCTGGGCTGCCCCCTGAACCACATGTCTCTCGGGCTCTATCTCCACTCTAGCAGCCCTAGCAGGTGCCACTGATTGAGGGCGTCCTCGACCCTTAGCTGGAGTGGGAGGCTCATCTTCGCGTGATGCCGATGATCTCGTACGAACCATCTGCGGAAGAATGAAGTAGAATAAATGAGATTTCCAGAAACTTCAAGGGTTGTACGCACGACACAGAAGTAATGAAAGAGTCGAATTTCCTAAAATGCCACTGTAGCCTCCCAAAGATTGAGTTAATGCCTCAAAGATTTCAGATCTGGGCGAAGGCGATGACCTTCACGTGCGCGGTTGCCTGGCCGCGTACACAAAGGAGGAAAATTCCTGAAAATTTTAATTTTGCCTTCATGGATGCAGCCAGTTGGCTGTGCACGCAAAAACCACTTGCTGGCAGTGCCGAAAATAGTGACTTTGCACAGACTACCTCGAATTTTTTTCCAACTATTTCTTTGGCCTAAGTGCTTCATAACACATTATTTTAAGTATCCCAAAGAACTTTTACCATGTTGGTTTGTTTTGTAGGTACTTTGACCTTAAAAATAGCCTCCAACGGCAGTGATAATGTGTCACGACCCAATTTCTCGGTCATGATGGCACCTACAACCCCTGGTAGGTGAACCAATCCCCGTAGCCCAGAACAGTTAGTAATGGGCTACTATCTAACAAATAAGAGAACAAGCCGAATAAAATAGATAACAGGGATATAAATATATACATATGCGGAAACTAAACCAAACCCAAGACCTGGTATCATAGTATAGAGCCAAACTACATACATGGAGTGCAAATAAACCAAAACTATATATACAGATGTCTCTTAATGGTAATAGAGTACGTGAAGCAAAAGATAAACTAAAGCTAAGCTCCGATCGCCAAGAGCTCACCCTCAGTCTGAAGTAGTCCCCAACAGATCTCCAAGCACGAATCACAACGATCTATCGGCGATGGCCCATGCTAGGATCTGCACCCAAAGATGGGGTGAGCACCAAATGCGAAGCATAAGGTACCTAGTAGGTATCATAGGCCGACCGGGCACATATAAGATAAAAGCGTAGTAATAGACAAAATAGAAGCAAGTAGTCACAGAAATCAACGAAAGATACACAGGAACTAGCCCAGAGGGAAATCAACAGAACCACATATGAGGCTAGTAAGAAGAATATACACATCATAGGCACAGGTGAAAGTAAGAACAACGCACCTGGGGTCCTTGCAACAACAGTGTATACAAAATAAGTTTACGAAATGGACGGTATACCGGTAACCTCAAGTGTAAGAAGAAGAGAGAAAGAGTAATAATAGGCATGCTCAGAGACAGAATCCTCAACTAATCAAACTCAACTAATCATACCAATCTCATACTTATCCATAATAGAGAACAATTCTATAAGTAAAAAGCAAAAGTCTACCTACAGTCCCTCGGCCGCCCATACAACCGAGGAACACAAACAAGTGAAAACAAACCCTCCGGCATCCCATACTACCGGAGCGTACAATCAACAAACAACAAACAAGGGTGGAGCCTCAAACAATGAATGATATGATGCATGAAGATCTCAAGTGAAATGGTATCTCTGTATGTACCTCCTCCGGCGCCGATCCGGCCCAGCAGGTAGGTTCCATGGAAGGACACTGCCCGTATACCTCTACTCCACCGTATACCCCTCCTCCGGCACACGCAGCCCGTAGCCCCTGGCCCGGATGGCAAGGTCCATGGAGGTCCCAGACCCCTACTAAAACTCACTATCAGAACATGTCGCCCGGAAGCAAGTCCGGTATCAGGATGGAAACCCAGTCTCGAATATGCAATGCCCAGACCCTGTCTAGGACTAAAGTAGTAGGAAAATGTCTCAAAAACCCCTCCAAGGGTGCCCGGGCGTAACCGGGTCTAAACAGTAACAAGTCATCTCAGGTGCTCGGTCCGACCGAGGCTAAAAATCATCTCAAGTAGCAAGAAAACTCAACTAGCACTCCGGCCCTGCCGAGTCTAGTGTAGTAGTAAAACTGGTGTTTTAAAACATAATTTTACTTTCTTTTACCCAAGAATACTCACAAGTCAAATCAACCATTTTCAAATCATTTCCATCAAAAAGGGGCCCCCCGGGCCATGCAAGGTTTAGAAAACAGTGCCAGTAGGCCCGAAGCCGAAACCACAATAAAACATGGATAAAACCTCTTTATATGTATGGAAATGGTATGATCACACACAATAGCTACCCCGCAGCTCACAATCAACCTATCGACCCTGCACAGGCCCACAGCTACTCAACAAGCATAACCAGCCTAGAAGGATAATTCTATGCCCGGGACTCACGGAAATTCTCAAAATCCCACCTTCTATGTTCCAGAGTCAACAAGGCCTCACAGGACCACAAGGGTAAATAAAATATAACGGCAAATACTACAAGCAACGGAGGAACAAAAGTAGGCGGACATGAATAAAGCGGTCGAGGACTGTGGTACCAACCTAATAAACCAACCCAAGGATGCCCATTAATACGATTTTATTTTATATATACGGAGTCTAGGGAAAATAAACCGTAACCTACCTGTCGTCCGATGACAAGCTTGAACCTCTCCGAAAAGCTCCGAAACCAAAATTAAACTTGAACTCGGGCTTGAATAATTTGACTAGGAAAAGGATTCCTTACTAACGTGAATACGTATGCAAGCAGATATAAGAAGAGGCTTCAGAATTGCCTTTGGCAATTGAAAGTATTGAGTGGGATTTTTAATGTTCACCCATAAGACAATCACAACAAAATGAAAGGAAAAGTGATCATTAATCCATTAATGCCACTTATGAAGAAATATGTAATATGCTGCCACCACTTGCTGATTATGCTTGCTGGCCACTCCCTCCACCTACACGTGGAGTGGAGGTGGCAATTGCAAGGCAACAAAACAATATTTTCGTCCCGTTATTTATATACTCGGGTATTGCATAAATTCGTGGTAAAATAAATATAATATTTTAAATATACCATAATTCATAGAAAATTATTTCAAACAAAACCTACTATATTATAATAATAATTTTCAACATAATTAAATTTACTATCTCCGTTAAAATATTACGGTGTATAAAAACCTTATAAAATAAATACATATACAATTATATCGTAACAAAATATTCTTCATAGACCTTTAAAATATTTTGAAAAGGCAATAATAATATAGTTTTTACCAAATTCAACTTTTAAATAAAATATTTTCAAATACACGCACGATGCTAATAAAATTCTTAAGCCTAGGCTCGTAATTCACCAACGCACGATTTTGATACTCAAGAATTCTCTCGGGATCCTCCCTTATGTTTTCTCACTGTTTCAGAACTGAAATGACATTTTAAAACGCGAAGTTGAGGCTTAAATCGAGTTTAACCCGATCCGATTCGCGACCCGGTTCATAACCCGTTTTCTGCCAGACAGTCCGCGGTAAAACAGTCATAACATTTTACTCCGAGATCAGTTGGACGTGAGGTTTTGTGCGTTGGAAACTAGACTCGTAGACCTTCGATTTGGTATTTCGTGGGACTTCTAACTCCTTATATATTGGGAGAAAAGCCCTGATACATTTGACCCAAAGTTCAGGAAATTTGTTAAAGAACTTACGATAACTTTTGTCGATTTGCTTGACTTCAAAACTTATTCGTGGAAATGACCGGAAGGGTCATTACATAATGAAGTTGAAAATGTCTCGGAGGTGGAAATGGAGGAAAATTATGACCATGATAGATTTTAAGAGGCACCTTGTGAGCGTCGGTATGATGAACTCTTATCCAAAACCATTGTTAAGGAAAGAGGCATCAACATGGACAAAGTCGAAGGTAAGATACCGGCATTCTATAGGATATTGGTAGAGCGCAGGTGGATTTTTCTCTCTCCTCAACCCATCAATGCAAATCACACCATGGTTATAAAATTCTATGCTAATGCTTCGACCACCGACTTCAAAAGCATGTTAGTTACTACCGTTCGGGGTGTCCAAGTGAGTTTCAACTCCAAAATCATTAATGCACTGTACAACCTTCTAGATGTAGATAATGAGGTTTATTTGACAAAAGCAAAACCAGAAGGACAACAATGGTTGGTTCAAAAGTTGCACGATAGGGTTACTCCGAATTGGTTAACTTTGCAAAAGGGGGTTGACTCACATGATTTCACTGCAGAAGCCAAATCATGGCTTTTGATTATCTGTGCAAGGATCATTCCATCCACTCATGACACTGATGTGACCCCTGAGTGAGCATTAATTATTGCAGTGATAATGGATGGGTTAGATGTGAATGTTGGACTCCATATAGTGGACCAGATGGAAGAGATAGCCATGGGGAGGTCGAAAAGCCTTTTCTTCCCATCCTTGATTACCCAATTGTGCTATGATACTGGGTTGTCAAAACACCCAACTGATATTGAGAAGAAGCCAGCAGCCTTGATCCATCCATTGTTGAAAAGGGCACCAGAAGCAAAGCTTAAGAAGAGAAAAATTGATGTGGCTTTTCCATCATTCGGGCAGTTCCCAAGGTCTTCTACCGATCCCACTGGCCCTTCCACGGCTGCATACGGATTGTCTCACCCTATGGGACCACTACAGTGTGGGACCTACATTATGTGCCACCTCTCTAGCCAAATTCAGGGAGTGGATGCATATGTTCAGTAGTTGTTAGATGGACTTCCTACCGGCTCAGTTGGAGCTGACACACCAGCAGGCGCTGAGTATCCCCCATTGATACGCCAAAATTACACCTACATTAAGAAGCATAAGTGGCCGTTGTCAAATATAGAACCCAACCAAGGTTGGGGTCGATCCCACAGGAAATAAGGTAAAAATTAAGTCGTTAGTAATTTAGATGACTAATAATCAATAGTTTCTAGTAAATGGGGCGGTTTGTATTGATCACTCTTTGATTGTTTCTTGTTTGTTTCAAATAACAATGGACAAATTTCAACGAGTAAAATTCAATAGAAGAGGTGAACTAGGGATGTGTTCACCATGTCTCAGTCAACAACCTCGGGCTAGAGTTCAATGGGGTTCTTTTCATATGCCTAATACGAAGTAATTGAAATCGTTCTTACGTCTAAGCGTTTCTCAACCAAATAGACGCATTATCTTTTCAATTCTTTCAAACTTGAAAATATTACAATTACTAAACTCAATTTATACCCCAAGTAGATTAACCTTGCTAGAGCGTCAATCATTAGGCGGGAGTTAGTAGTCCCGAATCCTTGTTGTTAATCCAATTTTTTGGGTTTTAATTCCTTTGTTCAAGCAAATAAAACCTAGACTTGTTCTAATGCTTTCAACCATTAGAAAATGATAAAAATATAAGATTAACAACGTACTATGCAGTATATATTGAACCCAACATCACCCTAACCCTTAGATCATTGCTATGCCATGGCTCCCATAACCCTAGTTGTGGGAAGTTAGCTACTCATGCTAGTAGAGAAAGAGAAGATCATAGTATTCATGATTATAAAGAAAGGATTCTTACAATATATGAATACAAGCTTCAATTTATCCAAGAACAATAAGCCAAAAATCCCAAGAACAATGGAGGAAGAAGAAGTAGACGTATGTGTCATGTTTTCTCCTCCAAAAACTCATCCAAAACGTGTATATAAATATCAAGTAATGAATAATAAAATAACCCTAACACTGGGTATTTATAGTAATCTAGGAATTAAAGTTCCAAAAATAGAATTTGGGTTGCTCGCTTTAAGTTGATGGTTGACCTGGGGATTCCTCAACCTTGTGACAATTGTCACAAGTGACCAGTGCTGTTGCCACTTCTGCTTCAAGTTGACGACTCTAGTGTAAATCACATTTAGCAAATGTATTTTATGTACAACTCATCAGGTGAGTCGTCACCCTAATCCAGTAGCTTCTTCACCTCTCTCCGATATGGTGGCTTGTGTGATGACTTATCAGCCTTGTGATGACTCATCATGTGAGTCATCACAAGGAACCAGTAGCTCCTTAAATTCTGTCCTTCGTGGTGTCTTGTATGACGACTCCCTATGGCCTTAGAGACTCATCATGGGAGTTGTCACAAAGGAAAATTGAGCCATTTTCATCATCTTTTACTCCTTTTTCCATTTTCATTCACTTTTTCTGTAAGTACAACACAAATACCATCAAAACAACAATGGTTACTTGAAAACTCACGATTATTCTTAGTTAAAAGAGTCAAATGTACCGTAGGATGCTGGCACATCACCCACTATTGCCAAAGTAGCCTCCAAGAAGAAGTTGATCAATGGGCGACTGAGTGTGATGAATACCCGATTGGAGCACATGAGCTGCAGGCAAGGAAAGGTTGAACAACGACAAAGAAAGTTTAGCGAGCATGAGAAGATGAAGAGCAAGTTCTTGAACAAGATGATGGATAGATTGAAATCTTTTTATGGGTCGAGTAGAGCAGAGGATGATGAGGATGAGGATGAGGATGAAGAGATACTTCAATTTCTCTCCTCCTCCAGTTCAGATTGAGTCACTTCAGGGAGCCCCCTCAAACTTATCTTTTATTTTGATACAGTGAGGGCACTGCCCTATTTTAGTTGGAGGTGGCGTGTTGGACCGCACTCTATCTAGCTTAGCTTGCTTTATTATTGGATATTATTATACCGTTGGTAGGTTTGTTTTGTCATTTTGGATATTATTGTGCCCTTGCCGAGCTTGTTTTGTCATTTTGGATATTATTGTGCCCTTGCCAGGCTTGTTTTAGATATTATTGTGCCCTCGTCGGGCTTGTTTATTTTGGTGCGCCCTTGTCGGGTATGGTTTGATTTTATCATACCCTCATCGGGTTTTGGAGTAGCTATGGATGGAGTTGATGTTTAGTTCTTTAGTTTTCTTCACTTTTATCTTCTTTAGTTTCTTTTGTAGTTTGTTTTCTTTGATGTTTTGGAGTCAGGGGAAGTATGAGTACCCAGTAGTCTAGATCGAACTTGACTTGTGTATTGGGATTGGTGTGTTGATGAATCTTGAGTAGCCATATCAATTTAGATAGATGAATTGGCCCAACGATAGACTGAGTGACGTCATTCTTAAGGGCAAATCATTGTCTTTTGAGATATTGGGAGCGATTGACTCATTTGGTACTAATGAAGTTAGTCTTGCATGCTAAGTAAAATAGGCATAACCTTCCAATTTTTTTTGTGAAAAGTGCATGGCAAAGAATGATGTTTGTGACAACTCCTTTAATCTTTTTGTAACTCTTAACGCATTAGTGGTGATAATTTGAAATTGAAGAATGTGACTCCATTTGTTCTTGTTTAGGAAGTAAAATTGACCCTTCTTGAATGATTCGCATGCCATGTGGGGTGAGGTTTAGTTGAATAATTCTTGTACCCGCTTGTGTTAACTAGAACTTGCCCGGTTAGTCATTAATGCTGGTCTTAATTGCGTTGGTTGGAGAAATAATCTTAGGCATTCTTTGTGATTGTTGAATCCTACTTAGCCTTAAAAGCCACCATTGCACTTAAATTGTATTATTAGTCACCCCTCTTGAGCCTAATACCTCTTCTTTGGCAACTTTGGTACAAGCCTTGACCCATTTTGAAAATGAATCCCTCTCTTGAACCCGTTCCTCTTTGAACTCTACAAGTTTGAAATCAAGGATAAAAGCCTAAGTTTGGGGGCTGATAAAAAGGTACCTTGGAGGAGTGCAAAATGAGCTTATCTTGGTTTGTGGCCTAAGGAATTGCAAAATAAAAGAAGGAAGATTTTGAAAAGAAAAACAAAGAGGAAAGAAAATAAAAAATCCTCCAAGGTGAAGAAAATGAATTAAAAATTAAAAATTGGGGTTTCAAATAAAATAAGTGAAATGGTGCCTCATGTTGAATGAAAAATGAAAAAAATGGCTTTGGTTTCGAATAAAAAAGTTGTTTAGAGTTTGAGGAGGATGTAGTCACTTGAATCCAACTACGTACCATACCTTTCCCCGAGCCTACATTACAAGTTAGAAAATTCCTTTGAGATCTCCGACCGATTATTTTTTGAGCTAGTGGCGAATGAAAATAAGGGCAAGATTATGGTTTGATACTTGTTGGCACTTGAAATTCCTTGTGAGTGTGAGTGTTTGTAAATTTGTCCCTTGTGATTGTCTTTATACATATGTATTTTTTGGACTTTCGTTCTTGTGAGGGCATGCAAATTAGGATAGTTGGTGAAATTGATAAACTTTGAAAATGAGTCAAATGAGCATGTTTTGGTAAGCTATTGGTTTGAGTCACTTCTTGAAGATTGGTTGTTGTCACTTGGTTGTTCTTGGAGTCACATTGCATCCTTGAATTGTTTTTTGAATAGAGGGGAATGCTTAGATTAAGTTATCATGTGATTGACTAATCATTAGTACCAACTGAAGTCTTTCTTGGTGCTTGAAATGGATTCTCCTTGATTTGTAAGTGATGTCATTGCACTTTTGTGTGTGTCTCTTGGATTAGAATTTTGAGTTGCTTGAGGATAAGCAATAGTTGAAGTTTGGGGGTTTGATGAGTTGGTATTCTACTACTTATTTAGCTTTTAATCTTATGCTTTTGCTAGTATAAAGTGGAAAAATAGTGCAATTGACACGTATTACTCCTATTTTGCAGGTTTCTGTGTTTTAGAAGTGTTCGGGAAGAATTCGTATGAAAATAAATCAAAATAGAGCTATTCGGAGAAGCAATTAACCGGCAACTGGGTATACCTATGTGCACATGGTGTCCCACACGTGCACACAATGGTCACCCAATGAAAAGCTCCATGCACGCATTGAATTGACCGCATACAGAAAGGTCAACTAGATGAAGGCACTTCGCGTACGCGATGAACCTCCCGCGTAGGCGAAGAGGAAAAAGATGTGAATGATTGAATTAAAAAAATATGTAATAGAGATCCTACCATTGATGTTTATTGGGTAAACTAAATATAGGTTCGAGCAGTAGAAAATAAAATAGTAAGGAGGAAAGGGGGGATTTTAAGATATCATTGTTTTCCTTGAGAGAGACATGGAAACTAAACTTAGAAAACCTCCTGATAAGTCGATACTCTACAAACTTATTGAGCCTTTAATCATGAAAAATTGCTATGTTTTGATGAGATTTAGAGGTTCTTATGGTCTTTATTGATGTGTATGCAGATACTTGTGATCAAAGATAGAAAACAAAAAAATGGACCCAAAAAGAGTCTAAAAGGAGTTAAAGTGTGGAGTGATCAAACAAGACAAAGATTCTGCCAAAGGGTGTGGACCTCGCATGACACGCACAGTCGTTGTGCAGTCCGCACCTCCCACCACATGACATTTAGAATTAGCTTAAGGATCTTTTAAGGGGTGCGGTCGCTGTGCGATGCGCACAGTTCTTGGTGCAAAACTCCCCAACTTCGCATGAAGCTCTCAAGTCAAGTCAAGTAACTAGTCCACTGAGTAGGGGTGTGCGAAGCGCACATCAAGACATGTGAACTGCATATCGCGCCGCACAACTCCTGAAGGGCATTTTTGTCCAATTTGGTGTGATATTTTGGGAACATTCGAAAACCCATTTCAAGCACATTTTTAGATAGTTTTTGAACAGTTTGAGAATATTATAGTTTTGAGTTGTGAGCAAGTTTTCTCTCCAAGAAAGAAGAGGAGGGTTTCACTCTAATTCCTTCTTCCTAACTCTTTGAATCATAATTCTTGTAAAGATTGAGCTTAGATATTGAATATTTAGCTTGAATGAAAGGTAATTTGACTTACCCATTTGGTATTGTTATTTATTACTTTAGCATGGGTAGCTAAATCTCTTGTCTAGGGATGTGTTAATAATGGGTGCTTGATAAATGGGTATGAGTGTTGCTAATTTGTGTTTATAATTGCTAATATGACATGGGTCTAGTGATTTCACCATGTTTTAACTCTAAAATTGATGGTTGTAAACATTGATTTACTTTACTTGGTTGTTTTCTTGCTTGAGAAAGGAATTAATAATTTTGGATGTGAAATTGCTAGTGGGTACTTGGGATTCCATTTAGATTGAGGCTAGAAATAGCTCAATTCGCCGAAAACACCCATTTAAGAATCTAAGCTAGAGATAGTGTGACTTCCCCAAGCCTATATTGGTTGGTTGATGATAAAACCATGGTGCTTGAACAAAAACTATTGGATATATGATTGTTTGATCAAGAGATTAACAAGCATACCTAAAACTAATGCTGTCCATGTAGTTTAGCGAGAATTTATATAAATGAGCAATCACCCTATCC
The DNA here is from genome assembly GCA_003996215.1 of Jaltomata sinuosa. NCBI lineage: Eukaryota > Viridiplantae > Streptophyta > Magnoliopsida > Solanales > Solanaceae > Jaltomata > Jaltomata sinuosa. The sequence continues at coordinate 119,965 of QJPP01002597.1, read as the reverse complement.
CGTATTCAAGTTCCATTTGAAACACATCCCTAGCCATCCTCTCTCATTGTTTACACCCACTTTTACTTATTTGCCTTACTTTGAATTGCGAATTGTGATAAATTTCCCAATTCTCCCCCAATCCTTTACTTTTATTGTTGTAAGCAAACTACTCTCGTTGTGAAGTCTTTTCTTTACAATCGACTTGGCTAGTCACCAATTCCCTGTGGGATCGACCCTTAATCCCATCGGGTAATATAAATTTGTTTTTCTTAACAATCACCAATACCTCCATCTAGGAGAGTACATTTAAGCGTTATAAAAAATGACACCGAGAAATTGAGTTTGAATAGCGTTTTTGATAGTGTATTGAAATCACTTTATAAAGTGTTTGTTCTTTTTATTTGGTTTGTTGTTTTTGTCCATTTCACAGGTAGTCCATGAGTGAGGTGGGCGATAATGAGAGTATCGACGGGTTCATGGATGTAGCCAATGAACTTGTGATTCAAGTGGGAGTAGGTGCAATCCACCTATCCCCCGGAGTTGGAAATGCGGTGTTCCACGTCACTAGCACAATGCTCCATCTGATATAAATAAAGGGGATATTTGGAAGAGCAGCCTATGAAGATGTAAATAAGCACATCCGCAATTTTGTGGAGATATGCCAACCTTTCATCTTCCAAAACATGCCCCAAGAACCATGGACCGTCAACTAATCCATGCTTTAGATGCGGATCATGTTCATAAGAAATTCCTAGAAGCAAGTTAAGTTGAATGCACCCCAACGAAAGAAGTTTTCATGTAAGACTAAACTAGGGTCAACTTAAAATGACCATAACTCCTAGAATACAAAGAGTTAGGTGGCTTAGTACCCACCAAATTAAAGGTCTCCGAGTCTTCTTTCCAATGTCATTGATCGTGCATTAATCCGAGTCTGGAGAAAGAGGTTATAGGCATTTTACTGCAGCACTGTCAGTTCCCATGGATGGGATGATGAACTGTGGTTCTGAACTATGGTCCATACTGTGACTCGTGAAAACAGACCTGCAACTTAGAATTTCCACCTTCAAAATGACGAGTTGGTCCACGACCCATAGACCAAAACTATGGTCCATAGTATGACCCGTGGTTTGTCAATTTTCAGCCTATCTTCCAGATTTTCGTGGGTGACTTCACGGGTTGTTGATTCGAATGACGATCCATCCTGTAACTCGTGGAATCACCTTCAGAGAACCTCCAGAACTCAAGGAAAGAACCATGACTAAATTGATGGTCCATCATTCAGAACCATGGCCCGTCAACTAATCTATGGTTCAATATTTTGAGAATTCCAGCAGTTTTTTGATTTAGTATCCCAGGGGTATTTTAGACCATTCCTTTTTTATTTTAGCTCCAACTATAAATAGCTTTAGGATTATTTTATTAAGTAAAAAATACCTTCCAACTATCAGTTTTCCTCATTCTTTCTCTCAAGTCCGTTTCAAAGAAGAAAAAAACGTTCTTCTCCAAAGTTCAGACCTAGGGCTTTCTCTTTAAAGCTTCAATTTCAAATTTCTCTTCAAGGATTATCATGCACCAGGTATGTGAGATTTCAATGAGGGTTTCCATTCATCCTCATGCCCAGAGTTTCAGGTTTCATTATGAATTTACAAGTTATGATTCTATGGTTCTTACCCAAACATGTGTTTCATTATGAATTCGATTGATTGATGATTCTACATAACTACTAGCCTTGTTAGAACGATTATTACATGAATTCCCGCAAATAGATTTCAAAGCCCAAGATATTTGGGAGAAGCATGTTTTAGCCTAATTTTATAGTATTTTCTCAGAATTTAGCTCTCCTTTCAGAATTTAGTTCATCTTGTCAACATTCAATCTAAATCAGTTTAAGTTTCCTCACGATGATTTTAACTATGGGTTTTGCTTCCAGACAGGTATTCATGATTCCCAATCACTTCAGTCCAGTTGTTTTAAGTATAAAAGAACTATGCATGATTTAGCAGGCTTCAGCCTACCTTCAGTATGATCTACAAAATATGTTTTAATATGAACAGTTTTGACATTCAGATATGTTACATGATACAAACCATTCTCATGCATTATTAGTCAGACACTCAGTCAGTCAGAATTACATGATTAGAATTCTTCAGCCTCAGTAATATTTTGAATTCTCAAGACATCAATATATTTGAGCTATCCAATATTTCAGTTTGCATTCATTGCTTATATATATTCAGTTGGGAGTAGACTTAGCACCGAGCAGATGAAGGGATAAAGGCTCACCCGTCAGTTTAGGCTGAGACCTTTAGTAGAAGTCCCTAAGTCCCAGAACTCTGGCTCTATTGTAGGTTCTAAAAGGGTCACCCATCAGATTAGACATGACACCTTTGTCCCTTATGGATGTCAGTTTAGTGGATCCACATCAGATTTGTTCATACCCTTGGCAGGGTATGAACATCCTCTTATACAGGGTTATAGGTTGGTTTCACAGTTAAACTTGGGGTATGCCGGTTAACAGTAGCTCCCAAACATGTTCAGTTCATTATTGCATGACCTTGTATTCCGTTATTCAGTTCAGTTCAGTAATATACAGTTGCATATTTATATACTTGGTCATTGCATTATCTTATATCTTTCAACTTGCATTCAGTATAGTACAACAGTATTTTTAGCATGCTCAGTGGAAGAAACTACTCTAAGGATTTACTTTAAACATGACTTTTAGCATGACTCATGACTTTCAGCTCAGTTTCACTATTTCATGATTTACATATATACTTCATTTTTCAGTCTATGGATCCCCAAATAACAATTTTACTTATCTTAAAATATCATGATCTCACAGTTATAGTTCAGAAACATGATTTATACCTTTTTTCAGTAAAAGAGCTTATATTCTATAGTTTTGACTTATGCACTTAAGATACTATACTTAGTCCAGTTTTTAACCATGTTTTCAGTGCATACATGTTTCTCATGATTTTTAAGTTAGTGCATATCTCACATGCTCAGTACATTCAAAGTATTGACCATATACCTTCCTTGTGCTACATCATTTTATGATGCAGGTTTCGGTGCTAGCTCCTAGGATCATGGTCAGATAGATCGCAGCTTCCAGTCGTAGTAGTTTATTTTCAATTTTTATACATTGATTAGAGATAGTTGGGGGTCATGTCTTGACTAACTATAGTCAGTGTTAATAGAGGCTTCATAGACAGTCAAACAGTCAGTTAGTTAGTTGTATCAGTTTTTTAATGCTATTGTATCTCAGTTTATGAAAGTTTATTTTGTTTTAATATTTCTTTCAAGAGCTCAACACATTTCAGCTTCTGCATTATCTTTTAGTCTGTATCTTAGTAGTATGTTAGGTCATGGGTTAGATTGGGGTCACTTGTGACTCTAAGCATCGTGTTACATCCAGGGTGTAGGCTTGGGGCATGACAAACTTGGTATCATAGAACTGAGTTCAAGTGTCCTAGGGTGTTTGTGAAGCCGTGTCTAGTAGAGTCTTGCTTATGGGTGTATTGTACATCACACTTATAATCAAGAGGCTATAGGGCATCTAGGAAATGTTTCCCTTCTTTCATACTCTGGATCGTGCACTAGAATTGTTCCTTCAGAAACTTATGCAGATTCATGCGTTAATCCAATTCCTCCAATCATGCCTCATCTTCGAGGTAGTGGAGACAATATTGTTCAGATTCCTATCAGTTTGATGCTCTCAGATAGAGTCATCCAAAAAGTTAAAAGACTGCACAAGCGATTGAGAAGAGCCCACTAGTGCATTAAGTCTATTGATCCAAAAGCATGTACAATTTTTCCACTCGTGTAGTGGAGCCTATAGTAGAATGTACTCTCAGACCCTCTTACAGAAACTTTACTATGAATGGAACCTTAGCCAAAAGGTATAGTTGTGTAAGCACTTGGATAGTGTAGTCAATTAACATTTAGTGTGAATTGAGATGTTATGGGCTATAAGTAGCAGAATGACCCCAAAACTAGATGTACGAATTCAGAAGTATAGTAGCTATAAGAGGAAGAATGATTGGTTAAGATGACGTAGAGCATATTTGAACTAGGTGAAGAAGATTCCTGAATGGTAGAAAGGTATATGTGTATCTAGAGTAGTATGTTGTTGCATGATATTCAGGAGATTATAGATAGACGATGTTGAGTCCATTAGCGTGGTTTTAATTTAGTTGATTTGGGTGGATGTGAACTTAGAGAGGCGATGTTAGTAGACAAATAAGTGAAGGTCAGATTGCTATGTGTTATAGGAAGTAGTTATATATGCCAATAAGAGTATGAGTCCTCTATTGATAGCCTTAAGGGTAAAGAGAAAGCTAAGAGATGCCTCAGGAAAATACCTAGCGAGGGTTTTAGCATCTTTAGTTATAAACTATCAGGGAGAGTTTTAGGGTCCAGGAATACAGTGATACCCCAACCTTACAAGAGTTAGTTATTATAGACTAGTTTGGGAGAGAGATTCACAAACTTAGAGGGGTGACTTTTGAGCTAAGAGGGAGATGATAGAATGAAGAACCAAGTCAAGTCTTGTGACTCAACTAGTATAGAATTCTAGAAAGAGCTATGATGGGATAGAAATCATTCTTATTCCAGCGGATTTCCTAGCACGTCAGTTAAGATGACACCATACTCAGACGTATTTGTGCCATATTCATGAACAAGTTCATGCACTCTATGCAGATTCATGTCCATGCTCAGCTCCTAAAACAAATAGAAATTAGTCCAGACGGCGATTCCAGTCTTACTCTATGATTCTATGAATCCCAGCTTTATGTCATAAGGATCTATATATATATATATGTAAACTCATGTCTCACAATATGCTCAGTTCTATGTACTCAGTTCAGTCCTCAGGATATGCCTTGATAGCTAGTAAAATCATGCTACATCATGTATATGCTCAGACCAGACTTCTTGGATAGTTCGTGCTTATGCTTTCTTACTCTAACCATGCTTCACATGTCCAGAATGTGAGACACTTAGGAATTTGCACTTGACTTCTCAGACCTCACCTTGAGTGGCTAGATCACGCTAAGTATAAGTTATGACCGATCAATATTCCTTTATTTGTGATGCTCATGCTCCCACTCTATCCCTTCAGTAATCTTGGCTTGTGTTTTCCCAGCTGTTAAAGGAGAAAGCTAAGTAGTAGCCTAGATAGGAAGTACTAGATTTTCCTCTTTTGGGTGTCCCTTTGTAGAAGTTCTTGCAGTTACAGTTTCTAGATATGCTAGGGAAGAGGAGATGAGTCTCAGGTAGTGTCAGTTACAAAGAATCCATAAGATGATCATAGTAATAGGCTTGAATGTCGTGATGAAATACGTATGTGCCTTTTCTTTGTGTGACTAGTGACCCATTGATTAGACTTCAAGGTTAGTTGATTTTCTTGATAAGAAGGATTATCATTCTTGGGAGATAAATCCAGATGCAAGAGATTTAGCCAAGACAGGCTTGAACATGGTGAAAGTAGGTAGTTAGACTCAGACCTTAGCATCTATATGTGTGTTGATGAGAATTTTAGTTGCAAATGGTAAGTGTGGTATTCACAGAAGTTGGTGTAGTTAAAAAAGGTGTTCCTAAGCTTAAAAGCTGTCAACCGTATTGTTTAATGTCCAGTAGCTTCAGATAGCAAGATAGTAGACTCCTCACATCAGATCTGTTCAAACCTGCGAGTAATCATTCCTAAGGCCAGAAGTCCCTAAGCTCAGTTCAGTCCATGCTAGTAAGTTCAGTTTAGAAGAGAATATTTTTCTCGTATAGTTATTTCTCTAAGTTTTATGTTCCTGCCAGTTAATGTAATTTGTAAGAATGCGTGCATTCTTTATGCGTTCCAGAAGTCCTTACTCTCACTCTAGACCAGTTATCATGTTGGACATTCAGTTTCATATCCTATCAGTGTTCTTATGATCTTAGTATGCATACATGCCTCATGAACCCAACTCAGTTCATATTTCAGTCAGAAATAATTTACCATGTCAATACTCCAGCTTTTAGAACTCAGTTGGTGGGATTGCAGCTCTTTCCCCACAACCTCAGCCTAGTTAGTCTTCATTTGAGGATGAATGATCCCAAGGGGGGATATTCTAACACCCCAAAAATTCTAAGCTAAGACCCAAACCATTTCCATGAGTGTAATGATAAATTCCCTAGTGTGGGAAGTGTTTTGGATGCGGATCATGTTCATAAGAAACTCCTAGAATCAAGTTAAGTTGAAAGCACCCAACCAAAGAAGTTTTCATGTAAGAATAAACTAGGGTCAACTTCAAATGACTATTACTCCTAGAATATGAAGAGTTAGATGGCTTATTACCCACCAAATTAAAGGTCTTCAAGTCTTCTTTCTAACTCCACTAACTGCGCATTAATCTGAGTCCAGAGTAAAATGTTATGGGTATTTTATGCAGCACTGCCAGTTACCACGGATGGGATGACGAACCGTGGTTAACCACGGTCCGTACTTTGACTAGTGAAAACAGACCAGCAACTTAGAATTTTCACCTTCAAAATGAAGAGTTGGTCCATGACCCATAGACCAAAACCACGGTCCATAGTATGACCCGTGGTTTGTCAATTTTCAGCCTTTCTTCCAGATTTCCACGGGTGACTTCACGGGTCATCATTTTGAATGACGGTCCATCCTGTAACTCATGGAATCACCTTCAGAGGAACCCCAAAACTCAAGGACAGAACCACAACTAATTTGACGGTCCGTCATTCAGAACCACGGCCCGTCAATCAATCCGTGGTTTGATATTATGAGAATTTTAGTAGCTTTTAATTGATTATCCCAGGGGTATTTTAGACCATTCCTTTTTATTTTAGCGCTGACTATAAATAGCTTTAGGCTTTTTTTATTATGTAAAAAATACCTCGCAACTATAAGTTTTCCTCATTCTTTCTCTCAAGTCTATTTCAAAGATGAAAAGAGCGTTCTTTTCCAAAGTTCAGACCTAGGGCTTTCTCTTCCAAGCTTCAATTTATGATTTCTCTTCGGGGATTATCATCCACCAGGTATGTGGGATTTCAATGAGGGTTTCTTTTCATCCTCATGACCAGGGTTTCAGATTTCAGTATGACTTTACAAGTTATAATTCTAGGGTTCTTACCTAAACATGTGTTTCATGATGACTTTGATTGATGATTCTACATAACTACTAGCCTTGTTAGAACGATTATTACATGAATTACTACAAATAGATTTCAAAGCCCAAGATATTTGGGAGAAGCATGTTTTAGCCTGATTTTATAGTATTTTCTCAGAATTTAGCTCTCTTTTCAGAATTTAGTTCATCTTGTCAGCATTCAGTCAAAACCAGTTTAAGTTTTCTCATGATGATTTTAACTATGGGTTTTGCTTCTGGATAAGTATTCATGATTCCCAATCACTTCAGTCCAGCTGTTTTAAGTACAAAAGAACTATGCATGATTTAGCAGGCTTCGGCCTACCTTTAGTATGATCTACAAAATATGTTTTAATATGAACAGTTTTGACATTCAGATATATTACATGATACAAACCATTCTCATGCATTATTAGTCAGGCACTCAGTCAGTCAGAATTTCATGATTAGAATGCTTCAGCCTCAGTAATATTTTGCATTCTTAGGACATCAGTATATTTTAGCTATCCAGTATTTCAGTTTGCATTCATTGCTTATATATATTTAGTTTAGAGTAGACTTAACACCGAGTAGATGAAGGGATGAAGGCTCTCCCGTAAGTTTAGGCTGAGACATTTAGTAAAAGTCCCTGAGTCCCAGAACTACGGTGCCATTATAGGTTCTAAAGGGGTCACCCATCAGATTAGGCATGACACTCTTGTCCCCCTTGTGGTCGTCAGTATAGTGTATCCACGTCAGATTTGTCGTACCCTTGGAAAGGTATGAACACCCTCCCATCCAGGGTTATATGTTGGCTCTATAGTTTGCTCAGCTTGGGGTATGTCGATTAACAATAGCTCCCAAAGTTTAGATTCAGTATCGCATGCCCTTATATTCAGTTATTCAGTTCAGTTCAGTGTTATACAGTTGCATGTTTATATACTTGGTCATTGCATCATCTTATATCGTTAGCTTGCGTTCAATACAGTATATCAATATTTTCAGCATGCTCAGTAGAAGAAACTACCCTAAGGATTTACTTTAAACATGACTTTTAGCATGACTCATGACTTTCAGCTCAGTTGCACTATTTCATTATTTACAGATATACTTCATCTTTTCAGTCTATGGATCCCCAATTAACAGTTTTACTTATCTTAAAATATCATGATCTCACACTTATAGTTCAGAAATATGATTTATACCTTTTTTCAGTAAAAGAGCTTATATTCTATAGTTTTGACTTATGCACTTAAGATACTATACTTAGTCCAGTTTTTAGCCATGTTTTCAGTACATACATGTTTCTCATGATTTTTAAGTTAGTGCATATCTCACATGCTCAGTACATTCAAAGTATTGACTGCATACCTTCCTTGTGCTGCATTATTTTATGATGTAGGTTTCGGTGCTAGCTCCCAGGATCATGGTCAGACAGATCGCAGCTTCCAGTCAGCAAAGGATGAGTTCTTCTTATTCAGGAACTCCAATTAGTAGTGGTCGTAGTAGTTTATTTTCAATTTTTATACATTGATTAGAGATAGTTGGGGGTCATGTCTTGACTAACTATAGTCAGTGTTAATAGAGTCTTCATAGACAGTCAGACAGTCAGTCTGTTAGTTGTATCAGTTTTTTAATGCTATTGTATCTCAATTTATGAAAGTTTATTTTGTTTTAATATTTCTTTCAAGAGCTCAACACATTTCAGCTTCTGTATTATCTTTTAGTTTGTATCTCAGTAGTATGCCAGGCCATGGTTAGCTTGTGCTCACTTGTGACTTAAGTACCATGTTACGTCCAGGGTGTAGGTTCGGGGCGTGACAAATGTCTTGCTACAAAGCTTCTTTAGATCCTTGAACTTGATGAATAAGTCCATGGTCAATAATCTTGGAGGTGGTGCCTTTATGGATCTACAATTTCCTCTTACCTCAGGCCTTCTAGAGGGAATGACCAAGACCAATCAAGCTTGGCACACAAGAGAGGTGGATGTTTCTATCTCGGGAGTGACCACATCTATTTTAACAAATGAGATGCAAAGAAAGGATAAAGAGAGGGATGAGACCATGGCAAAAATGATGACACAAATAGACTTGCTATCCAAGCATATGATGGGGGCAGGTGGTGCTAAAACCGTGAATGCTGTGAGTACACTGGAGATCAAGGCTAGTGATGACGAGCTAATGACCAACATGGATGGTAAACTTTGTTACTTGTTAGCGAGTCCTCGTCCCAGGTATTATCGCCTGAGGGATAAGAATCAAGGTTGGAATAAGGACAAGGAACGAGATGGAAATTTGAGAGACCGTGACAAGGATGGTAATAGATACAATCACCAAAGTTTGAACCTATATGTGCCTCTAAATAAATTGGATTCTTTATATCAACCAGCCACAAGAAATTTCGGTTATTCAAAGATTGAGGACATGTTGTCCTTGGTTCTAAAGAAGGTGGAAATGACAAATATCGAGGTTAGTGAGATTAAAAGCAAAGTTTCAACACTACATCAAACTGTGAGCTCTCATTCGGCCTCAATCAAGAATTTTGAGGCTCAAATGAACAATCTATCCACTCAAATGAATCTAAGAATGAAGGAAACACTCCCTAGTGACACCAGAGCCTAAACTAAAAATGACACTCATGTTATGTCTATTGTTACTAGAAGTGGAAGAATGAGTGGTGTGGTGGAAAAGCCCATTGTGGATGTTATGAAGAAGCTGGCTGTGTAGTGAAAAAGCCCAGTATTGAACCCGTTGTGGATCCCTGTGACAAAGAAGGACAGGCTGCATGTGATAATGAGTGTGTAATAAACTCAGAATAGCTTGTCGAACGTCATTGTCCCAATTGATATTGAGACTAATGAAGAAGTCTTGTGGAATGATGCCTTGTGTGGTTAGGCTCTACCTTGATTCTTTTGCATATGTGTCATCTAGAATTTGCCCCGAATGTGATTCAAGGCAAAATTCTAGGTGTGACCGAGCTTGGAAAATGATCTTAGGCCCTTTTTGATAGCCACTTCACCTAAATAACTTCGCTCAACATCAAATCTAGTGAACCCTTTTGAGCTTATAACCGTTCGTTGGCACCTTGTTTAACATAGCCTTTTTGGAACCTCTATCTTGATACCCATCCTCCCTAATTTCTTTAAAGTGAAATGTAGGCTAAAAGCCTATGTTTGGGAGGGAAATGAAAAGACAACATAGGCAAATGCCTAAGTTTGGGGGTGTATGTGATTAATGTGGAGAAGAAAAGGAATGCACTCCTAGTGCAAGGTAGCACCTTATGTTGAATTGAAAATTGCTCCAAAAGTCCAAAATCTAATGAGCAAACTGAAAAGAAAAGAATGGGTTCTACCAAATGAAGGTGTTACAAGGAGGTTGAATGATTGAAATTGAAAGGGAATAACTTGGGTTGTGTGAGGGAGAAATAAGGTGAAGTAAAGTTAAAAAATGTGAGCGATGTTCAAAGTAATGAGAAAGAGCATTAGGGAGGTGTAGTCACTTGAGCTAAATGCAATCCTCACCTTAGCCCTAGCCAACTTAGTAACTCGCAAGTCCTTAGTGATTCTGAGCTTTGCCACCCTACATTAGTGACAATTTACATGAAGGGCAAGCCTATGGTTCGACATGTGTGCACTTGAACTTCCTTGAGAGAGTGAGAGTCTTCTTGGTTCTCTTATAATCCCTTTGTTTTCTGAATTGCATGATTGTGAGTGGGATTCTCTCTTGTGGTGAGTGGCATTATTCACTCGAATTGAAACATGAAGTCTCTATTTTAATTGAGAGAAATGAATAAGACAAGTTGTGTGGCGAATCTCGAGGCAAACCTTGATGGTCCATGACAATGACTTGAGAAGCTTAATTTCTTGTTTTGAATGACCAAATTCCCTTGATTTTAAATGAGACATCAAGTCCTTTTGAAAAGGTTTTGAAATAATCAATTGCCTTGATAATGTGGTGGTTCAAGTTGAGATGAGCATAGTAATTGAGTCTTTTTGTTTATTTTATTTTTCTTAGTTATTAGAATAGAGTAGTCTTTTTCACCTTGATTGAGTTCTAAAGCATAATTCATTCCTTATCTTGTGAGTATCTTGCTTGAGGACAAACAATAGTTCAGGTTTGGGGGTTTGATAAGTTGGTACTCTATCAACTTATTGAACCTTTAATCATGAATAATTGCTATGTTTTGATGAGATTTAGAGGTTCTTATGGCCTTTATTGATGTGTATGCAGGTACTTGTGATCAAAGATAAAAAACAAGAAAATGGACCCAAAAAGAGCCTAAAAGGAGTTGAAGTATGAAGTGATCAAACTAGATGAAGATTCTGCCAAAGGGTGCGGACCTCGTGTGACACGTACAGTCATTGGTGCGGTCCGCACCTCCCACCACATGAAGTTCAAAATTAGTTGAAGGATCTGTTAAGGGGTGCAGTCACTGTGCGACACACATATTTCCTGGTGCGAATCGTACCCTACTTCACATGAAGCTCTCAATTCAAGTCGAGTCACTGGTCCACTGAGCAGGGGTGTGCGATGTGCACATCAAGACGTGCGAACCACATATTGTGCCGCACAGCTCTTGAGGGGCATTTTTGTCCAATTTGGTGTGACATTTTGGGAACATTCTAAAACCCATTTCAGGCATATTTTTTAGATAGTTTTTGAACAGTTTGAGAATAGAATAGTTTTGAGTAGTGAGGAAGTTTTCTCTCTAAGAAAGAAGAAGAGGGTTTCACTCCAATTCCTTCTTCCTAACTCTTGAAATCACCATTCTTGTAAATACTGAGCTTGAATATTAAATATTCAACTTGAATGAAAGAGAATTTGACTTACCCATTTGGTATTATTCTTTATTCCTTTAGCATGAGTAGCTAAATCTGTTGTCTAGGGATGTGTTGATAATGGGTGCTTGATAAATGGGTATGGGTGTTGCTAATTTGTGTTTATAATTGCTAATATGACATGGGTCTAGTGATTTCACTATGTTTTAACTCTAAAATTGATGGTTGCAAATATTGATTTACTTTACTTAGTTGTGTTCTTGCTTGAGAAAGGAGTTTACAATTTCGGATGTGAAATTGCTAGTGGGTACTTGGGATTCCATTTAGATTGAGGCTAGAAATATCTCAATTCACCGAAAACACCCATTTAAGGGTCTAAAGCTAGAGATATTGTGACCTCCTTAAGAATATCTTGGTTCTTTTATGTCGAAAACAATGGTGTTTGAAGAAAAACCATTTGATATATGATTGTTTGATCGAGAGATTAACAAGCATACCTAAAATCAATGCTATCCATGTCGTTTAGTTAGAATTTATATAAATGAGCAATCACCCTATCCTGTATTCGAGTCATATTTGACACACATCCCTACTCGTCCTCTCTCATTGTTTACACCCGCTTTTACTTATTTGTCTTACTTTGAATTGCGAATCGTGACAGATTTACCAATTCTCCCCCAATCCTTTACTTTTAATGTTGCAAACAAACTACTCTCGTTGTGAAGTCTTTTCTTTACAATCGACTTGGCTAGTCACAAATTCCCTGTGGGATCGACCCCGACTCTCGTTGGGTAATATAAATTTGTTTTGCTTAACGATCACCGATACTTCCATCTAGGAGAGTACATTTGAGCATTATCACCTCCCTTCTTAATAAAGAGAACCTATTTTGAGCCACCTTTTGGAATGATAAAACCATACTAAATCTTACCATAACAGTAATGTAAATAAATATAATTGTCTATTTCATTTGGTCCTTATGGATTACAAAGATACATCCAACCATTTTTTATTTAGCCTTGATGAGTTGTTAGATTGGAAATTTACACTGCATGTCCAAACAAGACTACTACCTAGTGATAAGTTGGTAATCTACCAACTGATTTAGCTCTTAAGCATGAATTATTGCCCCAATCTTGTGCTTATTTGATGGCTTTATACCTTTAATCTCTCATGTGCAGTCATTCTTAGGATTTGATGATGAACAAGTATTTTAACTCAAAATTACAAGAAAGGAAGGAAAAAACCCAAGTAACTAGCTAAGGGAAAAAACCAAGTCAAGATAGAGCACCTGCGAAGCACAAAAGTCCACTTGCTGGCACAAATGGGTTGCAAGTGGCTACCAGAGGTCAAGTCTTAAAGACTGAAGATGCACTAGAGATGCGGCCCCCATGTGAGCACTTGCGGCTCACAATTGAAGTACACCATTGAGACAAAATACTGGCAACTTCTCTTGACACTTGCGGACCGCAAGTGGAGATTTGCGGTCGCAAGTGCGCCGTAAGTGTCTTGTAATGATATTTTTGTCTATAACTTTCTAGGAGAGACTTGGGATTTTCAAATAAATTTTTTGGGATCTGCACATACAATTTTCAATCATCAATTTTTAGATTTTGTTCTCAATTTATAGTACTCTTACAAAGGAAGAAAGTACACGTGTAACTTCATTTTCCTCAAACTTGGAAAACTCCATCGTTGATCAATTAAGCTTGGAATTGAATTTAATTTCTTCTTATGGCTGGAATTCATGAACACCATTTGGTATAATTTCTCTTTCCATTTACATGAGTAGCTATTCTTTTCTAGGAGTGTTTGTAATGATGAGTGTATAATTATGATTGGGTATTGATTATTTGCTCTTAGAATTGATTATATTGTATGGATCCACTTAATATTTTGAGTTTTAATTATAAAATTAATAGTTGCAAAAATTGCTTGAGTTCTCCAATTTCAGTCTTACTTGAGAAAGGGGATTGAAATTGGATAAGTATTCAATGGTAAGAATTTGAGAATTCCCATCTAAGGGCTAAAGCTAGAGATAGTTTAGCCTACTCAAGCATATTTTTGTTGGGTAATTGTGATTGGTTTTGGAGTTTTAGAGAACCCAAAATAGGCATGCTCTTGGGTTGAGAGACCTTGATGCATAGCCTAAACCAAAGCTATCAATATAGTAGTCGAATCTACTTCTTCTAATATGATTTCACTTCTTCAGGAATGAGACCGGTTACCAAGAAGTTAGTGATATCAGAATACCAATGGTGCCATTTAACTAGACAATGTCAAAAGGCTCTAATAGAAAGATATAATCATTTTCTATCCCTCTCTTGTGTAATAACCTATTCAATTGTTAATAAAAGGAACCTCGTTATGGGTTACGGGAACTGTGAAAATATGCTATCGATTTAATTTTGGATGACACGTGAAAAATTTCAGAATTTGAAGTTTTATCAAGGCTGATGTCATCCTGCTAAAGCGGGAATTTTCCCGCTATAACGCCACTACGATAGTGGCCGATAGGCTTCTATAGAAGGCTGACAGAACTAGTAATCAGAAATGCAGATTTATATTTGTACTTCTCCTCTTCAGTTGGAATAAGACGAGGGTTTCACCAAAAACTCTCCTTGGATGCCCTATAGCTTAGAAACACTAGAGAGGAGGGATTACGGCTTTAATAGGGTAAAGCCCATAGATTCCATGCCAACTTTCCATCAGGACTTGCCTCTACGGAGCCTAAAGTTTGTGTTTAGACTTCTGAAGTAGCTACTTGGCCTCCAAATAGGTTAGGTTTAATTGAGTAGCTTAGACCTGTTTTGAATGCATAATATGTTGTAGATTGATGGGAGATTTCATGCTTACGCCTTCGGGCATAGAGTATGGATGGACAAACGTATTTAATATGGTGGGTTAGGATGGAAATCCTCTGTTATTAGTAAAATGACCCTGCATTTGTTTATTGATTGAAGTATGATTGTTAATCTTCGGATAACCAGATTTTTGGGTGTGTTCACAGAACTAGTGTTAGAAATTTGAAAGGGTTACTAGGTCATAGCGAATTCCTGGGTTGGTATAAATAAGGAAAAATGGGATGAACAGGGAAGGTACTGAGCCATGGTATTAGGGAAGGGATTTTTTGTGGACGAATGTGTACTCCAAATTAAGCCCAACATTGAGTTTTATGTATTAATATGCTAATTGAATTAGCCAAGAATCTATCTGGGAAGGGTCATGTAAGTTAGGATGATGGAGCATAGTTTTGTGTAGGTGATGGTTGAATTATGACCTAAATTACGTTATGTGTTCATGTTAACTATTTCATTAGTATTGCTTGTACAGTACGTGTTTGGGGAATAATGGAATGAATATAAAATGAAATCTAACTCATGCATTGAACTTCTCTTAAATACTTGTTGGCTTTACAAGTGTGGGTAGTATTCATTGTGATTGTGATTGTATGATATCTGTGATCCTTTGGTTGGCTTGGGTACCACGCCTGGTATAGATTATTGGTTGGCTCAGTACCACGCTTGGTATGGGATATTTATTGGTTGGCTCAGGTACCACGCCTGGTACAGATTCTATTATGGTTGGCTCAGGTACCACTCCTGGTGTAACACCCCAGAATTCAGAACAACATTTAAAACCCAAAGCTCAGAAAAACTCAGTAAAATTTCATCTCCAAGCAAGCCCCACGGGCTGACCCACAGGCGTCATGGACACGATGGCCCATTGTGGTCCCCGTGGGAAGAGCCCAGTGGCCCTGCCAACCTACCTCAGCCAGACGGGGGTCCCCACGGCAGTCAGAAGTTCGATGGTCCATGGGGCAGCCTGTGGTAGACCACAAGTGGCCCTCCCCAGGCCTCCTCTGCTCCAACTGGATATCACCACGGACGTCATGGATGCGATAGACCATGGGAGACATCGTGGGAATTAACCAGGGGACCAGCTCCAGACTGCCTTTCTTTGATGCCCAGGCCAATGGGCCGTCGTAAGTCTGACGCCCATCGGGTAGCCCGTTCGACAGAAAATTTCTACAGTTCCTGCTTTTAAGTTGGGGGTATTTTGGTCTTTTCCTAATTCTTTTAACTCCAATCCTGAGTCATTTTGAGAGTAATTAATGGGGTTTTACTCTTTTTCCCCTCATTACTCCTAAATTAAATCGACACTTAGCAATTTCAAGCAAGAAAAGAAACGTTTCCTCTCAAGAACAAGCAAGAGGGGTTTCTTTAAGCTCAGCCCTAAATCCAATGGTTCAACCGTAGAATCTTCTTCCAGGTATGTGGGATTTCACTAGTGGGTTCCTTTCACCCATTAGGTCCTTAGAATTCATTTAGTTCTTCAGTTCTCCATGAAATATTCAGACGTAGGGTTACTAAATCTTAGGGATTCCTTTGAATTCAGATGCTATTGTTTAAGTGATATTTATTTCTTTTTCCTTGGAGAATTAGCATAGTCATATGTATAGGACTCAGTAACCCTAGCTTGTCTTAAATTCAGTATGCATAATTTATACTTGCTAGGCAGATAATTCTGACAATCATACTTCAAATTAAAATGCTATCAGTTTTAATATCATGTTATTGCATTTTCAGATGATTATCAGTATTTGAGCTATGCATCATTTCAGTTGCATCCATTGCTTACGTATTAAGTTCAGAGTAGACTTAGCACCGTGTGGACGAAGGGATGAAGGTTCATCCATCAGTTTAGGCTAAGACCTTTAGTAGCAGTCCCTGAGTCCCAGAACTACGGCGCCACCATAGGTTCAGAAAGGGGTCACTCGTCCGTTTAGGCATGATACTCTTATCCCTTATGGACATCAGTTTAGTGGATCCACGCTAGATTAGTTTGTACCCTTGGAAAGGTATGAACACCCTTCAATCCAGGGTTACAGGTTGGCCCTATAGCCAACTCAGCTTGGGGTATTCCGGTTAATAATAGCTCCAACAGTCAGACTCTGCATTGCATTGACCATGTATTCAGTTATTCAATTTAGATCAGCATGTTATGATATTCATGTTTAGTTACTTGGTCATTGCATACAGTTATTCTTCAGTTCATGTGTCAGTATATACTTTTCTATCAGTATTCATGTTTTATAGCTCTGGTTATATCCTCCATGCTCAATACATCTGAAGTATTGACACATACCTTTGTGCTACATCATTTTATGATGTAGGTTCAGGTGCTCAGCATCCAGACCGTGCTTATCTCGATTGATAGTTCTTACTCAGCTACCCAGTGGTCAGTATTTCTACTTCAGTTTCAAACTTTTAGAGTTAGCTAGGGGCTTATCCCAGCAACTCACTTCAGTTAGAGGCTTTCGGACATAGACTAGAATCAGCTTTTGAGTATTTTAGTTTAGTTTCAGACTTAACACATTTTCATATATCTATATATATATATATATTCAGACATGTTTGGGAATTCTTTCCTATCTCACGTATTTGAATGATTCAATTTTCCACACAGTTGAATTTTTATCAGAAATTATCTAGACATGCTAGGCCATGGGTTAGCTTGAGGTCACTTGTGACACTAAGCACCGTGTTACGTCTAGGGGGTAGCCTCAGGGTGTGACAAACTTGGTATCAGAATATCAGGTTCAAGTGTCCTAGGGTGTCTGAAAGACGCATCGAGTAGTGTCTTTTTCATGGGTGTGAAGCGCGCCACACTTATGGGGGAGAAGCTATGAGATGCCATTAGGAAAAACTTCACTTTATTCTTTTCCAGCTCATGCTATAGAGTATGAACTCTATTTAATCTCCTTCTAACTTGTGCTCTATGTATTTTAGAAAAATTCCTCCTAGAAGAGCCAACACAAGGAATCAGCCGGCACCAGCAGTTCCAGCAGACCCTCTGAATGAGCAAGTTACCCACGCTGAATTCAGGGCTACTTTCCAGGTGCTTGCTCAGGCCATGACCGCTCAGGTCAATCAGTAGGCGGTGACACCAGCTCCACCTCAGACCAACTCTGCCACAGTTAGGATCTGAGACTTCACTCAGATGAACCCTTCAGAATTTCATGGGTTCAAGTCCTAGGAGGATCCACAAGAGTTTCTTAATGACATTCAGAAGGTAACATATATTATGAGTGTCACTCCAATCAAGAGTGCAGATTTAGCGGCCTACCAGCTGAAGGGAGTGGCTTACACTTGGTATCAGCAGTTGAAGGAGTCCCATTATGCTAATGCAGGTCCAGTGGATTGGAACCACTTTAAGACTGCAATTCTGGATAAGTTTTTCCCACTTGAGCTCAGGGAAGCCAAGGTCCAAGAATTCATCAACCTAAAGCAGAATGACATGAGTGTGAAGGAGTACGCACTCAAGTTTACCCAGTTGTCTAAGTATGCTCCAACAATAGTAGCTGACTCGAAAGCCCGCATGAGCAAGTTCATATTTGGTGTGTCTGATGATGTGGTCAAGGAGTGCAAGACTGCTATGCTAATTAAATTGAGGGATATATCTAGGTTAGTTACTTATGCTCAGCAGATCGAGGAGGAGAAAATCAAGGAAAGGGGAGGAGACATTAAGAGAGATTAGACAGGTGACTTCAACTACTCTCAGCAGAAGTCAGAGGGTGGTAATCGCTCTCAGTTTCGTCAGAAATCTTTAGCTCCAGCTCTATCTTCTGCCAGTGCCCCAGTGCCTAAGTTCAGACAGGACCGATGGGATAGAGTGCCAGGCTCAAAGTCCCAAGGTACAGTTACTAGTGGGCGCACTCATCTAATTTGTAAGAAGTGTGGTAAGAACAACCAGGGTGAGTGTATTGTGGGCAGTGGTAATTATTTCGGGTGTCGCAATCCAGGCCACATGATGAAGGAGTGCCCTGTAAATTCTCAGAAGGGTAGGGATACTCGTTCGTAGAATTAGGCCAGTTCTACAGCAGCTTTAGTGGGTCGCCCCACTCAGCAGGGTGCCTCGTCCGGTACAGGTGGTGGTCAGTGCCAGAATAGGTTGTATGCTTGATGTGCCGCCATTTTACGGCACTTTCGACTCCTTTAAACTAAGAACAATCGTACGTTTTCAAGCAACCGTTGTTGTTTTTGATGTTTTTATGTTGTATTTTCAGGAAATAGGTACGAACATGGAAACGGAAGGAAAAATGAGATAAACGACATTCTGGATAAGAGTGACGGTCCAAGTGATGGACCGTCAAGCTAGTGACGAACCGTCAAGGCAGCCGTCAACTTAAGGCAACACACTGCCTAGTGGCGACGGCCACCGTGACGGCCCGTCAAGGGTGTGACGGTCCGTCACCCAAACCGTCACACCAAGGCAGCACCACTGCCTAGTGGTGACGGTCCAGGCGATGGTCCGTCAAGCCAGTGACGGTCCGTCACCCTGGCCGTCACACCTGGGCAGTCCGCTACGCGGAATCCTGACATTTTTGGGATTTGTTTCCTAGACTCCTATAAATACCCTATGTTAGGTTTATTTTATCATTATGCAAGTTTATTTACAAAGCTTTTTAATATAGTTCTCCCAATAGTTTTAGGAGAGACTTGGAGAATCAAGAAACACGTTTTACACTTCTTGAATTCGTGTTCTTGAATCGTTCTTGAGTTCTTGGTTTTTCTTGTTCTTGGAATAATTGAAGATTGGTTTTCATTATATTGTAAGAATCCCTTCTCTTTATTATGAATACAATTCTCTTCTCTTTTATTTATAGCATGAGTAACTAAACCTCCCACAACTAGGGTTGTGGGAGCCATGGCAAAAGTAGCAATATAGATTCCGGGTAGCGACGGGTTGAATATGTATGTTGTCACGTTGTTAATCATTCGTTATGTAACGTTTTCTAGTGGTTGCAAACATTAGAACATGCCTAGGTTTAATTTGCTTGAGTAAAGAGATTAAAACCGGGAAACTTGATTAACGACGAGGATTCGAGACTACTAACTCTCGTCTTATGATTAATGCTATAACTAGATTAATCTACTTGATGTTTAGGATTGAAATCTAAAAGCACACCTTTTCAAGTTCGAGAGAATTGAAAAGTAAATTTGCCTATTTGGTTGAGAAACGTTTAGACGATACCATTAATTCAATCGCATCGTGACACGCATATAGAAAGAACCCCGTTAAGCCTAGAATCGACTTTGTTGCTAACGCCATGGTAAACACTTCCCTAGTTCTCTCTCTCCTATTGATTATCATTCATACGTTAAGTGTTTGTTTGTTTACAAATATTGATCACAAACCCCCCTATTTACCGGAAACTATTGACCATTAGTCACATACTTCACTAAAGGCTTAATCTTCACCATATTCTCTGTGGGATTCGACCCCAACCTTTGTTGGGTTCTATATTTGACTACGACCGCTTACGCTTCGTTAATTTGAGGTGTAGTTTGGGCATTATCAAAAAGTGGCGCCGTTGCCAGGGAATACGGTTGTTAATTAAGTCTGGTGTGTTTATTTGACTCTTAGTCATACTTTCCTGCTTTTACGTTTTTTTTTGTTGTTTTTGTTTTTGACAGGGTACAGAGTTGTGCATGCCAAGTACCCGGCGCTCGGGTGAATCAACATTATCTTACGACCCCGAGCTTGCTAGAACGTTAAGGCAGAATATGGCCGCACAACAAGAGGCAGCAAGGCTCGCTGCAGAACTGCAAGCCCAACAAAATTTGAATGCTGGAGGTCTGCAGCACGATCTTGAGCTGCATGATGAGGAGAACGATTTGGATGGATTTGGCGCTACGGGCGCCATTGTTGTTCCACCGCTACCGCCCGGAGCCAAGTTCAACATCACTAGCACGATGATTCAGCTGTTGAACTTGAGAGGAGTATTCCGTGGAGCAGCTGGTGACGATCCAAACCGTCACTTAATGAACTTCGTGGGGATCTGCAAGTCATTTGAACTGCCGAGCGTGAGTCAGACAGCGATCAGGCTCAGGTTGTTTCCGTTGTCTCTGTCTGATGAGGAAGCGTTATGGTTGACAGAACTGACCCCCGACTCTATCGGAACTTGGGGAGAGTTGAAAGGAGCTTTCCTAGAAAGGTTCTTTCCTCCCTCTAGGATGATACAGTTGAGGGACGAGATTAGCAATTTCAGGCAGCAACCTCACGAAGCATTGCACGAGACCTGGCTGCGATTCAAGAAGAAGCTAACACAATGCCCGAACCATCAGTTGAACGATGAGTTTTTGATGCAGACATTCTACAGGGCACTCAATTCGGCTACCAAGACGACGTTGGACAACGCAGCAGGTGGAGCGTTTATGGGTCGCACTTTTGCCGATGCCACAACTATTTTGGACAGGCTCACCAAAACCAACAGGGCCTGGCATACACGTGATTCAGAGGTACCAGCTAGTACTTATGCAGTTGGTGTGTCAGCGGAACAGCGTAGAAAAGATGAAGAACGGGACCAAGACATGGCCCATCTAAAAATGCAAATGGACCTCTTGACCAAGCACTTGATGTCAGGAAGTATTGAGAAGGTGAAAGCCGTGGGTTCGCAAGGTAGAGCAGCAGGGGTTGAATCTGATGAGGAGGCCAACTATTTGGGGGGTTTCCAGGCCAATGGCCAGGGAAACCATGGTCGGAACTATCAGAGAGACAACCACTATGAGAAAGGCGGCTACAAAGATCGCGACCAAGGAAACTGGAGGAACAGCACCGATAGAGGTGGGTTGTATATACCATCTGGTAATCGGGACAAAGCTGGGAATGAGGCAGAGACGTCAAAACTCGAGAACATGATGGCTAAGATGCTGCTAAAGGTGGAATCGACTGACTCTGGGGTAAAGGCAATGAGGACTGAGTTATCAACATTGAGTCAGGTAGTGGAGTCACATTCCACCGCGATCAAGCAATTAGAGCAGAAAGTGGGTCACATCTTGGCATCTCTAAACCCAAGGAAGACAGGTACCTTGCCGAGCGACACCACTCATCCGAGGAATGACGCAAGCTGTATGGCGATCAAGACCAGAAGCGGTAGAACGTTACCGGAATCACATCCGATAACTCAAACTCAAGGTGATGTTGCGGATGATGAAGAGGCGGTAGATGAGGAAACTCCAAAGCCCGCAGATAAAAGCAAGGAAGCGAAAAAGCTTCCAACCATGATGCCTCGGCCACCACCTCCTTTCCCACAGCGTTTGAAGAAGAAAGCTGACGATGGTAAGTTCCTGAACTTCATGACCATGCTGAAGCAGATTTCAATAAACATACCATTGGTGGAAGCGCTGGAACAAATGCCCGGTTATGCCAAGTTCATGAAGGATTTGATTACAAAGAAGAGGTCGGTAAGTTTTGAACCGGAAGACAACCTCCACCACTGCAGCACTATTTCTTCAAGGTCGTTAGTCGAAAAGAAGGAAGATCCAGGTGCTTTCACTGTTCCCTGTACTATCGGGAAGCTCAACTTCGGAAGAGCATTATGTGATCTTGGTGCTAGTATCAACTTGATGCCGCTAGCAGTTTACAAACAATTGGGTTTGGGAGCTCCTAAACCGACATCCATGAGAGTGATGATGGCTGACCGTTCGGTAAAGCGATCGGTGGGAATCTTATCTGATGTGCTGGTCAAGATTGGTAAGCTTATATTCCCGGCCGACTTTGTGATCTTGGATTGCGAAGTAGATTTTGAAGTTCCCATAATCTTGGGACGACCATTGTTAGCCACATCAAGAGCGTTGGTTGACATGGAAAGAAATGAACTGACCTTCAGGCTAAACAATGAAGTGGTCAAGTTCGATGTGTCCAAATTGATGAAGCAACCAAGTGACATGAGGGTGGTCGCGGTCATCAATGCTATTGAGGAAGTCCCTGTGGATGTGTATCTTGAGGAGAAGGGTTGTGTTAAAACCCGAGCTGTTATGAGAGTAAGGTCGCGATCGCAAGAGGACGATCAGGTAAAGGAAAGCGGTGAAAATAGATCCAGAAAATGAAAACACCGCAAGAGAATCTGTAAAGAAAGAGCAAAGAAATTGTCACGACTAGCGATGGAGCCCAAAAAGGAAGTTGGAACGCCACACTCCATCGAGTTCTCCTTTTTTGGAGACCCTGGCGGTCTCCAATATCGTTTCAAAATCTGAGTCATATCGACTTCACATTTATTCCTTTATTCTCACAGTTTTTAGTTTTCATATGTATGCATTGGGGACAATGCATGAGTCTAAGTTGAGGGTGTGGGGAAACCTGTGAGCCACCACCGAGGGTTTTTGTTGCCAAGTTCTTTTCCCTCCGGTGTGCTATCTAGTAGAACCGGCATGTTGAGGTTGTTATTTTAAAATCTTGTTAGTTGTTTTTTTTAGTGTCTATAGCAAGCATGGCATTTTTTTTTGTTTAAAAATGAGGCCCCTTTAAAAATTTTCTGGTTTTGAGCTTATGTTGAAACGATTGACTGTCTGGATCCTTGTATGTCATTGTGTGATTATGAGTAGAAGGAGTATGCTTAAGCCGAGCGGTTGTTTGATATTTGGTAGCGATATAGTTTCTTGGTGCCAAGAGCGTGTGAGATTATTGTTATAAGTTCTTACTCTGTGCATGCATCTAGAACTTGCCCAGTCTATTTTGTTAAGTTTGAAGTTTGGTTGCTTAGGAAAGGATCACAGGACCTTTTTGTGTGCAGTCCACTTAACCTATAAGACCATCCAAATGCAAATAGTCCCTTTGAACCCTGTTTGAGCCATAATTGACCTTGTTCTTTCAATAACCTGTCACCATTCCTGTTTAACTTTGAATCCCTGTTTTGGCCCTGGTCCTTCCTTGGACATCGTGCACCTCCACTCAGGCAATCAGCCTAAGTTGAGGGTGGCTACTATAGAGGTAAACCCTATTTTGGCCCTGGTCCTGCCTTGGACATTGTGCACCTCAACCTAGGCAATCAGCCTAAGTTGAGGGTGGCGACTATAGAGGTAAACGATAAGAAAAAAAAAGAGGATGAATGAGATTGGTTGTGAATAGAATAAAAATTTGGGTGTGTGCCTAAGAAAAGAAAGATAAAGAAACGAACAAGGAGATGAAAGAATGAAAAAGAAGTAAAATAAAGAGGCCGCACCTGTAGCTAGAAAGAAAGGAAATAAAAAGGTGAATAAGGATGGACAAAGTAAAGATATGTGGTAATAAGATGTCGGTGGTTCCAAGGAGGGCTTAGTCACTAACCCCTAAATGTATCCTACCTGCACCCGAAGCCTCATTACATGCCTAAACAAGTCCTGTAGTGATCCTAAGTGGCTTTCTGAAGAACTGAAATAGAATAGTAAGGGCAAGCCTATGGTATCGCATGTGCACTGTTTGAAATCGTTTGTGAGTGTGAGCGCTTACCTAGTCCCAAATCTTGTGTGTGGGATTTCTTTGTGGTGAGGGCACCAAGATTTCTTTATTGTCTATTGATTGTTAAGATAGCTGTGCATATGTATGCATAATATTCTATCATATCGGAATGACATGTTTTGGATCCATGCAAGTTAGTGTTTCATACATTTGTGTGCTACGAGGGAGCTTGAATTAATGTTGAATGACCATGAGTTGCTAAAGACACGAGTTTGTTGCTTAGTTGAGTCGTCGTGTTATTGTTTTGTGTTCCTTGAGGATAAGCGAACGTCTTAAGTTGAGGGTGTTGATGTGCCGCCATTTTACGGCACTTTCGACTCCTTTTAACTAAGAACAATCGTACGTTTCAAGCAACCGTCGTTGTTTTTGATGTTTTTATGTTGTATTTTCAAGAAATAGGTACGAACTTGGAAAAGGAAGGAAAAACGAGCAAAACGACATTCTAGATAAGAGTGACGGTCCGAGTGATGGACCGTCAAGCTAGTGACGAACCGTCAAGGCAGCCGTCAACTTAAGGCAACACACTGCCTAGTGGCGACGGCCACCGTGACGGCCCATCAAGGGTGTGACGGTCCGTCACCCAAACCGTCACATCAAGGCAGCACCACTGCCTAGTGGTGACGGTCCAGGCGACGGTCCGTCAAACCAGTGACGGTCCGTCACCCTGGCCGTCACACCTGGGCAGTCCGCTACGCGGAATCCTGACGTTTTTGGGATTTGTTTCCTAGACTCCTATAAATACCCTATGTTAGGTTTATTTTATTATTATGCAAGTTTATTTACCAAGCTTTTTAATATAGTTCTCCCAATAGTTTTAGGAGAGACTTGGAGATCAAGAAACACGTTTTACACTTCTTGAATTCGTGTTCTTGATTTGTTCTTGGGATCTTGGTTTTTCTTGTTCTTGGAATAATTGAAGATTGGTTTTCATTATATTGTAAGAATCCCTTCTCTTTATTATGAATACAATTCTCTTCTCTTTTCTCTATAGCATGATTAACTAAACCTCCCACAACTAGGGTTGTGGGAGCCATGGCAAAAGTAGCAATATAGATTCCGGGTAGCGACGGGTTAAATATGTATGTTGTCACGTTGTTAATCATTCGTTATTTAATATTTTCTAGTGGTTGCAAACATTAGAATATGCCTAGGTTTAATTTGCTTGAGTAAAGAGATTAAAACCGGGAAATTTGATTAACGACGAGGATTCGAGACTACTAACTCTCGTCTTATGATTAATGCTGTAACTAGATTAATCTACTTGATGTTTAGGATTGAAATCTAAAATCACACCTTTTCAAGTTCGAGAGAATTGAAAAGTAAATTTGTCTATTTGGTTGAGAAATGTTTAGACGATACCATTAATTCAATCGCATCGTGACACGCATATAGAAAGAACCCCGTTAAACCTAGAATCGACTTTGTTACTAACGCCATGGTAAACACTTCTCTAGTTCTCCCTCTCCTATTGATTATCATTCATACGTTAAGTGTTTGTTTTGTTTACAAATATTGATCACAAAACCCCCCTATTTACCGGCAACTATTGACGACTAGTCACGTACTTCACTAAAGGCTTAATCTTCACCATATTCTCTGTGGGATTCGACCCCAACCTTTGTTGGGTTCTATATTTGACTACGACCGCTTACGCTTCGTTAATTTGAGGTGTAGTTTGGGCGTTATCAATAAGGTTTGGCAAGAAAGGGAAGCTTAGTCCCGACTATGTGGGTCTGTATCAAATTCTGAGGAGAGTGGGTAGTGTTGCTTATGAGTTGGATTTTCCAATAGATTTAGAAGCGGTTCATCCGGTTTTCCATGTTTCGTTGTTGAAAAAGTGTGTTGGTGATCCGACCTTGATTGTTCCTTTAGAAGATATGAGTGTGAAGGATAGCCAGACTTATGAAAAAGTTCCCGTGGAGATTCTTGATCATCATATTTAGAAGTTAAGAAAAAAATAAGTCGCTTCGGTGAAGGTCCTTTGGAGAAATCATCTAGTTGACGGAGCTACTTGGGATGCAGAAGCTGCTATGAAAGCCAAGTACCCTCATCTCTTTCCTTCTAATTTTGTTTCAGCTTGAGGTAATAGTTTCCTCCTCAGTATTTCCCTTCGATTCTATTACATATATTTCTCTCATGATCCTAGCATGCATTCATGTTTTCCAAAGTTAGTTCTATCATGTTTTAAATTGAAAAGCTCAATTTTTATGTTTATCCTTAAGATTTATGTTTTGTTGATTAGTTGGGCTGTTTTCTCTCTAATTTTTCTTGCTTAGTCTTTATTTGAGGATGAATGATCCCAAACGGGACATATTATAACACCCTAAAATTGGATTCAGCTTTTTAAGTTAAAATATCTTTAAAAATCAACTTCCATGAACTACGGGTCCAAACCACAGACCGTGGTTCAACCCATGGGCCATGGAATGGAGTCCTGGTCTGTCTTCTAGTGGTTCAGTCTCTGGTCTGAGAACCATGAGTTAGATCTACAAACTATGGTTCAATCTAAGGCCCATCCTGTCCACTCATGGATTAAGATCAGAAGGCTCATAGGTCCTCCAGGAATCACGAGTGGATTCTACGATCCGTAGTTTAGACTATAGACTGTCATGTTGATCCATGGAATTTGATCTGAGGTCTTCCAAATTCCCTGAGATTCACGAATTGGTCTACAGACTGTATTTTGAACTATGGTCCTTCCTGTTGACTCATAGAGTTGGATCTGTAGCCTGCCATTTTAGCCAGGAACCCCGAGAGGCAACCACAGACTGGTTTAGTCTACGGTCCATAGATCTCACCAGTGGAACCTGAAGCTGACTTTTAATTCTGTTCTTTTCCAGCTTTTACCCAGGGGTATTTTTATAATTACCCATCCTTTTAACTCCTATGTGAGGTCATTTTGACCAGCTTTAGAAGGATTTTATTCCCTAATAGCCTAAACCCTTCTTAATCTAAGCAATTCCATTCCCAAAGAAGAAAGAACTCCTTCAAGCTTCAAGTCTCAAGCTCCAAGTTCAAGCCTACATTTCTTTTCATCTTTGATCAAATTAGCTTCAATAAGGTATGTAGGTATTTATTGAGGGATTTCTTTCACCCTTATGCCCAAAACTCATGATTTCTATTTTGATTTATGAATTTATGAAATTAGGGTTCTTATCCATTTTGGGAAAAAACTTATGGGTTCAGTTTTAAAGCTTCAATTCATGGTTTGTCATTGCTTATCTATGTTCTAATTGATATTTCTTAATTGATTTCAAAAGTCCATGCATTAAAGATGATTTCTAGCATGATTTAATTGAATTGCATATTTTCAAGTGAAAATTGGCATGTTTAGATGACATGACCTTATGTATTATGAAATTGCATGCCAAATTCTTCAAATTATGAATTTAGAAAGAAATGTATGTTTTGAATTATGTCTATGCTAAGTTTTAAGGATTTTAAAGCATGAATTGCATGACATTAGATATGTCCTTATGAATTATGAAAGGTTTGGAATCTAGATATGTCTATGTAAGCTATGTGAATAGCATGGTATTAGATTATACCCTTATGATTTTCAAACAGAATTGGCATTAGATTATGCAACAAATTTATGTGAGCTACATGTATATGTTTTGGGAGTACTATTTAGCACTGAGTTGGATGGGGTGAGATTGCCCTTAGTCCTAGAACTACGTGCCACCATAGGTACCCTCTATGGCTTATGATAGGATCCTGATATGATAAGGTTCTAACTTTGGCCGGTTAGGATAACCTTTTTTGGTGTGGGTGTATGACACTGGACTCCATATAGCTCATCATGGTTTATGTCGGTTAAGAGAAACTCCTGTATGAAGATTCAAGACATATGCTTTTCTATTTCATGCTTTAAGCTTTAAACTATGAGATTTACTTATGATACTTCCTTATGCATGAACTCAGTTTTAATTACGTTTTAAGTATTTTTTTATCATATTTATGCATATCTAACATATTCAGTACATCCTATAGTACTGACGCATATCTTGTGCTGCATCCTTTGATGATGCAGATTCAGGCTTTACTCCTCAAGCTCGTGGTTAGACATCGTCGGAGATCTAGCTTCCGTTGGTTAGTCCTCATTATCCGAGGGTTAGTGGTAGACTTATCTCTTTCATGTTCTTTCTTTGGATTTCTGAGCTAGTTGGGGTATTGTCCCATTAACTCTTTATGACAGTTTAGAGGCTTTTCAGACTTACATTGTATTCGGGTATCTCTTTCGGATCATGTTACATTTTCACTTTATCTCTTATGGAATGGGTTGCCTAACTTTCTATTTATGCTTTCGCTATGTTTCCTTATGATTAACTTAGTATGCTATGGAAAAGAGTTAACTTGGGGCACTTATGGTCTCGAGTCCCATGTTACGCCTAGGGGATAGCCTCGGGGCGTGACAGAAAGCTTTCGCTTGCTTGTGGTCTAAAACAAGTACACAATATACTAAAATCAGTCCAACGGCCTAAAATTACCCGGATTATATAAAATACTAATCTCTAGGACAAACGATAATCATTCTACCCTTTCCTGGGCTTTTCCAGCGTTAATTCGCCCTAAACTACCATTTTTACGGTTACATTTAGTGAATAATAATTGTGTTTTGAACATGCATAAGCGATAACAATCATAACCCATAAATTCTACACTTAGAATTCCCCTTTTTCCACTGGATTCTATCATCCTAGGTCATTCCAAACATTCCCCTAAGCCCGAGATTATAGTTTCTAAGGTATGGGAATTGAAATACGGATATGGGGAACAAAAACCTTACCTTTTTGATGGAGTTTTGTGCAAAATCACTGAAAATCGTTTCCCTTCACCTATGTCCTTCCCCAAAATGTTCTTCAGAAATTCTGAAAGTTTTTGGGGAAGTTTCTCCATTAATTCTTACTAAGTATGTTATATCAGTCTTTACACTGCTATAGCAACACAACCATGCAGAATCGACCGCTATGGTAGTGCTAACTGATGTTGACTTATGCTATGGCATGAATTTCTCCTCTATAGCAGTGCCCGCTATAGCGCAGTGTCAATCGCTCTAGGACAGAACCTCAATGTCACGACCCAACTACCGAGCTGTGCGAGCACCTATTCTAAGCACCTAGATAGGCAAACTTGTAACACCCTAAAATCTTTAAGCTAAGACTAAACCACTTTCCATAGGTTTCATGATCAATTCCCTAGTGTGGTAAGTGTTTTGAGTGTGGATCATGTTAATAAGAACCTCATATAAGCAAGTAAAGTTGAAAGCACCCCAACCAAATAAGTTTTCATTTAAGACTAAACTAGGGTTAATTTCAAACGATCATAACTCCTAGAATATGAAGATTAAGGTGACCTAGTACCCACCAAATGAAAGGTCTTTGAGTCTTCTTTACAACTCCACCAACCGCGCATAAATCTGAGTTCAGAGAAAAATGTTATCAGTTTTTTACTAAAATGTGTCTGTCTATCAAACTGACAGACAAAAACCATGAGAAGATTCCACGGGTTGTGGATCAAACCACGAACCATGGATTGAACTCGTGGAAATCAGTATTTTAACCTGAAAATCACGAGGAGGTTCCACCGGTCATGAAAGTTTCCATGGGTCGTGAAACCAACTCGTGGAAACAGTCCAAAAGCTTTAAAGTGGTCTGAAAACCACGAGGAGGTTCCACGGGTCGTGGAATGAGCCACGGGTCGTGAAACCAACTCGTGGAAACCATTCTAGAGACCAAAAACTTCACCCAGTACCACAAACCCTTTCCACGAACCATGATCCATTCTACGGGTCGTGGTTCATGCTCGTGGAACCCAGTGATGAGTTTTTTTCAGCGCTTTTAAATTTAGATACCAGGGGTATTTCAGACCTTTCATTCTTCTTTTACCTCCAACTATAAATAGCTCTAGGCTTATTTTTATTAAGTTTAAACCTCAAATCAAGTCAGTTTCAAGAAGAAGAAAAATGCTTTTCTCCAAAGATCATACCTAGGGCATCTTCTCCAAAGCTTCAACTTCAGACTTCTCTTTAGGGATTATCATCCACCAGGTGTGTGGGTATTTAGTAAGGGTTTAGTTCACCTTTATGTGTAAAACCTCAGTCTTCTATTTCGAATTTGATAATGTTAGAAACTAGGGCTCTTACCCAATCATGCTATATTTTTCAGAATTGAGTCCTTATGATTTCTACATGAATTATAGCCTATTTTAGAAGATTTGCTCCATGTTCTCAATAACTTGCAAGATATTTTACAAGAACTTTAAGAAATAAAGAATCTAGCCTGAAATGGTAGTATCTTAATGAGAATTGGTTTTCTTCACAATTTAATCCAGATTACTAGCATTTAGTTTTAAACATGAAATTAGCAAGTTTTCAGTCTATAGGTTTTCTTTAAAACATCTCACGATTTAGCAGGCTTCAGCTTACCTTCAGTATATTTTACAAGAATATGTTTTAAATATGAACTTTCAGCATATTCCATCAATGAATATGGACTTAGTTTCATAATTAGTATGACATTTAGATATGTCCACATGCTTGATGAATGGTTTTCAGTTATACAGTCTTTCAGAAATCATCCAGATTAATGATGTTCTGATACAACATTCCAGAACTTCACTTTTCAATGAGATATCAACATTCAGTTTGGGAGTAGTACTTAGCACCAAGTTGGACTAAGGTTCCTAGAAGTACGTACCACCATAGGTTATTTAGCCCCTCAGTTGGGCCTCAGAACTAGTGATCACATCAGCTATGCCTTTATACCCTGGCAAGGTATATTGTGTCCTCTCGATGGGGCGTATACATCGGACTCCACGTTTAGCTTACGTGGTTTATGTCTGTTAACGGACTCTCCCATAGAATTAAACTTAGTAGTTGTGTACTAAGCCCTCAGTTCAGTTTTACAACTTTTAAGTTATATTTTCCATAATATCCTTGCATTTCAGATTTTATGCATAGTATATTTGGGCTTGAATACTACAGATTAAATTTACAGTTTTAAACATCATATCAGTGTTTTCAGCGTGCTCAGTAGAAGAACCTCTTCTAAGGATTTACTTTAAGCATGACTTTTAGCATGACTCAAGACTCTCAGCTCAGTTGCACTAGTCCATGATTTACAGACATACTTTAGTTTTTAGTCCATAAAATCCTAAATAACAGGTTTATTTATCTTTAAACATCATGATCTCATAGTTACAGTTCAGCAACATGATTTACATTCTCTTCAGTAAAAGAGTTTATATTATACAGCTTTAACCTATGCACTTCAGATATTATACTTAGCCCAACTTTTCAGTCATACTTTCAGTATACATGTATCTTCTCATGATTTACAATAAATGCATATCGCACATGCTCAATACATTCAAAGTAATGACCACATACCTTCCTTGTGCTGCATCGTTTTATGATGTAGGTTTCAGTGCTAGCTCCAAGGATCATGGTCAGAAAGATCGCAGCTTCCAACCAGCAAGGAACGAGTTATTCTTTTCCGACAACTCCAGTCAGTTAGTAGTTATAGCGGTTATTTCAGTTGTTGTACATTGCTTAAAGATAGTTGGGGATCATGTCCCGGCTAACCATAGTCAATGTTAGTAAAGGCTTCATAGACAGTCAGACAATCAGTCAGTCGTATCATTTTTCAAATGCTATCATATATCAGTTTATAATAGTTTATTTTCTTATAATATTTTTGAAAGAGCCTGGCACATATCAGCTTTCGCATTTACTTTTAGTCTTTATCTCAGTAGTATGCCATTCCATGGGTTAGCTTGGAGTCGCATCAAGGGTAAAGGCTCGGGGAGTGACAGAACCCTTACCACCCGATCCAACAGGTAATTGCGAAAAACAAAGTATAAATATAAATAACCTCATATTAATACATGAAAACATTTACAACTCTTTTTACTTCAGGAAAAACTCTTTACAAAAGAAATACAGTAAACCATTTTCACAACTGGAAAACAACCCTCCCTAAGATCTAGTCCAAATAGGTACAAGAGCTACAATATGAGTAAAATAGAAATGTAAGAGGACACAGCTCCCACCATGGAAACAAGAATAGAAGCTGCTGAAGATCACCGTCATCCGGCACCTATGAAATATCACCGACCCTGCAACCAGACTATACCCAAAAGATATAGCAAGAGTAAAATCAGTATAAACACACGTACTGGTAGGCATAATCGGTCGACCCGAATCAATTCCATACCATCCTATAAGAAATCAAGGAAAATGCACAATAAATTACAATACTCGACCCTTTAATATTCACCTTACCAAAGACCAATATCAACCCAAGCCTGCCTATCCCTTCCGCTGTCAACTCCACCACTATGAGACACTATACTCTAACTCCTAGGACGTTCCCAAGTCACCTTAACCCTTAGACTTCCCAAGTCACCTTGTCACCTAGACTTCCCAAGTCACCTTGACACCTAGACTTCCAAAGTCACACTTTTCGTTACCCAACATTTATGTCCATACCCGGACTACCATTCCATTACCCTAGTCAACAACTATGACTCAACACTCGGAGTAAACCCCACTACTTAGTGACATAGACCGCACCAGTCGTACCGCCACCTACTAGTACAAAACTACCCCAATGACCCCAGGTCCATACTCGACAAGTAACAACAACCAACATTATAACCAGACCATGAGTCTCTTCCTTAGCTTATCAACCACACATAACAAGTCTAACCTACATTGACAATTCGCAATGACAATAAACATATATCCTTTTTACATAACCCGGACTAAATAAGGATCCCTAGGACAAAATTTATGATAATAGCATGCGACTCTGGTTCATATAAGAACCACCTTTTCACTTAAGAACACTAACCCATCCCTTCAAGGACCAACTATATGCCAAATAATAATAAATCTCGACACTCTCTGGATCCTAAAATATGAAGAACAATAAGTAACAATTAGACTTGTAGGAATATAATTCCAGACTCTCAGTCTTCCTTCTAAACCTATCAACCACATGGAACAGGTTCAACAACCAACTTAAACAATGAGAAAGTAACAACAACATATGCCCTTTTTATCCTTCCCGAACTGACCAAGGATCCCTATACAAACACCTAGTGTTAACATGCAATATTTGGTCCACCAGGACCAACCCCACAATTAAGTGTAACAACCCTGACTCTCAAGGACAAACCTACACAATCAAAAATTTAGAAATCAAATTGGTACATCATGGAACTTTCGACAAACACAGTCAATAATGCATAAATAAACTAGTACCAGGAGTGGTACCCAAGCCAACTGATATAGAACCTATACCAGGTGTGGTACCCGAGCCAACCCTTAGTATCCCATACCAAGTGTGGTACCTGAAGTAACCATTAGTATCCCATACCAGGCATGGTACGCGAACTAACTTAATATGTATCCCGTACCAGGCTTGGTACCTAAGCCAACAAATATGTAACTTGTACTAGGTGTGGTTCCCGGGCCAACTAAATGTCACACAAATCCAATAATAAAAAAAAATGAACAAAAGCACACTTGTAAACCAACAAGCAACAAAATCAAGTTCATTTAACAAGACTGATAACCGGATAATTAGACATTCATCATCTCATTCCCTAAGCATGCAAACTTACTCAGTACTAAGCGATAGTACATGAACACATATTATATATTAGAGAAAATGGTAACCATCACCTACCCCAACCCCAGGTACATAACTCAATCTGGAATCCCGTCCGAAGACTAAATCCCCGTTCATCCCTTTTTTTACACCAAACCAGTAACTACATCAATTTCGTACTACTCCTAAGTCAGATACAACATGGGCAAGACCTCCCCTAAGCTTGGTAATTCAACCATTCTTGTTATTCTAATCTTTTATACCAAATCATTTTCAAAGACTCCCTTTTTACTAGCCATTTAACTATCCAAAGTATTTTCGGTTCCCCAAACCTTCCCGACACTCTAGTCCCGAGTTTCTATCATCATACAACACATAATAATCATAAATAACCTAGAATTAAAAACACATCACCCTGACATTATCAATCCCTAATCAATAAGATAACCAAACCATACAATGTTCCTCCATACTCAATGCCCGAAGGCCTAACATGAATTCTCCTTCCCGTCTATAACAACAATATGAAACCAACATAGGTCTAAGTCTACTCAATGAAAATAACCTAGCCTACGTGGATGCCAACTAGCTGCACGATGTATTTTCTGGCTCCATGAAAGTATTCCCTGACGATTGACAAGCCCGAATTCATGGTTATGCATCCTTTTACGCAGAATCTCCCCTCTCCATGGCTCCCAAGCCTTGGAGAATCCTAGGAGGGCTTTTGGAGTAACCCCCATCTATTTTTGGGGTTGAATAGGAGAGAATGAAATTATAAACCCATTTTTGGGTTTTTTGGTCGCGTCCTTTTTCTATAGCGACCTAAATACCACTATAGCGGCAACGCCGTAGCGGAAGTCGCAAGCTATAGTAAGTTTACTGCCTTTGACTTCTGCAATAATGGAAATTTCTCTGCTATAACGATTGTCACAGTAGCACAGTGTCAACCTCTATAGTGGTTGACACTGGATAGAACCTCAAGAAATCCCCCAAAATTACCCATTTTACAACACACTTCAAAATCCTGATGTTTTGAACCAATCCTTTCACGTCGACTTAAATATCGGGAGTTCTACTCACCCGAATTCACTTCCGAAAAGTCCTACGGACTATTTAGTGCTTTATCTAACGAAATAATTAGCTCAAACTTAGACATTTTACCCAATCCTTTTTCGGATTTCGCTAGACCTTACCTCGCTCAGAATTTATTTGAGGCTAGCCTAGCCCAAATTTTTTAACTCCCCAACCCGAAAGTTTTTCTAACTCGTTCTTTGCATGAATAGCTCACCCATAATGAGGTGCCTTTTAATAACGACTGAACAGGTCATTACAACATATACCAATTTACCCATCGTGCATCCTCGAACGATCTCTAAGGAAAAAGGAGAAGAACAAGCCCGCCCCCTGAACCTTAACGCTTTACCATGACAACATGAATATAGTCTTATGCAAGCGACCAAGCTTTCAAAACCCTTGGTGTACCCAATCCGGGGCCTCATTGAAACACCGGAGCGAAAGAAATTTGCACTTAACGAATGAAAAATTTCCCATGTCACGAGGACTAGATCCCGTTATGTTAAATGTTATACCCGGAGTTCTACTAACCAGAACTTAATTCTGAAGCTTCTATGGGATATATGCCCCTTGCATATCATGGTATCACCTTGCTCTTATCAACACTATGCCCCAAGAAACCAAGTATCTAAACCAAACAACACCAAAATTCCATTGGAACTCATCTTAGCTTGAGATTTTCGTCAACTCTCACCATAGAGAGAATTCTGCTTGGGAACTTACCCCCTAACAAAAGCTATAACTAGCACACCCTCACTACTCAAAGAGCAGTAACACTGGGTATTACCATGGTCAAAAAGAGAGACCACAATGCTAAAGAATCTATTTAATAACTCCACTCCCTCAACTGACCCTACCACAAGGATCATCAATAATAAACCAACCAATATCCACCCTCATAACAAAAGCCTATGAACAGTGTCCAACACTATTCAGTCAATTACGGGTCATTTTGCCAAATTCTACATGGGTAATTATTCCCACCAATGGTCAATCATAATTTTACCAATACCCCAAGCTATCATATCTACTTTTTTTTTCTATCACGCATGGATGCTAAATAATTCCCATAATATCTCACAACTCAGTTAGCGATTTAAAATAACCTAGGAATAAAAATCAAAATAGGGAAAAATAGGACAGGGGTTATGTCTTGCCCATCCCGCTATAGCGACTTGCACATCGCTATGGCGACCCCCAACAGTAGCAGCCCAGGAAATTTTCCATTCCTTGTGTTCAATATTAACACATGAAATCGCATTGTGGTCTTAAAACATAACCTCAAGACCAACCTCAACTATGCATAGTTGAGAATTTAACACCAAATTATCACAAAATCAGTTATGAAACACATAGAATTGCGTACAATAACACATTCCCTTTATCGTACACTAACAACTCCCCCTTTTTCCCTTCCATGGTTCCCAACCAATCTTGACTTTCCCTAAATCGGAGCTTCCCCACAGCTATCAATCCCTTTTTGTTCCCTTACCATCTATACCAACGATAAGTCTATACCCGAATATAATGCAAACCATTTCAATTAAGGCATACCGCAATTTATCACTAAAGCAAATCACAAACTTTAAACCAAGAATACATTTCCTTAAGTCACAATCATGAGTTACCACAAAAATTTCCTTACCGCAATTCTTGCTATCAAGCAATAATAGCCTTTTTTCCCATGGTTCCCAACCAAGTTCCACCTGTCTTGACACTGAAGCTTCCCTACATTTAGTCTAGGTGTCAAGGTGACTTCCCTACACATACAGCATGGGAAAGACCTCCCCTAAGGTTGGTAATTCAACCATTCTTGTTATTCTACTCTTTTATACCAAATCATTTCTAAAGACTCCCTTTTTACTAGCCATTTAACTATCAAAAGTATTTCCTGTTCCCCAAACCTTTCCAGCACTCTAGTCCCGGGATTCTATCATCATACAACACATAATAATCATAAATAACTTGGAATGAAAAACACATCACCCCGATATTATTAATCCCTAATCAATAAACCAACCAAACCATACAATGTTCCTCCAGACTCCATGCCCGAAGGCCTAACATGAATTCTCCTTTCTATCTATAATAATAATATGAAGCAGAAACAGGTCTAAGTCTACTCAATGAAAATAACCTAGCCTACTTGGATGCCAAGAAGTTGTATGATGCATTTTCTAGCTTCGTGAAGGCATTCCCTGATGATTGACAAGCCCAAATCTATGGTTTCGCATCCTTTTAGCCAAAATCTCCCCTTCCCATGGCTCCTAAGCATTAGAGAATCATAGGAGGGTTTGTGGACTAACCTTCATCTATTTTTGTAATGACCCTTACGGTCATTTACACGTTTTTGCGTTTCTTGTACCATTAGAGCTTACTTGTAGTGACCTAAGTCATTTATGGCTTGTCGGGACCGGTAGTTCAGTGTCCGGGCCGTTTGTTTTATCTTTATGGCCGTTCCTTATTTTAGAGCTTCAACTTTCAAAATCGTTGACTTCCATCAACATTCTTGGTAATATCGAAGAATTAAACCAAGGTTCTAGGTCAAAGGAATCCCTTACTCGAAAGTTTGAGTTAAAGAAATGCCTCGTGTAACACCTCGCCCATTTGGAAGGTTTAAAGTAACCCGTGCCTTTGGGGTAAGACTAATAGAGTCTAATATATTGAGAAGGATGTGTTATGAGGTATTATAATCGCAAAATGGTCGTATGATGAGTTTTGAAGTCAAGAAAGTTGCGAAACAAAAGTCGGAAAAAGTTATTGTATATTCCTTTAAGGAATTCTCTTCAAATTTGGGTTAAATGTCTTGGGGTGTTTCTCCCTATATATAAGGAGTTAGTGGGTACCTAATATGCCAAATCGAAGGTCTACGAGTCTAGTTTCCAACGCACTAAACCGTTTTTCAATACGACTTTAGAATAGAGGGATATTCACATTTTCGTAAGACTACACAAGCAGACACATCAAAGTGGGGTCCACATCCTAAGTCGGTTCAACTTATAAAAGTTGATTTCTCCTTCGTTTAAACTAATTATTTTCACCAAAAATTTCAGAAAATCAGAGGTAAATCCCCTAGATACTCCATGGACTTTGATGCTTTCAATTCAGAAGTTTAACGGAAGTTGCTCTACGTCGCGAGCTCATCATTTTGGTATAGTTTTTCCCGTCGATTTCATGGCGTATATTAGTGGGTGTTGATGCAGCGAGCCAACATGTGTTTTCTTAGTATTTGGAAGTATCTACGGAGTTATATTGGCGAGGTATAGATCCCATACACTTAACTATTTGTTGAATCAAGATTCTAAGCTTCTAGTTATGAAAAGTTATATTTTTTGATAACTTGTAGTAGTTTCTTGTTCGATTTTGATATGTTTGTTGTTCCTGCAAGGAAGCAGGTTGTTAATCTTGGGATATTGAATATTTTTGTCAAGGAATCTCTCCCCTATGACCCTCCTTTGTTATTATATGTTCTAGTATTGTTTTATGGATTTCTGAGCCACGAAGTGGTATTTTGGATTTGTGGCTTTGGACAGCCCCTTTATCTTGTTATGTTTGGTTATTGTTGTGGTGTTATGGTTGTGGTATGGTGCTGGAGGGATTGTTAAATTGTGAGATTCTTTTTGGGATCGCATACGA
The DNA here is from genome assembly GCA_003996215.1 of Jaltomata sinuosa. NCBI lineage: Eukaryota > Viridiplantae > Streptophyta > Magnoliopsida > Solanales > Solanaceae > Jaltomata > Jaltomata sinuosa. The sequence goes on along the minus strand of QJPP01002597.1, from coordinate 81,470 downwards.
TAGTGATTGGATTGGACAACGTCAAGTACGCCTTGAAATAGTGCCTCGGGAGCTCGTCGCTCCTTTGAGATGTGGTTAACATATTATTGTTGGATTTAGCTGCCATTTCTTATTGTTATTGGCCTCATTTTATGTTTTTGAGTTGGCTGGTCACGAGTGTGACATTAACACCTTATCAAATGGCTATGGCTCGTTCTTGCAGCCTCATCGATTCTAGCAATTTTTCCATTACCTTGGTTGGTCAGCCTTCATAGAGCCGCCTTTGAGGCTTCAGTTAAAAGTATTCTTCAGTTCCATTGATTCTTTTGTTATAGGTTGGTACCCCAGACCTTGTCCGCCTTTCGTCCGTCTATTTCATACGTTGTTTGTAGTATTTGTGTAGTATTGTATATTACCTTTGTGGTCCTGTGTGGCCTTGTATTGACTCTGGAACATAGATGGTGGGTTATATGGGGAATTTTCATGAGACCCGGACATAGATATGATCCTTTTAGGCAGGTTATATCTGCTGACTAGCTGTTAGGCCTGTGCAGGGCTGATAGGAGTTGTTGTGAGCATATCATCCATGAAAAAGGTTTTCCCCTACATGTTTTACTACAGTTTTGGCTACGATCCACTACTGACAGTTTTCCTAAATCTGTATGGCCTTGGGGCCCTTTTTTTGGCACTGTTGATGATAGAAAAGGGGATTTTTGGATGTTTTCGCACTAATTTTATTACTCGTACAAGTCTCTGCGGGGCAGGGCACCAGGCTTGATTTTATTACTGATACTAGTCTCTGCAAGGCGGAGCACTAGACTTGATTTACTACAGTTTTAGACCCGGTTATGCTCGGGCACCCATGGAGGGGTTTTTGAGTCATTTTCTACTACTTTAGTCCTGGACAGGGTCTGGGCATGCATATTCGAGACTGGGTCTCTATCTGGATCCCGGACTTGCTTCCGGATGACATGTCTTGATACTGAGTTTTAGTATGGGGTCGGGGACCTCCATGGACCTTGCCACTCCGGGCCTGGGGCTTCGGGCTGGGTGCGTCGGAGGGAAGGGTATACGGTGGAGTAGAGGTATACGAGCTGAGTCCTTTCATAGAACCTGCCTGCTGGGCCTGATTGGCACCGGAGTAGGTACATACAGAGGTTCTATTTCACATCATATCATATCATGCATTGGATTCCACCCTTGTTTGTTTTGTGTTTAGTGTACACTCCGGTAGTGTGGGATGCCGGAGAGTTTGTTTTCACTTGATTGTGTTCCTCAGTTGTATGGGCAGCCATTGGGACTGTAGGTAGACTATATTTACTCCTGTTTTTACTTAGAGCTTATCATGGCACCCGGTTCTTGAAAGATTAGTGATGGCTAGCCTGTTGAGGCTTTGGTTGTGGGATTTTTGATTATTGAGAGGGCTTTAGAGTCCTATATTATTGAGGCACTTTTGTGTGGCCTTCTGAGCAGAGTGTGAGACTCTGATTCTATTCTTGTGGGAAGCTGAGTGGTATCTCTCGATTATTGTGGCCTAGTTATTTCATCCTAGGGTTGTACTTGTGAGGTGATTCCCTGGTTATGCTATCATATGATTGGATTGGTGTTATGATTTCCTTATACTGGTTGATTCTATTTTGAGTATGTTAGACTGCTCTCCGTCTTTTCCTTCCACTTGAGGTTACCGATATACCGCTATTTTCTCAACTCTCTCTCTACTTACTTATATTATTATGCAAGGACTCCAGGTGTGTTCTCCTTTCCTTCACCTGTGATTCTATGTAATTGTATCTCTGTGCTAGCATGTGTTACTTGAAGCTCTTGGTTATGGATGATCTGTGCTAGCTCCTTGTGCCTTGCTTATTGCTTCAGTGACTGCTTTCTTGCTATCTGTTACTTACTGCTTTTATATCTTATATGCGCTCAGTCGGCCGATGATACCTACTGAGTACCTGTGGTTTTGGTGCTCATACCATACTTCTGCACTTTTTTGGTGCAGATATTAGCTGAGCTTTTATTGTTGAACGCATTGGAGACTCGTGCAGCTTTTGGACCTTCAAGACTAGGGTGAGCGCCTGATGGTCGGGGCTTGTCTATATCTCATATGTTGTACTGTTACTCATTGCATATTCAGAGATAGTTGTACTTATCATTTTGTTACTTCTAGAACTTGTATTCTATTAGAAGCTTCTGTACTGTCGATACCAAGTCTTGGTGTTGGTGTAGTTTCCTTTATGTATTTATATTCGAGTTTTGCTTTCGCTTATTTCTGCTTGCTGGTGCGTTTTGGTTAGGTAGTAGCCCATTACTAACCGTTCTGGGCTACGGGAATTGGTTCGCCTACTGGGGGATTGTAGGTGCCATCATGACCTGAGAATCGGGTTGTGACAGCTTGGTATCAGATCTCTAGGTTCACCGGTGTCATGGTACAAGAGCAAGTGTCTAAGTAGAGTCTCGCGGATTGGTACGATGATGTCTGTATCCTTTCTGCGGGAGGCTACAGGGCATTGTGAGGAAAAGTTTCATCTTCTTGGCTCCTCATCGTGTGTTCCTGGCTTTATTGACTTCTAAACTTCAGTTGTTCATTCATTCTGAGATACCTCATACGAGTGTGATAGCGGTTGGTGCCGAGGATTCTGTGCCTGTTGCTTCAGTGCTTCCATCAGCGCCAGGACTCTAGAGTGAGGATTTACTGCACTAGTAGGGGGTGTGGGGTCAGCCCAACCTCCGATTGGATTTATCGCGACCTCAGCACTTCAAGACACCGTGGTTAGGACTCTGAGTCCTCCGGTGAGTATTTCAGTACCTGGTTCTGTGAGTGGTGCTTCAGTTATAGTTGAGCTTGTAGTTCTTCAGCAGGGTTGTCTGTCGGTATTGGAGTACGAGGCAAGATTTTCCCATCGGATTTCATCTGGTATAGGCTATTTTTGGTGTGGTGAGCATGGGCACTTTGCTAGGAATTGCCCCAGGATTGTGTATCCCAGACAGCCTAGTTGTTATCATTGTGGAGAGATTGGTCACCTTTATTGAGTTTGTCCCCAGCGAGGGCTGGTTGGGGCTTCAATTTTGACCACTCAGTCCAGAGTTATATCCCATCAGCTTGATACTTCTCTTGGTGGGCCATAGGTAGAGGTTCCTGATATTATTGCTCCAGGTTAGGCTTTTGCTACCTTTGACTTATGTAAGTCCCGCTTGTGTTGCTACTCTATCCCTTCTGTCGTGTAATTGCTTATATGTCTACCTGCTACTTGTTTAAGTTGTTTGTCTACCCAAATTGTAGTATCGATATGTTATTTTATTGGTAGTTTATTCTTTAGTAGTGGATGGGGGTAAGTTAGCCTTGAGAGGTGTTTTCCCAGAGTTGTAGCTCGTGGGTAGTTCTTGTTAGTCTGTTTCTAGTAGGGTTATCCCTGTTTCATTGTGATTTTAGACTTGTGGTTGAGTTTCCCTTGTTGATTGGTCCTAGATGGTTGTTGCCTAGGACGTTATCTAGCGTGGCTAGAGATCCGTGTGATGGTTTGGTGTATTACTGGTAGTTGGGCTGGAGTTGAGATTTTGCCTCAGATTGGAGATATTGGTTATGCTAGTGTGCATAGATTGGTTTGGTCTCCTGAGTGTCTAGAGTCGACCCTCTTTGTTGATTAGTTTAGGAGGTTGGTAGGTATGTGGGTTGTTCCCATAGTCTCCTCCACTTCCTGGTCCGTTGGGTGTTTTGTTGTATCCCTAGCTCCTGTTAGAACGAATCTTGATCGTAGTTCATTCGATGAGCTATTGATGTTGGCATCGTGATTGGGTCTTGACTTTAAGCACTTTCGACTAAGTGTTGATCGTAACCTCATTGTTAGGTTGTATTTGTAAGCATTTTGGGTGAGTAGGGCATCCGGCCCATCCTTCTCATGCCTTATTGAATTTGAAGTGTAGCTATGAGTAGTAAGGTAATGGCTTCAGGTTCTTATTCGAGAAAGGATTTGTAAGGTTTAGTATGTGCTAAGGAAGCATTTTTGTTTAGTTGAAAAAGAAGGGAGATACTATTTGTATGTGTTTATGTGTCCTCGTAGTTGCCTGAGGTTGCGATGAAGGTTTGCTTTGGGACTGTCTGTTGGTGATTCGATTCAGCCATGTACACATTGTCGTGGGTTTTCCATCGATTAGTTTTGTTTCAGTAGCAACTGCGGTGTTGGCAACTTCCATTTTCAGGCCTAGTTGGCTTGGGTTCTTAAGGGTTCATTGGCAGCATACAGGTTCAACCAAGGCTTTGGTTGGCAGTTTTGAAAGTCGGTGTTCAGAATCATAACTTGGTAGGTTACATCGGATGGTTTGTGGCAGTTTCTATTTGGTTGCTGCATCCTAGTGCTGGGAGGCAGTGGGTGCGGGCAACTTAGCTTCTTTACTTTCAGTTGTGGATGCGGATATTGGCCTTGGACACCTAGTCCTTGGCTAACCTCTGCAAGAGGTGAGACATTCTAGATTTTAGCAGTGTTCTAGTTAGTACGAGGTCCTTCTACCATGGTTGGATAGACTGAGCCGCGTAAGATTCTCGAGGTTCAATTTGGGTTGGCAGATCTTTGGAGGTTGAAATCTAGCTTGGCTAGTAAGAAATTAAGGCTTGGTTGCTTTCTTTGGTTCTGTTATATTGGGTGCCGTCTGGTCGCGGAGGTTACCCGGGTTGTCTGAGAGAGTAGTGCGGGCATTGTATCCACTATCCTTAAATCACTGGTAATTTTTTTCCTTCCTGACTTTCGGGGACGAAAGTATTTTGAGTAGTGGATAATGTAATGACCCTTACGATCATTTACACATTTTTGCCCTTCTTTTACCATTAGAGCTTACTTGTAGTGGCCCAAGTCATTTATGGCTTGTCGGGACCGGTAGTTCAGTGCCTGGGCCGTTTGTTTGGTCTTTATGGCCGTTCCTCATTTTAGAGCTTCAACTTTGGAAATCGTTGACTTCCGTCAACATTCTTGGTAATATCAAAGAATTAAAGAAATTCCTCGTGTAACACCTCACCCGTTTGGAAGGTTTAAAGTAACCCGTGCCTTTGGGGTAAGACTAATAGAGTCTAATATAATAACAAGGATGTGTTATGAGGTATTATAATCGCAAAATTGTCGTATGATGAGTTTTGAAGTCAAGCAAGGTGGGAAACAAAAGTCGGAAAAAGTTATTGTAAATTCCTTTAAGTAATTCTCTTCAAATTTGGGTTAAATGTCTGAGGGTGTTTCTCCCTATCTATAAATAGTTAATGGGTCCCCAATATATCAAATCGAAGGTCTAAGAGTCTAGTTTCCAAAACACTAAACCGTTTGTCCATACGACTTCATAATAGACAGATATTCACATTTTCGTAAGACTGCACAAGCATACACGTCAAAGTGGGGTCCATATCCTAAGTCGGTTCAACTTATAAAAGCTGATTTCTCCTTCGTTTTAACTCATTATTTTCACCAAAAACTTCAGAAAATCAGAGGTAAATCCCTAGATACTCCATGGACTTTGATGCTTTCAATTCGGAAGTTTAATGGAAGTTGCTCTACGTCGCGAGCTCGTCATTTTGGTATAGTTTTCCCCGTCGATTTCATGGCGTATCTTCGTGGGTGTTTATGCAGCGAGCCAGAAGGTGTTTTCTGAGTATTTGGCAGTAGCTATGGAGTTATATTGGCGAGGTATGGATCCCGTACACTTATCTATTTGTTCAATCAAGATTCTAAGCTTCTAGTAACGATAAGTTGTATTTTTTGATAACTTGTAGTAGTTTCTTGTTCGATTTGGCTATGTTTGTTGTTCATGCAAGGAGGCAGGTTGTTAATCTTGGGATATTGAATATTTTTGTCAAGGAATGTCTCCCCTGTGACCCTCCTTCATTATTATATGTTCTAGTATTGTTTTATGGATTTCTGAGCCACGAAGTGGTATTTTGGATGTGTGGCTTTGGACAACCCCTTTATCTTGTTATGTTTGGTTATTGTTGTGGTGTTCTGGTTGTGGTGTTCTGGTTGTGGTAAGGTGCTGGAGGAATTGGGAAATTGTGAGATTCTTTTTGGGATCGCATACGATAGTGATTGGATTGGACAACATGAAGTACGCCTTGAAATAGTGCCTCGGGAGCTCGTCGCTCCTTTGAGATGTGGTTAACATATTATTGTTGGATTTAGCTGCCATTTATTATTGTTATTGGCCTCATTTTATGTTTTGGAGTTGGCTGGTCGCGAGTGTGACATTAACACCTTATCAAATGGCTATGGCTCGTTCTTGCAGCCTCGTCGATTCTAGCAATTGTTCCATTACCTTGGTTGGTTAGCCTTCATAGAGACGCCTTTGCGGAATCAGTTAAAAGTATTCTTTTGTGATTTGGAGCTTCCCGGAGCAGTTCGAGTCTGGACGATCCGTTCTTGCAGCTAGTCACCAGATGACAGGTAGGTTATGGTTTTCCCCTATCTAGACTCTGCGTATATAGGCTATAACTGCATTAATTAGCATCCTTGGATGGGTTGTTATAGGTTGGTACCCCAGACCTTGTCCGCCTTTCGTCTGTCTATTTCATACGTTGTTTGTAGTATTCGTGTAGTATTGTATATTACCTTTGTGGTCCTGTGTGGCCTTGTATTGACTCTGGAACATAGATGGTGGGTTATTTGGGGAATTTCCGCGAGACCCGGACATAGAGATGATCCTTTTAGGCTGGTGATACGCCCAAATTACACCTCAGTTAAGAAGCATAAGCAGTCGCTATCAAATATAGAACCCAACAGAGGTTAGGGTCGATCCCACAGGGAATAAGGTGCAAATTAAGTCGTTAGTGAATTAGATGACTAATAATCATGGTTTCCGGTAAATTGGGGAGGGGGTTGTGTGATCAATATTTGAACAATGCAAATAATAATTTACGAGTTTCAACGAGTATTAATCAATATGAGAATGAACTAGGGAAGTGTTCACCATGGCGTCGTAACAATTTCGACTCAAAGCTTAACTGGGTTCTTTCTATATGTATATCACGATATGATTGAATTAATGGTATCATCTAAACGTTTCTCAACCAAATAGATGAATTTCCTTTTCAATTCTCTCGAACTTGAAAAGGTGAACTTTCTTATTTCAATCCTAAACATCAAGTAGATTAATCTAGTTACAGCATTAATCATAAGACAAGAATTGGTAGTCTCGAATCCTCGTAGTTAATCAAATTTCCCGGTTTTAATCTCTTTGTTCAAGCAAATCAAACCTAGGCATGTTCTAATGTTTGCAACCATTAGAAAACGTAAATAACGAATGATTAACCACGTGACAACATATAATTGAACCCTACGCTACCCGGAATCTATATATATACTTTTGCCATGGCTCCCACAAACCTAGTTGTGGGAGATTAGCTACTCATGCTATCAAAGAAAAAGAAGAAAATCATATTCATAATAAGAGAAGGATTCTTACAAATAGTATGAAATTTACTTCAATTATCCAAGAACAAGAAGCCAAAAATCCCAAGAGAAATCGAAGAAGAAGAAGGAAACGTGTATGTCGTATTTTTCCTCTCAAAAAGTCACTCAAAATATGAGAAAAAGTATCGGGTAAAATCAATAATAAAATAACCCTAACACTGGGTATTTATAGTAGTCCAGGAAATAAAGTCCAAAAATAGAATTTTCAGAATCCCGCTTCGCCTTGACGGGTCGCCTGATGGACCGTCATGCATGTGATGGGCCGTCACTTGAGCATTCACATCTAAACAGTGAGCTTCCAGGAAAATTCTTAGGTAAGTCATCCAGCAGGTGACGACTTACAACTTTTTATATTGGTGGCCTGGGTGACGGTCCGTCAGGCCAGTGATGGGCCGTCAGATGGGCCGTCACTCCTAGGCAGTGCTCGATGAAATTGTTGTCTCGTTATGGCGGCCTAGATGACAGCACGTCACAGGTGTGACTGTCAGTCATGCCAGCCGTCAGGCTTAACCAGTTGAGGTTTTTGAACATTTTTTCTTCCGTTTCCATCTCTAGCTCCATTTCCTGCAAATATAACAATAAAACATCAAAAACCACAAAAGTTGCTTGAAAACTCCCGAGTATTCTTTGTTAAAGGCATCGAATGTACCGTAGAATCCCAGCACATCAACACCCTCAACTTAAAACGTTCGCTTGTCCTCAAGCAACATGACAACAAAAATAAAATGACGACTCAACTAAGAATAACAACACATATCTCTAGCAAATCATGGCCACTCAACAGTTTATTAAATTTAAATCAAGCCCCCCCTGTAGCACACAAATGTATGAAACACTAACTTGCAAGGATCCAAACATTTCATTCTGATATGATAGAATATTCTACATACACACACAACAGCTATCCCAACAGCCAATAGATAATACAGAAATCTCGGTGCCCTCACCACAAAGAAGTCCCACACACAAGATTTTGGACTAGGTAAGGCGCTCACACTCACAAACGATTTCAAACAATGCACATGTGATGCCATAAGCTTGCCTTTGCAATCCTATTTCAGTTTTTCAAATAGCCGCTCAGGATTACTACATGACTTGTTTTGGCTTGTAATGAGGCTTTGGGTGCAGGTAGGATACATTTAGGGGTTAGTGACTAAGCCCTCCTTGGAATCACCGGCCTACTATTTCAACTTAACTTTTCTTCGTCCATCCTTATTCACCTTTTTATTTCCTTCTTTCTAGCTACAGGTGCAGCCTCTTTATTTTGACAATTCTTTTTCATCTCTTTTTCATTTCTTTTTCTTTCTTTTCTTGGGCACACACCCAAAATTTTCATTCTATCCACAACCAATCTTATCCATCCTATTTTTCTTATCATTTACCTCTATAGTAGCCACCCTCAACTTAGGCTGATTGCCTGAGTTGAGGTGCACGATGTCTAAGGAAGGACCAGGGCCAAAATAGGGATTCAAATTTTAAAAGAAACGGTGACAGATTATTGAAAGAATATGGTCAATTATGGCTCAAACAAGGATCAAAGGGATAATTTGTATTTGGACGGTCTTATAGGCTAAGTGGACTGCACACAAAAAGGGCCTGTGATCCTTTCCTAAGCAACCAAACTTCAAACTTAACAACATAGGCCAGGCAAGTTCTAGATGCATGCAACAAATAAGAGTTTATAGAAAAAATGCTCACACACACTTGGCACCAAGAAACCATACCACTACCAACTATCAAAACAACAGCTCGGCTTAAGCATAATTATTACAATCACAACCACACAATGACATTCAAGGATCCAGAACAGTCAATCGTTTCAAACATAAGTACAAAATCAACTTTTTTCAGAGGGGGCTCCTTTTAGTTCAACTTTACAAAAAGCCATGCTTGCTATAGACACCAGAAAACAACATAAACAAAATTTAAAATGACAACCTAAACACGCCGGTTCTACTAGATAGCACACCGAAGGGAAAAGAAACACGGCAACAAAAACCCTCGGTGGTGAAAGACTCACAGGTATCCCAACACCCTCAACTTAGACTCATGCATTGTCCCTAATGCATACATGTGAAAGCTAAAATTGTGAGAGAAAGGAATACCTGTGAAGCCCATAGAACTCAGAATCTGGCATGATGTTGGAGACCACCAGGGTCTCCAAAGCAGGAGCAATCGCTGGAATAGGTGCAAGCGATATCATCCTGTTGAGCTCCAACTTTCTCTTTTATTGGATCCTCAGCTAGTCGAGACAACTTCTTTACTCTTTCTAACTCTTTTTCTTTGCTGGTTCTCTTGTGGTGTTTTCTTTTTCTTGATTTGTTCTCACTGCCTTCCTCTATAGGTTTCTCTTCTTGTGATCCCAACATCATTCTCATAACAGCTAGGGTCTCAACAAAACCCTTCTCCTTAATATGCACATCCATAGGGGCTTCATCAATAACATTGATAACCGAGACCACCCTTATGTCTCTTGGTGGCTTCATCAATTTACACACATCAAACTTGACCAATTCATTGTTTAATCTGAATGTCAGTTCATTTCTTTCCATGTCGACCAACACTCTTGCAGTGGCTAACAATGGTCGTCCCAAGATTATGGGAACTTCAAAGTCCACTTCACAATCTAAGATTACAAAGTAAGCTGTGAATATAAACTTACCAATCTTTACCAGCACATCATACAATATTCCGACCGGTCGCTTTACTGAACAGTCATCCATTAACACCCTCATGTTAGTTGGTTTGGGAGCTCCCAAACCCAACTGTTTATAGACTGCTAGCGGCATCAAGTTGATGCAAGCACCAAGATCACATAAGGCTTTTTCAAAGTTGAATTTCCCAATAGTACAGGGAACAGTAAAAGCACATGGATCTTCCTTCTTTTCCACTAACGATCTTGAAGAAATAGCACTGCAGTGGTGGAGGTTATCTTTTGGTTCAAAACTCACTGACCTCTTCTTGGTAATCAAGTCTTTCATGAACTTTGCATATCCGGGCATTTTTTCAAGAGCGTCCACCAGTGGTATGTTCACTGATATCTGCTTGAGCATGGTCATGAAATTTAGGAACTTGCTATCTTCCACTTTCTTCTTCAACCATTGTGGGAAAGGAGGCGGTGGACGAGGCATCATAGTTGGAAGTTTTTCAAATTCCTTGCTTTTATCCGTGAGCACTTGAGTAGCATCCTCTACCATAACGGGTTTTTCAACAGATACCCTCACACCCTCATCGACCATATTTTCAGCATCTACTAACTCATCTTCCTCAGCAACATTACCTTTCTGAGTCTGAATTACCGGATGTGATTCCGATAATATTTTACCGCTTCTCGTAGTGATTGCCATACAACTCCCATCATTCCTCGGGTTTTGAATGGTGTCACTCGGCAAGATACCTGTCTTCCTTTGATTTAGAGACGCCGAGATTTGACTTACTTGCTGCTCTAATTGCTTAATCAAGGTGGAATGTGAATCCACTACCTGACTCATTGCTGATAATTCAGTCCTCATCTCCTTTACCCCGGAGTCAGTCGATTCTACCTTCAACAACATCTTAGCCATCATATTCTCTAGTTTGGACGTACCTGACTCATTGCTAGCTTTGTCACGATTCCCAGGTGGTATGTATAATCCACCTCTATCATCTTTGCTCCTCCAATCACCTTGTTCTCGACTCTTATAACCCAGCTTTTCATTGTAATTGTTCCGACCTTGGTTTCCTTGGCCATAAGCCTGGAAACCACCCAAATAATTGGCCTCCTCATCAGACCCAGACTCTGTTGCTCTACTTTGGGAACCCACAACTTTCACTTTCTCAATACCTCCTGACAACAAGTGCTTTTCAGTAGGTCCATTTGCACTTTCAGATGGGCCATATCTTGGTCCCGCTCTTCCTCCTTCCTGCGCTGCTCTACTGACATACCAACTGCATAAGTGCTAGCTGCTACCTCTGTATCCCGTGTATGCTAGGCCATATTGGTTTTGGTGAGTCGGTCCAAAATAGTTGTGGCCTCAATAAAAGTGAGACCCATAAATTCTCCACCTGCTACATTATCCAGTGTCGGCTTGGTAGCCGAATTCAGTGCCCTATAGAATGTCTGCATTAGGAAGTTGTCGGTCAACTGATGGTTCGGGCATTGTGTCAGCTTCTTCTTGAACTGCAACCAAATCTCATGTAAAGCTTCATGAGGTTGTTGTCTGAAGTTGCTAATTTCATCCCTCAACTGTATCATCCTAGAGGGAGGAAAAAACCTTTCTAGGAAAGCTCCTTTCAACTCTCCCCAGGTTGTGATAGAGTCGGGGGTTAGCTCTGTCAACCATAATGCTGCCTCATCATACAGAAACAACGGAAACAACCTGAGCCTGATAGCTATCTGACTTACTCCAGGCAATTAGAACGACTTGCAGATACCCACAAAATTCATCAGGTGTCGGTTTGGATCATCACCAGCCACACCACGGAACAATCCCTTTAAGTTCAACAGCTGGAGAATTATGCTAGTAATGTTGAACTAGGCCCCAGGCGATAGCGGAGGAAGTGCAATAGCGCCTGTGGCACCAACTCCATCTAAGTTGATATCCTCATCATCATCCAAGGCAAATTTCCTTGGTTGTTGTCGACCTCTACCCCTCTGCTGCTGCCTTTGGTTTGCGGGGGCTATATTTGCAAAATGCTCCGAAGCTCTACCATCACCCGCTGCAGCCTCATCATCCAGCCCAACATCGTCCTCAATATCATCAACATTTAAGTGTTGTTGGGCCTGCTGAGCTGCAGCTAGTCTTGCTTCCTCTTGTTGTTGTGCGTTCATGTTGTGCCTTATAGTTCTAGCAAGCTCAGGATTGTAAGATAATATCGGTTCACCCGAGCGTCGGGTACTTGGCATGCACAACTCTGTACCCTGTAACAAACAAAAACAACAAATAAAAGTAAAAGCAGGAAATATGACTAAGAGTCAAATAAACACACCGGACTTAATAAACAACTGTATTCCCCGGCAACGGCGCCCAAATTACACCTTAGTTAAGAAGCATAAGCGGTCGCTCTCAAATATAGAACCCAACATAGGTTGGGGTCGATCCCACAGGGAATAAGGTGCAAATTAAGTCGTTAGTGAATTAGATGACTAATAATCATGGTTTGTGTGATAAATATTTGAACAATGCAAATAATAATTTACGAGTTTCAACGAGTATTAATCAATATGATAATGAACTAGGGAAGTGTTCACCATGGCATCATAACAATTTCGACTCAAAGCTTAACCGGGTTCTTTCTATATGTATATCACGATGTGATTGAATTAATGGTATCATCTACACGTTTCTCAACCAAAGAGACAAATTTCCTTTTCAATTCTCTCGAACATGAAAAGGTGAACTTTCTTATTCCAATCCTAAACATCAAGTAGATTAATCTAGTTACAACATTAATCATAAGACGAGAGTTGGTAGTCTCGAATCCTCGTAGTTAATCAAATTTCCCGATTTTAATCTCTTTGTTCAAGCAAATCAAACCTAGGTATGTTCTAATATTTGCAACCATTAGAAAACGTAAATAATGAATGATTAACCACGTGAAAACATATAAATTGAACCCTACGCTACCCGAAATCTATATTGTTACTTTTGCCATGGCTCCCACAACCCTAGTTGTGGGAGATTAGCTACTCATGCTATCAAAGAAATAAAAGAAAATCATATTCATAATAATAGAAGGATTCGTACAAATAGTATGAAATTTACTTCAATTATCCAAGAACAAGAAGCCAAAAATCCCAAGAGTAATCGAAGAAGAAGAAGAAAATGTGTATGTCGTATTTTTCCTCTCAAAAGTCGCTCAAAATATGAGAAAAAGTATCCAGTAAAATCAATAATAAAATAACCCTAACAATGGGTATTTATAGTAGTCCAGGAAATAAAGTCCAAAAATAGAATTTTTGGAATCCCGCTTCGCCTTGACGGGTCGCCTGACGGACCGTCATGCATGTGATGGGCCGTCACTTGAGCCGTCACAACTAAACAGTGAGCTTCCATTAAAATTCTCAGTTAAGTCATCCAGTAGGTGACGACTTACAACTTTTTATATTGGTGGCTTGGGTGATGGTCCCTCAGGCCATTGACGGGCCGTCAGATGGGCCGTCACTCCTAGGCAGTGCTCGATGAAATTGCTGTCTCATTATGGCGGCCTAGCTAACGGCCAGTCACAGGTGTGACGGTCAGTCATGCTAGCCGTCAGGCTTAACCAGTTGAGGTTTTTGAACATTTTTTCTTCTGTTTCCATCTCTAGCTCCATTTCCTTCAAATATAACAATAAAACATCAAAAACCACAAAAGTTGCTTTAAAACTCTCGAGTATTCTTAGTTAAAGGCATCGAATGTGCCGTAGAATCTCGGTATATCATCTTGTTATGTCTGTTGAGTAGCTGTTGGACCTGTGCAGGGCTGATAGGAGTTGTTGTGAGCCGTTGGGATACTTTGATATTTGTGTGCGAGAATATCATCCATGATAAAGGTTTTCCCCTGCATGTTTTACTACAGTTTTGGATACGAGCCACTACTGACAGTTTTCCTAAATCTGCATGGCCCTGGGGGCCCTTTTTTTGGTACTGTTGATGATAGAAAAGGGGATTTTTGGATGTTTTCGCACTGATTTTATTACTGGTACTAGTCTCTGCGGGACAGGGCACCAGGATTGATTTTATTAATGATATTAGTCTCTGCGGGGCAGAGCACCAGACTTGATTTTATTACTGATACTAGTCTCTGCAGGGCGGAACACTAGACTTGATTTACTACAGCTTTAGACCCGGTTAAGCCCGAGCACCCATGGAGGGGGTTTTGAGGAATTTTCTACTACTTTAGTCCTGGACAGGGTCTGGGCATGTATATTAGAGACTGGGTCTCTATCTTGATCCCGGACTTGCTTCCGAATGACATGTCTTGATACTAAATTTTAGTATGGGATCGGGGACCTCCATGGACCATGCCACTCCGGGCCTGGGACTTCGGGCTGCGTGCGCCAGAGGGAAGGGTATACGATGGAGTAGAGGTATACGGGCTGAGTCCTTTCATGGAACCTGCCTACTGGACCTGATTGGCACCGGAAGAGGTACATACAGAGGTTCTATTTCACATCATATCATGTTATGCATTGGATTCCACCCTTGTTTGTTGTGTGTTGAGTGTAGTATGGGATGCCGGAGGGTTTGTTTTCACTTGATTGTATTCCTCGATTGTATGGGGGGCCGTTGGGACTGTAGGTAGACTATATTTACTCTAGTTTTTACTTAGAGCTTGTCTTGGCACCCGGTTCTTGAAAGATTAGTGATGGCTAGCTAGTTGAGGCTTTGGTTGTGGGATTTTTTATTATTGAGAGGACTTTAGAGTCCTATCTTATTGAGGCACTTTTGTGTGGCCTTCTTAGCAGAGTGTGAGACTCTGGTTCTATTCTTGTGGGAAGTTGAGTGGTATCTCTCGGTTACTGTGTCCTAGTTATTTCATCCTAGGGTTGTACTTGTGAGGTGATTCCCTGGTTATGCTATCATATGATTGGATTGGTGTTATGATTTCCTTATACTGGTTGATTCAATTTTGAGTATGTTAGACTGCTCTCTGTCTTTTCCTTCCACTTGAGGTTACCGTTATACCGCCATTTTCTCAACTCTCTCTATTTATATTATTGTGCAAGGTGTAATGACCCTTCCGATTATTTCCACGTATGCATTTCCCTGAACCGTTAGAGCTTGTCTGTAGTGGCCCCAAGTAACTTAAGGCTTGTCAAGACCGGTATTTTGGTGTCAGGTCCATTTGTTTGGTCGCATGATAAGTTTTGAAGACAAGTAAGTCGGCAAAAGTTATCGTAAGTTCCTTTAATAAATTTTTTGAACTTTGGGTAAAATATCTCAGGGCTTTTCTCCCAATATATAAAGAGTTAGAAGTCCCCCTAAATACCAAATCAAAGGTCTACGAGTCTAGTTTCCAACGCACAAAACCTCACGTCCAACTGATCTCGGAGTAAAAAGTTATGACTGTTTTACCGCGGACTGCCTGGCAGAAACCGGGTTGCGAGCCGGGTCGCGAACTAGGTCGGGTCAAAATCGATTTAAGCCTCAACTTCACGTTTTAAAACGCCATTTTAGTTCTGAAACAGTGACAAAACATAAGGGAGGGTTTCAAGAAAGTTCTTGAGTATCAAAATCGTGCAATGGTGAATTGCGAGCCTAAGTCTAAGAATTTATTAACATCGGGTGTATTTGAAAATATTTTATTTGACAGTTGAATTTGGTAAAAAGTTATATTATTATTACCTTTTTAAAATATTTTAAAGGTTTATGAAAAATATTTTTTTACGATATAATTGTATATGTATTTATTTTATAAGGTTTTTATACATTGTAATATTTTAACGGAGATAGTAAATTTAGTTATGTTGAAAATTATTATTATAATATAGTAGGTTTTATTTGAAATGATTTTCTATTAATTATGGTATATTCAAAAAGCTATATTTATTTTACCACGAACTTATGCAATACCCGAGTAGATATATATTGGGAAATGAATTTATTGGGTGTCACCTCCACCTCACACGTGGAGGTGGAGGGAGTGTCCAGCAAAGCTAATAGGTGAGTGGTGGCATCACTGGAAGGCTTATCATTTAAATAAATTATAAATTGTCCCTTATGAGTATTACTTTCCAATTTCAAATGGTTAATGAAAAACAGAGACCGATTCGTTCATTGTTTTAAATTACTGTGCGGGTGATGATATATAGATAGGTACTCCACCTTGTTCTTTCATTCTTGGTTTCCAAGTCAAGCAAATTTATTTGATCAATTTTGCTGTTACTCCACGCTAAAGAAATGTTCTTGCGGGAAATTATTTTCGCGTTGGGTTTGATTTTTGTTTCGGAGTTTCTCGGAGCATTTCGGGTTTGAACATCGTTGTTCTAGCAGCTTGTCATCGGACGACAGGTAGGTTATGGTTTATTTTCCCTAGACTCCGCATATATAGGATAAAATTGTATTAATGGGCATCCTTGGGTTGGTTTATTAGGTTGGTACCACAGACCTCGACCGCTTTATTCATATCCGCCTACTTTTGTTCCTCCGTTGTTTGTAGTACTTGCCGATATATTTTATTTACCCTTATGGTCCTGTGAGGCCTTGTTGACTCTGGAACATAGAAGGTGGGATTTTGGGAATGTCCGCGAGTCCCGGGCATAGAATTATCCTTCTAGGCTGGTTATGCTTGCTGAGTAGCTGTGGGCCTGTGCAGGGTCGATAGGTTGATTGTGAGCTGCTGGGCAGCTATGGTGTGTGATCATACCATTTCCATGCATATAAAGAGGTTTTATCCATGTGTTTACTATGGTTTTGGCTTTGGGCCTACTGCCACTATTTTCTAACCTTGCTTGGCCCCGGGGGCCTGTTTTTAATGGAAATGATTTGGAAATAGTTTGATTTAACTTGTGAATGTTCCTGGGTAAAAGAAAGTAAAATTATGTTTTAAAACACCAGTTTTACGACTAACGCTAGACTCGGCAGGGCCGGGGTGCTAGTTGAGTTTTCTTGCTACTTGAGATGATTTTTAGCCTCGGTCGGACCGAGCACTTGAGATGACTTTCTACTGTTTAGACCCGGTTATGCCCGGGCACCCTTGGAGGGGTTTTTGAGATATTTTCCTACTACTTTAGTCCTGGACAGGGTCTGGGCATGCATATTCTAGACTGGGTCTCTATCTTGAACCCGGACTTGCTTCCGGACGACATGTTTTGATACCGAGTTTTATTATGGGGTCAGGGACCTCCATGGACCTTGCCATCCGGGCCAGGGGTTGCGGGCTGCGTGTGCCGGAGGAAGGGTATACGATGGAGTAGAGGTATACAGGCAGTGTCCTTCCATGGAACCTACCTGCTAGGCCGGATCGGCACCGGAGGAGGTACATACAGGGATACCATTTCAGCTGAGATCTTCATGCATCATATAATTCATTGATTGAGGCTCCACCCTTGTTTGTTGTTTGTTGATTGTATGCTCCGGTAGTATGGGATGCCGGAGGGTTTGTTTTCACTTGTTTCTGTTCTTCGATTGTATGGGCGGCCGGGGGACTGTAGGTAGACTCTTGCTATTTACTTACAGAATTGTTCCCTGTTACATTTAAGTATGAAATTGGTTACTGCTAGACTGTTAGTTTCTGGACTTGAGATTGATATGATTAGTTGAGTTTGATTCATGTCTCTGAGCATGCCTATCATTACTCTTTCCCTCTTCTTATACTTGAGGTTACCGGTATACCGTCCATTTCGTAAACTTATTATGTATACACTGTTATTGCAAGGACCCCAGGTGCGTTACTTCTTACTTCCACCTGTGCCTATGGTGTGTATATTCTACTTACTGGCCTCACATGTGGTTCTGTTGATTTCCCTCTGGGCTAGTTCCTATGTACCTTTCGTTGATTTCTGTGACTGCTTGCTTCTATTCTTTCTGTTACCACGCTTTTATCTTATATGTGCCTAGTCGGCCTATGATACCTACTGGGTACCTTATGCTTCGCATTTGGTGCTCACCCTACCCCCCTGCATCTTTGGGTGCAGATCCTAGCGTGGGCCATCAACGTTAGATCGCTGTGAATCATGCTTGGAGATCTGTTGGGGACTACTTCAGACTGAGGGTGAGCTCTTGGCGATCGGAGCTTAGCTTTAGTTTATCTTTTGCTTCATGTACTCTATTACCATTCAGAGACATCTTTATATATTGTTTGGGATCGTTTTCACTCCATGTATGTAGTTTTGGCTCTATACTATGATACCAGGTCTTGGGGTTTGGTTTAGTTTCCGCATATGTATATATATATATATATCCCTGTTAACTATTCCCTTTGTCTTGTTCCCTTATTTGTTAGATAGTAGCCCATTACTAACTGTCCTGGGCTACGGGGATTGGTTCACCTACCGGGGGTTGTAGGTGCCATCATGACTGAGAAATTGGGTCGTGACAACTTGGTATCAGAGCTTTATGTTCATCGGTGTCATCGGTATAGGAGCCAATGTCTAGTAGAGTCCTGCGGATCGGGGAGGAGACGTCCGTACACAATCTTTGGGAGGCTACAGTGACATTTTAGGAAATTTGACTCTTTCCTTGCTTCTGTGTCGTGCGTAGAACCCTTGAAGTTTCTGGAAATCTCATTTGTTCTACTTTATTCTCCCGCTGATGGTTCGTACGAGATCATCGGCGTCACGCGGAGATGAGCCTCCCACTCCAGCTAAGGGTCGAGGACGCCCTCGAGCAGTGGCACCTGCTAGAGCTTCCAGAGTAGAGGTAGAGCCCGAGCGGCATGTGGATCAGGGGGCAGCCCAGGTACCACCAGCTCTAGTGCCAGCTCCAGCGCCAACTCCAGTACCAGCTCCAGTGCCCACTTATGTGCCAGCTCCAGCCGCAACTCAGTCTCCAAATATTCGGGGATTACTATTACAGCTTTTGGGTGTGATTGGAGAGCGGCCTTCTGAGGTAGCGCAGACACCCGCTCATGGGGCAGCCCTGGGTGCACAGAGCTCAGAAGCGCAGCCTACTACTATGGCTCCCCGTGCGGAAGTCATTCCGGTTCCATCTGTTGCACAGCCTCTTGCTCCTCGCCCAGCTATGACAGAGTTAGAGCAGAAGGCGTTGGGTAGGTTTTTAAGGTTAGCACCTCCGAGGTTTGCTGGTACTTATGGACAGGATCCACATGACTTTATTACTACATGTGAGGAGATGTTGCATCATTTGGGTTTGTTGGAGACTCACGGGGTTGGTTATACTACCTATCAGTTAGAAGGCCCAACGAAGTTATGGTGGAGGGCTCATGTTACTTGTAGACCACCATCGTCACCTCCTTTGACCTAGTCTGAGTTTTATGAGGCCTTTATGGACAAGTTCCTACCTCAGAGTGATCGTGAGCGTCGCAGGGAGAAATTTACTCACCTTATGCAGGGAGCACCATTCGGATCTATGATCATTCCTACCGAGGCAGATAGGATTCGCAGATTTGTATGGGGTTTGAGGCCAGAGATCAGGCAGCCAACTGAGATATTGATCGCCAGTGGTCGGTCATTTCAGGCTATCGTAGACTATGCCCGCGTTGTGGAGGACTTACAACGACAAGATCAGGGGTCCAGAGATAAGAGGCCTCGACATCAGGGTGTCTATAATGGTTCCAGATATGGTGGTAGAGGTCCTGGCCAGTGGAGCTGGGGTTATCAGCCACAGCAGCACCAGGGTCAGTCCAGCCGACCGGTTCAGGCTTCCCTTCATACTTTCGGTAGTACCCAATTCGAGTAGGGTCAAAGCAACCATCAGGGCTATGGCGGCCAATCTTCGAGGGGTACAGTTTCTGGGGCATCAGGTCGTGGTGGTTATACGGGATCTTCTGGTTCATCTCGACCGAGTAGGCCGCCAGGGGCTTGTTTTACTTGTGGTGTGATTGGTCATTTTGCTAGAGATTGCCCTCAGCAGGGTACAATTCAGTTGACCAAGCCTTTACGAGCAGTTCATCCCCCAGCTAGAGGGGGTGGTCGTCAGGGTAGACGTGGTGCTCAGCGTGGTAGAGCAGGTGGTAGGGATGGTGGTCGGGCAGGTGGAGGTCGTCGTCAGTTTTACGCGGTCCCTAGGAGACCAGAGGCAGAGTCCTCAGATGCTGTGATTAAAGGTACGATCTCTGTGTGCCATCAGTCTTCTATGGCTTTATTTGATCCTGGATCCACTTGTTCATATGTATCTTCCTACTTTGTGCCTTGTTTGGGGTTGGCTAGTGAGCCATTATATGTTCCTGTTTCTGTTTTGACCCCTGTAGGAGATTCTTTAGTAGTGAATCGGATTGTGAGATCTTGTATGCTATCTTTTGGTGATTCAGAGACTTGGGGTGATTTCATGATTCTTGATATGCTAGATTTTGATGTGATACTGGGCATGGACTGGTTATCCCCTCACCGTGTGATTTTGGATTGTTATGCCAAGACCATTACCATAGTTGTGCCCGGTGTATCCCGGGTTGTGTGGCAGGGTTCTGTTAGCCATGCACCATCTGGGATCATCTCTTGTCTTCGAGCTAGGAAGTTGATTTCCCGTGGGTGTTTAGCTTATCTAGCATATGTCCGAGATGTTAGTGCTGACCCTACTTCTCCTTAGTCTGTTCCTGTGGTTAGAGACTTCCTCGATGTGCTTCCTACCGACCTGCCAGGCCTTCCACCGGAGAGAGATATTGATTTTGCTATTGAGTTAGAGCCGGGCACTAGGCCTATTTCTATTTCTCCTTACTGTATGGCTCCTACTGAGTTGAGGGAGCTTAAGGAGCAGCTCCAGGATCTGTTAGCTAAGGGGTTTATTAGACCTAGTGTGTCAGCTTGGGGTGCTCCTATTCTCTTCGTGAAGAAGAAGGATGGGTCGATGCGCATGTGTATTGATTATCGGTAGCTGAATAGAGTGACAGTGAAGAATAGGTATCCGATGCCAAGGATTGATGATTTGTTTGACCAGCTTCAGGGTTCAGTCATGTTTTCGAAGATTGATTTGAGGTCTGGCTACCATCAGTTGAGGATTAGGGCGGAGGACATCCCTAAGACAAAATTCAGGACACGTTATGGCCATTATGAGTTCCTGGTGATGTCTTTTGGGTTGACTAATGCCCCCGCAACCTTTATGAACTTGATGCACAGGGTTCTTGGCCCGTATTTGGACTCATTTGTGATAGTTTTTATAGACGACATCTTGGTATACTCGCGTAGTAGAGATGAGCATGAGCAGCACTTGAGGGTTATACTCCAGAATTTGAGAGATCATCGGCTTTATGCCAAGTTCTCAAAATACGAGTTTTGGCTTGAGTCAGTTACATTCCTAGGGCACGTGGTGTCTAGGGATGGGATTAGGGTTGACCGGGGAAAGATTTCTGCAGTTTGTGATTGACCTAGACTTACTACTGCTACTGAGGTCCGCAACTTTATTGGGTTAGCAGGTTACTACCGACTGTTCGTTGAGGGATTTTCTTCCATAGCAGCACCCTTGACTATGCTGACTAGGAAAGATGTCCTATTTCAGTGGTCGGATCAGTGTGAGGATAGCTTCCAGAGGCTTAAGGCCTTATTGACTTCAGCTCCAGTTTAGACTTTGCCGGTTGAGGGTCAGAGCTTCTCCATGTACTGTGATACTTCTGGGGTTGGTCTAGGTTGTGTGTTGATGTGTTGATGTAGCAGGGTCGAGTAATATCATATGCGTCGAGGCAGCTGAAGGTTCACGAGCGCAACTACCCCACTCATGACTTAGAGTTGGCGGCGGTAGTTTTCGCGCTCAAGATCTGGAGGCATTACCTATATGGAGTTCACTGTGAGATCTTCACCGATCACCGTAGTCTTCAGTATATCACGAGTCAGCGAGAGTTGAACTCGAGACAGAGGAGATGGGTCGAGTTAATGAAGGACTATGACGTCACTATTTTGTATCATCCAGGCAAGGCAAACGTGGTAGCGGATGCCTTGAGCCGGAAGGCAGTGAGTATGGGTAGCCTAGCTTCTCTTTCAGTTTCCGAGCGTCCGTTAGCCTTGGACATCCAGTCCTTGGCTAACCGTTTGGTTAGGCTTGACTTGTCGGATCCTAGCAGAGTTCTCGCCAGTATTGAAGTTCGTTCTACCTTGATTGATCAGATTCAGAGCCGTCAGTTTGAGGATCAACAGTTGTGTGACCTTCGTGATCGGGTTGTTCAGTGTGAGACCAGTCGGGCTACCCTAGATTTAGATGGGGTTCTGAGGTTTGATAGTCGCCTTTGTGTTCCGAGGATTAGTGATTTGATTCAGTTGATACTTCATGAGGCACATTGTACTAGATACTCCATTCACCCTGGCACAACAAAGATGTATAGAGACTTGAGACAGCTTTATTGGTGGAGTGGTATGAAGCGGGATATAGCAGATTTCATATCTCGGTGCTTGAACTGTCAGCAGGTTAAGTTCGAGCACATGAGACCTGGTGGTTTAATGCAGCGACTTCCCATTACTGAGTGGAAGTGGGAAGGGATTACTATGGACTTCGTTGTTGGTTTGCCTCGTACTTCTCATGGGTTTGATTCCATATGGGTGATTGTTAATAGGCTGACTAAGTCAGCACATTTCTTGCCAGTTACGACTTCTTATGGCGCAGAGAGATTAGCTCAGATCTACCTTCGTGAGATTGTTCGGTTGCACGGGGTATCAGCTTCTATCATTTCAGACCGTGGCACTCAGTTCACATCTCAGTTCTGGAGGGCTATTCAGCGAGATTTGGGTACAGAGGTTCATCTTAGTACCGCTTTCCACCCTTAGACAGATGGCCAGTCCGAGAGGACGATTCAGATTCTGGAGGACATGCTTTGGGCGTGTGTTCTTGACTTTGGCGGTTCATGGGATCAGTTTGTTCCCTTGGCAGAGTTTGCTTATAATAACATCTTCCATTCGAGTATCGGCATGGCACCTTTTGAGGCTTTGTATGGAAGGCGTTGCAGATCACCGGTAGGTTGGTTTGATGGTTTTAGTGCTGGGCCACATAGCACAGATTTGCTTCGAGATTCCTTAGACCGAGTCCGAGTGATTCAGGACAGACTTCGGGCAGCTCAGAGCAGGCAGAAGAGTTATGCTGATCGTAGGCTTCGTGCCTTGGATTTTAGTGTCGGTGACTTGGTGTTTCTCCGTGTATCAACAATGAAGGGCGTGATGAGATTTGGTAGGCGGGGCAAGCTTAGCCCCAGGTACATTGGGCCATTTGAGATTCTTCAGAGGGTTGGTAGCGTTGCCTATCAGTTAGCCTTACCTCCGATGTGTTCGGCTATACATCCTGTATTTCATGTTTTGATGTTGCGTCGGTATGTCCCAGATGAGTCTCATGTGTTGCAGTGGGATTCAGTTCAGTTGGGTGAGGGTTTAGCCTTTGTTGAGGAGCCGACAGCTATTTTTGCCAGAGATGTCAGGAGATTGAGGTCTCGAGAGATCCCGGTTGTTAAGGTTCAGTGGAGGCACCGTCCAGTCAAGGAGGCTACCTGGGAGACTGAGAGAGATATGCTGGCTCAGTATCCGCAGCTATTTGAGCCTTCAGGTACCCCCTTGACCTTGACTTTCGAGGACGAAAGTCCCTTTTAGTAGTGGATGATGTAATGACCCTTCCGGTTATTTCCACGTATATGTTTTCCTTGAACCGTTAGAGCTTGTCTGTAGTGGCTCCAAGTCACTTAAGGCTTGTCAGGACCGGTATTTTGGTATCGGGTCCATTTGTTTGGTCGCATTATAAGTTTTGAAGACAAGTAAGTCGGCAAAAGTTATCGTAAGTTCCTTTAATAAAATTTCTGAACTTTTGGTAAAATGTCTCAGGTATTTTCTCCTAATATATAAAGAGTTAGAAGTCCCCCGAAATACCAAATCGAAGGTCTAAGAGTCTAGTTTCCAACGCACAAAACCTCACGTCCAACTGATCTCGGAGTAAAAAGTTATGACTGTTTTACCGCGGACTGTCTGGCAGAAACTGGGTTGCGAACCGGGTCGGGTCAAAATCGATTTAAAGCCTCAACTTCACGTTTTAAAATGCCATTTCAGTTCTGAAACAATGAGAAAACATAAGGGAGGGTTCCAAGAGAGTTCTTGAGTATCAAAATCGTGCGATGGTGAATTGCGAGCCTAAGTTTGAGAATTTATTAACATCGCGTGTATTTAAAAATATTTTATTTGAAAGTTGAATTTGGTAAAAAGTTATATTATTATTACCTTTTAAAAATATTTTAAAGGTTTATGAAAAATATTTTTGTTACGATATAATGGTATATGTATTTATTTTATAAGGTTTTTGTACATTGTAATATTTTAACGAAGATAGTAAATTTAGTTATGTTGAAAATTATTATTATAATATAGTAGGTTTTATTTGAAATGATTTTCTATTAATTATGGTATATTCAAAAAGCTATATTTATTTTACCACAAACTTATGCAATACCCAAGTAGATATATATTGGGAAATGAATTTATTGGGTGTCACCTCCACCTCACACGTGGAGGTGGAGGGAGTGTCCAGCAAAGCTAATAGGTGAGTGGTGGCATCACTGGAAGGCTTATCATTTAAGTAAATTATAAATTGTCCCTTATGAGTATTACTTTCCAATTTCAAATGGTTAATGAAAAATAGAGACCAATTCGTTCATTGTTTTAAATTACTGTGCGGTTGATGATATATAGATAGGTACTCCGCCTTGTTCTTTCATTCTTAGTTTCCAAGTCAAGCAAAATTTATTCGATCAATTTTGCTGTTACTCCACGCTAAAGAAACGTTCTTGCGGAAAATTATTTTCGCGTTTGGTTTGATTTTTGGTTCGGAGTTTCTCGTAGCATTTTGGGTTTGAGCATCATTGTTCTAGCAGCTTGTCATCGGACGACAGGTAGGTTACGGTTTATTTTCCCTAGACTCCGCATATATAGGATAAAATTGTATTAATAGGCATTCTTGGGTTGGTTTATTAGGTTGGTACCACAGACCTCGACCGCTTTATTCATGTCCTCCTATTTTTGTTCCTCCGTTGTTTGTAGTACTTGCCAATATATTTTATTTACCTTGTGGTCCTGTGAGGCCTTGTTGACTCTGGAACATAGAAGGTGAGATTTAGGAAATGTCCGCGAGTCCCGGGCATAGAATTATCCTACTAGGCTGGTTATGCTTGTTGAGTAGCTGTGGGCCTGTGCAAGGTCGATAGGTTGATTGTGACTTGCTGGGCAGCTATTGTGTGTGATCATACTATTTCCATGCATATAAAGAGGTTTTTATCCATGTTTTACTATGGTTTTGGCTTCGGGCCTACTGACACTATTTTCTAACCTTGCATGGCCCCGGGGGCCTGTTTTTAATGGAAATGATTTGGAAATGATTTGATTTAACTTGTGAATGTTCCTGGGTAAAAGAAAGTAAAATTATGTTTTAAAACACCAGTTTTACGACTAACGCTAGACTCGGCAGGGCCGGGGTGGTAGTTGAGTTTTCTTGCTACTTGAGATGATTTTTAGCCTCGGTCGGACCGAGCACCTGAGATGACTTTCTACTGTTTAGACCCGGTTATGCCCGGGCACCCTTGGAGGGGTTTTTGAGATATTTTCCTACTACTTTAGTCCTGGATAGGGTCTGGTCATGCATATTCGAGACTGGGTCTCTATCTTGAACCCGGACTTGCTTCCGAATGACATGTTTTGATACTGAATTTTAGTATGGGGTCAGGGACCTCCATGGACCTTGCCATCCGGGCAAGGGGCTTCGGGCTACGTGTGCCGGAGGAAGGGTATACGGTGGAGTAGAGGTATACGGGCAGTGTCCTTCCATGGAACCTACCTGCTGGGCCGGATCGGCGCCGGAGGAGGTACATACAGGGATACCATTTCACCTGAGATCTTCATGCATCATATCATTCATTGTTTGAGGCTCCACCCTTGTTTGTTATTTGTTGATTGTACGCTCTGGTAGTATGGGATGCCGGAGGGTTTATTTTCACTTGTTTGTGTTCCTCGGTCGTATGGGCGGCCGGGGGACTGTAGGTAAACTCTTGCTATTTACTTACAGAATTATTTCCTGTTACGGTTAAGTATGAAATTGGTTACTCCTAAACTGTTAGTTTCTGGATTGAGATTGATATGATTAGTTGAGTTTGATTCATGTCTCTGAGTATGCCTATCATTAATCTTCCCCTCTTCTTATACTTGAGGTTACCGGTATACCGTCCATTTTGTAAACTTATTATGTATACACTATTATTGCAAGGACCCCAGGTGCGTTACTTCTTACTTCCACCTGTGCCTATGGTGTGTATATTCTGCTTACTGGCCTCACATGTGGTTCTGTTGATTTCCCTCTGGGCTAGTTCCTGTGTACCTTTCGTTGATTTCTTTGACTGCTTGCTTCTATTCTGTCTGTTACTACGCTTTTATCTTATATGTGCCTAGTCGGCCTATGATACCTACTGTGTACCTTATGCTTCGCATTTGGTGCTCACCCTACCCCCTACATCTTTGGGTGCAGATCCTAGCGCGGGCCATCACCGTTAGATCGTTGTGATTCGTGCTTGGAGATCTGTTGGGGACTACTTCAGACTGAGGGTGAGCTCTTGGCGATCGGAGCTTAGCTTTAGTTTATCTTTTGCTTCATGTACTCTATTACTATTCAGAGACATCTGTATATATTGTTTGGGATCGTTCGCACTCCATGTATGTAGTTTTGGATCTATACTATGATACCAGTTCTTGGGGTTTGGTTTAGTTTCCGCATATGTATATATATATATCCCTGTTAATCCCTTTGTCTTGTTCCCTAATTTGTTAGATAGTAGCCTATTACTAACTGTCCTGGGCTACGGGGATTGGTTCACCTACCGGGGGTTGTAGGTGCCATCATGACCGAGAAATCGGGTCGTGACACAAGGACTCCAGGTGTGTTCTCCTTTCCTTCACCTGTGATTCTATGTAATTGTATCTCTGTGCTAGCATGTGTTACTTGAAGCTCTTTGTTATTGATGATCTGTGCTAGCTCCTTGTGCCTTGCTTTTTGCTTCAGTGACTGTTTTTTTTCTATCTGTTACTTACTGCTTTTATATCTTATATGCGCTCAGTCGGCCGATGATACCTACTGAGTACCCGTGGTTTTGGTGCTCATACCATACTTCTGCACTTTTTTTGTGCAAATATTAGCTGAGCTTTTGCTGTTGAACGCATTGGAGACTCGTGCAACTTTTGGACCTTCGAGACTAGGGTGAGCGCCGGATGGTCGGGGCTTGTCTACATCTCATCTGTTGTACTATTACTCTTTGTATATTCAGAGACAGTTGTACCTATCATTTTGTTACTTCTAGCACTTGTATTCTATTAGAAGCTTCTATACTATCGATACCAAGTCTTGGGGTTGGTGTAGTTTCCTTTATGAATTTATATTCAAATTTTGCTTTCGCTTATTTCTGCTTTCTAGTGCGTTTTGGTTAGGTAGTAGCCCATTACTAACCGTTGTGGGCTATGAAAATTGGTTCGCCTACCGGGGGATTATAGGTGCCATCATGACTTGAGAAATCGGGTCGTGATAGCTTGGTATTGAGCTCTAGGTTAACCGGTGTCATGGTACAGAAGTAAGTGTGTAAGTAGAGTTTCACGGATTGGTACGATGACGTCCGTATCCTATCTGCGGGAGGCTACATGGCATTGTTAGGAAAAGTTTGATCTTCTTGGCTCCTCATCGTGTGTTTATTGACTTCTAAACTTTGGTTGTTCATTCATTCTGAGATGCCTCATACGAGTGCGATAGCGGTTGGTGTCGAGGCTTCTGTGCCTGTTAGTTCAGTGCTTCCATCAGCACCAGGACTCTAGAGTGAGGGTTTACTGCACTAGTAGGGGGTGTGGGGTCAGCCCAACCTCTGATTGGATTTATCGCGACCTCAGCAGTTCAGGACACCGTGGCTAGGACTCTGAGTCCTCCGGTGAGTGTTTCAGTACCTGGTTCTGTGAGTGGTGCTTTAGTTATAGTTGAGCTTCTAGTTCTTCAGCAGGGTTGTCTGTCGGTATTGGATTACGAGGTGAGATTTTCCCATCGGATTTCATCTGGTATAGGTTGTTTTTGGTATGGTGAGCTTGGACACTTTGCTAGGAATTGCCCCAGGATTGTGTATCCCAGACAGCCTGGTTGTTATCATTATGGAGAGATTGGTCACCTTTATTGAGTTTGTCCCCAGCGAGGGCTGGTTGGGGCTTCAATTTTGACCACTCAGTCAAGAGTTATATCCCATCAGCTTGATACTTCTCTTGGTGGGCCAGAGGTAGAGGTTCCTGATATTATTGCTCCAGGTTAGGCTTTTGCTACCTTCGACTAATGTTAGTCCCGCTCGTGTTGCGACTCTATCCCTTCTGTCGTGTAATTGCTTATATGTCTACCTGCTACTTGTTTAAGTTGTTTGGCTACCCAAATTATAGTAGCGATATGTTATTTTATTGGTAGTTTATTCTTTAGTAGTGGATGGGGGTAAGTTAGCCTTGAGAGGTGTTTTCCCAGAGTTGTATCTCGTGAGTAGTTCTTGTTAGTCTGTTTCTAGTTAGGTTATCCCTGTTTCATTGTGATTTTAGACTTGTGGTTGAGATGCCCTTATTGAGCGGTCCTAGATGGTTTTTTCCTAGGATGTTATCTAGTGTGGCTAGAGATCCGTGTGATTGTTTGGTGTATTACCGGTAGTTGGGCCGGAGTTGAGATTTTGCCTCAGTTGGGAGATATTGGTTATGCTAGTGTGCATAGATTGGTTTGGTCTCCCGAGTGTCTAGAGTCGACCCTCTTTGTTGATTAGTTTAGGAGGTTGATAGGTATGTGGGTTGTTCCCATAGTCTCCTCCACTTCCATGTCCGTTGGGTGTTTTTTTGTATCCCTAGCTCCAGTTGGAATGAATCTTGATCGTAGTTCTTTCGATGAGCTATTAATGTTTGCATCGTGATTGGGTCTTGACTTTAAGCACTTCCGACTAAGTGTTGATCGTAACCTCATTTTTAGGTTGTATTTGTAAACATTTCGGGTGAGTTGGGCATCCGGCCCATCCTTCTCCTGCCTTATTCAATTTGACGTGTAGCTATGAGTAGTAAGGTAATGGCTTCAGGTTCTTATTCGAGAAAGGATTTGTAAGGTTTAGTATGTGCTAAGGAAGCATTTTTGTTTAGTTGAAAAGGAAGGGAGATACTCTTTGTATGTGTTTATGTGTCCTCGTAGTTGCCTGATGAGGCGATGAAAGTTTGCTTTGGGACTGTGTGTCGGTGATTCGATTCAGCCATGTACACATTACCTTGGGTTTTCCATCGATTGGTTTTGTTTCAGTAGCAACTGCGGTGTTGGCAACTTGCATTTTCAGGCCTAGTTGGCTTGGGTTCTTAAGGGTTCATTGGCAGCATACAGGTTCGACCAAGGCTTTGGTTGGACGTTTTGAAAGTCGGTGTTCAGAATCATAACTTGGCAGGTTACATCGGATGGTTTGTGTAAGTTTCTATTTGGTTGCAGCATCCTAGTGTCTGGATGCAGTGGGTGCAGGAAACTTAGCTTCTTTACTTCAGTTGTGGATGCGGCTATTGGCCTTGGACACCTAGTCCTTGGCTAACCTCTGGAAGAGGCGAGATATTCTAGATTTCAGCAGTGTTCTAGTTAGTACGAGGTCCTTCTACCATGGTTAGATAGACTCAGCGGCGTAAGTTTGAGCTTCAGCAGTGGTGTATGCTTTATGTGGTCAGCTTGTGCGGGTTGAGACTAGCGAAGCTATTTTGAGTTCTGATGATACGTAGAGACTAGTAATTGCCATTCGTTTGCCGAGGATTTGAAAGATTGTTTAATTGATTCCTCCAGGGTTGTTGTTTATGTGGGGTTCCAGTGTTGGTTAGACTCGGCCAGTATGGACTAGAAGTTTGTTATGATATATGCTTCGAAGTGGTTGGTGTTTACAGAACCAGTAGAGCGGTTGATTCGATCCAAAGGAATGAGTTGAAAGTTTAGGCAAAATTTTCTATGGCTAGATGGTAACTATGAACCCCAGGCACCTTTTTCCTTTGCCTTCAGGGTGTTTGGACTTGATATTTGTGGCATGGTGGACTTCTTCCTAAGGTGAGATTCGTAAGGCAATTTCACATTCAAATGGTGTTCGAGTGTTTGGAGTAGAAGTAGTGTTTTCTATAGTTGGGAGCTTTGCTCATGGTTATAGACTTCGTGGTAGGCTTACCATACTCCCTGCATAATCGTGGTTTTTGTTTTGGTCTTTTGGGCAGGTTGCCCAAGTTCATTCACTTTCAGTTGATTCAGACCTGGCACGGTTCAGTTAGCAAGTGCGGTGTTAGCAAAAGTGTTCGTTCGTTGGTTGGTGGTCAGTCAAGGCAGGTAACTTTAGTTTCACTGATATGCTACGGGTTGTTATCTTAGATGGCAAAGGCTAGTAGCCTATATCTTGGCTTAAAACGCATTTGTACAATGGGTGACTTCGTTCGTGGTAAAGTATAAGCAGGAACAATGGATCTCTAGTGTGTCAGTTGATGCTTTGAGGGTGGTTTGAGTGTTCATCTTGTATGCAGATTCCTTTTTGTGGTGCTAAAGGATTCAGTTCAGAATAAAAAAAAAGGGCTTTTGCGGAACAACGGGTTCATGAGTTAGAGTTTTGGGTTGATGGATTTTCTGGTAAACTTGGTATGGTTTTGAGGATTCGAGTTCTGTGTGTTGATAGCCTTGGTGCTCTGGTTTCGGTGTTGTGTAGGTGCTTTTTGGTTAAGATTCTCGAGGTTCAGTTTGGGTTGGCAGATCTTTGGAGGTTGAAATCTAGCTTCGCTAGTAAGAAATTAAGGCTTGGTTGCTTTCTTTGGTTCTGTTATATTAGGTGTCGTCCGGTCGCGGAGGTTACTCGGGTTGTCTGAGAGAGTAGTGCGGGCGTTGTATCCGCTATCCTTAAATCTCTGGTATTTTTTTTCCTTCCTGACCTTCGGGGACGAAAGTATTTTTAGTAGTGGATGATGTAATGACCCTTACAGTCATTTACACGTTTTTGCCTTCAAGTCATTTATGGCTTGTCGGGACCGGTAGTTCGGTGCCCGGGCCATTTGTTTGGTCTTTATGGCAGTTCCTTGTTTTAGAGCTTCAACTTTGGAAATCGTTGACTTCCGTCAACATTCTTGGTAATATAAAATAATTAAACCAAGGTTCTAGGTCAAAGGAATCCCTTCCACGAAAGTTTGAGTTAAAGAAATGCCTCGTGTACCACCTCTCCCGTTTGGAAGGTTTAAAGTAACCTGTGCCTTTGGGGTAAGACTAATAGAGTCTAATATACTAAGAAGGATGTGTTATGAGGTATTATATTCGCAAAATGGTCATATGATGAGTTTTTAAGTCAAGCAAGTTGCGAAACAAAAGTCGGAAAAAGTTATTGTAAATTCCTTTAAGCAATTCTCTTCAAATTTTGGTTAAATGTCTTGAGGTGTTTTTCCCTATCTATAAAGATTTAGTGGGTCCCCAATAACCCAAATCGAAGGTCTACGAGTCTAGTTTCCAATGCACTAATCGATTCGTCCATACGACTTCAGAATAGAGAGATATTCACATTTTCGTAAGACTGCGCAAGCAGATACGTCAAAGTGGGGTCCACATCCTAAGTCGGTTCAGCTTATTAAAGCTTATTTCTCCTTCATTTTAACTCATTATTTTCACCAAAAACTTTAGAAAATGAGAGGTAAATCCCCTAGATACTCCATGGACGTTGATGCTTTCAATTCGGAAGTTTAACGGAAGTTGCTCTACGTCTCGAGCTCATCATTTTGGTATAGTTTTCCCTGTCGATTTCATGGCGTGTCTTCGTGGGTTTTAATGCAGCGAGCCAGCAGGTGTTTTCTGAGTATTTGAATGTAGCTACGGAGTTATATTGGCGAGGTATGGATCCCGTAAACTTATCTATTTGTTGAATCAAGATTCTAAGCTTCTAGTTACGAAAAGTTGTATTTTTTGATAACTTGTAATAGTTTCTTGTTAGATTTGGATATGTTTGTTGTTCCTGCAAGGAGGCAGGTTGTTAATCTTGGGATATTGAATATTTTTGTCAAGGAATCTCTCCCCTATGACCCTCCTTCGTTATTTTATATTCTAGTATTATTTTATGGATTTCTGAGCCACGAAGTGGTATTTTGGATTTGTGGCTTTGGACAGCCCCTTTATCTTGTTATGTTTGGTTATTGTTGTGGTGTTCTGGTTGTGGTAAGGTGCTGGAGGGATTGGGAAATTGTGAGATTCTTTTTGGGATCACATACGATAGTGATTGGATTGGACAACGTGAAGTACGCCTTGAAATAATGCCTCGGGAGCTCGTCGCTCCTTTGAGATATGGTTAACATATTATTGTTGGATTTAACTGCCATTTCTTATTGTTATTGGCCTCATTTTATATTTTGGAGTTGTCTGGTCGCGAGTGTGACATTAACACCTTATCAAATGGCTATGGCTCGTTCTTGCAGCCTCGTCGATTCTAGAAATTGTTCCATTACCTTGGTTGGTCAGCCTTCATAGAGACGCCTTTGGGGCTTCAATTAAAAGTATTCTTTTGTGATTTAGAGCTTCCCGGAGCAGTTCGAGTCTGGACGACACCATTCCAACAGCTAGTCATCGGATGACAGGTAGGTTATGGTTTTCCCCTATCTATACTCTGCGTATATAGGCTATAACTGCATTAATTAGCATCCTTGGATAGGTTGTTATAGGTTGGTACCCCAGACCTTGTCCGCCTTTCGTCCGTCTATTTCATACATTGTTTATAGTATTCATGTAGTATTGTATATTACCTTTGTGGTCCTGTGTGGCCTTGTATTGACTCTGGAACATAGATGGTGGGTTATTTGGGGAATTTCCGCGAGACCCAGACATAGAGATGATTCTTTTAGGCTGGTTATGTCTGCTGAGTAGCTGTTGGGCCTGTGCAGGGCTGATAGGAGTTGTTGTGAGCCGTTGGGATACTTTGATATTTGTGTGCGAGCATATCATCCATGAAAAAGGTTTTCCCCTGCATGTTTTACTACAGTTTTGGCTACGATCCACTACTGACAGTTTTCCTAAATCTACATGGCCCTGGGGCCCTTTTTTTGATACTATTGATGATAAAAAAGGGGATTTTTGGATGTTTTCGCACTGATTTTATTACTGGTACTAGTCTCTGCGGGGAAGGGTACCAGGCTTGATTTTATTACTGATACTAGTCTCTACGGGGAAGAGCACCAGACTTGATTTTATTACTGATACTAGTCTCTGCAGAGCAGAGCACTAGACTTGATTTAATACAGTTTTAGACCCGGTTACGCCCGGGCACCCATGGAGGGGTTTTTGAGGCATTTTCTACTACTTTAGTCCTGGACAGGGTCTGGGCATGCATATTCGAGACTGGGTCTCTATCTTGATCCCAGACTTGCTTTTGGATGACATGTCTTGATACTGAGTTTTAGTATGGGGTCGGGGTTCTCCATGGACCTTGCCACTCCTGTCCTGGGGCTTTGGGTTGTGTGCGCCAGAGGAAAGGGTATATGGTGGAGTAGAGGTATACGGGTTGAGTCCTTTCATGGAACCTGCCTGCTGGGCCTGATTGGCACCGGAGGAGGTACATACAAAGGTTCTATTTCACATTATATCATATCATGCATTGGATTCCACCCTTGTTTGTTGTGTGTTCAGTGTACGCTCCGGTAGTATGGGATGCTGGAGGGTTTGTTTTCACTTGATTGTGTTCCTCGATTGTATGGGCGGCCGTTGGGACGTAGGTAGACTATATTTACTTTTGTTTTTACTTAGAGCTTGTCTTGGCACCCGGTTCTTGAAAGATTAGTGATGGCTAGCCTGTTGAGGCTTTGGTTGTTGGATTTTTGATTATTGAGAGGGCTTTAGAGTCCTATCTTATTGAGGAACTTTTGTGTGGCCTTCTGAGTAGAGTGTGAGACTCTGATTCTATTCTTGTGGGAAGCTGAGTGGTATCTCTCGATTATTGTAGCCTAGTTATTTCATCCTAGGGTTGTACTTGTGAGGTGATTCCCTGGTTATGATATCATATGATTGGATTGGTGATATGATTTCCTTATACTGGTTGATTCCATTTTGAGTATGTTAGACTGCTCTCCATATTTTCCTTCCACTTGAGGTTACCGGTATACCGCTATTTTCTCAACTCTCTCTCTACTTACTTATATTATTGTGCAAGGACTCCAGGTGTGTTCTCCTTTCCTTCACCTGTGATTCTATGTAATTGTATATCTGTGCTAGCATGTGTTACTTGAAGCTCTTGGTTATGGATGATCTGTGCTAGCTCCTTGTGCCTTGCTTATTGCTTCAGTGACTGCTTTCTTGCTATCTGTTACTTACTGCTTTTATATCTTATATACGCTCAGTTGGCCGATGATACCTACTGAGTACCCGTGGTTTTGGTGCTCCTACCATACTTCTGCACTTTTTTGGTGCAGATATTAGCTGAGCTTTTGTTGTTGAACGCATTGGAGACTCGTGCAACTTTTGGACCTTCGAGACTAGGGTGAGCGCCTGATGGTCGGGGCTTGTCTACATCTCATCTATTGTACTGTTACTCTTTGTATATTCGGAGACAGTTGTACTTATCATTTTGTTACTTCTAGCACTTGTATTCTATTAGAAGCTTCTGTACTGTCGATACAAAGTCTTGGGGTTGGTGTAGTTTCCTTTATGTATTTATATTCGAGTTTTGCTTTCGCTTATTTCTGCTTGCTGGTGCGTTTTGGTTAGGTAGTATCTCATTACTAACCGTTCTGGGCTACGGAAATTGGTTCGCCTACTGGGGGATTGTAGGTGCCATCATGACTTGAGAAATCGGGTCGTGACAATTTTTGGGGCTGAATGGGAGATAATGAAATTATAAACCCATTTTTGGATTTTCTGGTCTCGTCCTTCCGCTATAGCGGCCTAAATAATGGTATAGAGGCACTGTCATAGCAGAAGCCGCCCACTTAGTGAGTAGACCACCTTTGACTTCCACTTGCATTCATCGCGGTAGCGCAGTGTCACCACTATAGCGATTGACACAGGACAGAACCTTGCATAATCCCCCAAAATTACCCATTTTACAACACACTTCGAAATCCTGATGTTCTGAACTAACCCTTTCACATCAACTTTGATATCGGGAGTTCTACTCACCCAAATTCACTTATGAAAAGTCCTACCGACTCCTTAATGCCTTAGCTAACGGAAAAATTAGCTCAGCCTTAGACATTTTACCCAATCCTTTCCCGTATTGCCCTAAACCTTATCTCGCTCATAATTTGTCCAAGGCTAGCCTAGTCCAAAATTTCCAACTCCCCAACCTGGATGTTTTTCTAACTTGCTCTTCGCACTAATAGCTCACCCATAACGAGGTTCCTTTTAATAAATGACTGCACAGGTGTTTACACTCAGAAAATCCCCCAAAAGTACCCATTGTACAACACACCTTAAATTCTTATATTCTGGAATAACCCATTCACGTCAACCTTAATATCGGGAGTTCTACTTACCCGAATTCATTTCCAAAAAGTCCTTGGGACTCCTTAATGTCTTAGACAATGGAAAAACTAGGTAAACACAATATATATTACCCAATCCTCACCTGGATTTCCCTAGACCATACCTAGCTCAAAAATTATCTGAGACTAGCCTAGCCCAAAAATTCCTACTCCCAAACCTAGACGTTTTCTAACCTAATTCATGGCATGAAAGGTTTATCTATAATGATAGGACTGATCATTAAAACAGATACCAACTTACACATTGTTCTTCCCCGAATGATCAAACCCAAAAAATATGATTTAAAAGAGAGAAAGTGTAGTACCTAAATTCTCAAACAAGTGAGGGTACTTGTCCCGCATGTCCTTCTTGGTTTCCCAAGTGGCTTCCTCAATTGAATGATGCTTCTATTGAACCTTTACCAATGTGATCTCCTTTGTCCTTAATTTACAGATATCTCGATCTAGAATCACAATTGGCTCCTCTTTGTATTGAAGATTCTTGTCTAGAAAAAAGGAATCCCATTTGATAATATATTCTTCATCCCCATGGTATTTCTTTAGCATGGATACATGGAAGACTGGATGGACTCTGTTCAAACTGGGTGGCAGTGCTAACTTGTAAGCCACTAAATACATGGAAGACTGGATGACTTTCCTATTATAATGGGTTGTTCAAAAGGATTCTTCATCTTTCTATTAAATATTATGCTTTTTCCTAGATATTCGGGTTCAAATACACATGAATTCGTTGTTTGCTTACTGGCTTCATATAATTCGGAAAACATATTTTTTCTCGATGCTTCTTGTTCATATCTCTCATCAAAAGGTGCAATTCGATAATTTCTATCTAGCAGATTCCGTGCTAACCCTAGTTAACATTTAAATATTTGTCCTACATTCATTCGTGAAGTTACTCCAAATGGGTTAAAGACCATATCAATGGAGCATCCATCTTGAAAATAAGGCATGTGTTGTCTAGGCAAAATTTTGGAAATGATACCTTTATTTTCGTGTCTTCCAACTACTTTATCGCCTACTTTGATTTCACATTTCTGTGAAATATATACACAAATTGTTTTGGGATTATAACTAGAACCACCCCTTTTCTGGATCCACCTCACATCAATAACCCGAACCCTACCACCTATAAGTAATTTTAGATAAGTTTCTTTTGAAGTAGATACCTGAATACCAAGTATAGCTCGTAACAATCTATCTTTCGGGGCATACGATGATTCTTTCACAACCTAGGGTGTTAATTTACCAACTAAAATATCACCCATCTCTACCCTATATTCCAGCATCATAATTCATTTTTTGTCTAAATTCCAGAGTAAATGGGAATCTAAATGCAGTTTTACATATGTTACTTTTTAGGGCCTTGTCTTGTCACGTGAGTCTGAATTTTGTATTTCTGTATGTGGAAAGAAGTATAAATATCTTCATATACTAGACGCTCGCTAATAAGTACTGCATCTTCAGAATTATAACCCTCCCATGGCATATAAGCTACTAAAATTATTTTCCCCAAAGCAAGTTTGCCACCAACCATAGCAGCAGTACCCGCTAAAATTTGTCCCTTTTTCATGCATTTACCCCAAGGAACCCAGAGTTTTTGATGCATACAAGTACTTTTATTGGAAAGTCGATATATAACTAATAGAATGCTTAGAATATCTCCATTACCTGATAAAATAATCTTGTCAGTATTGGTATAAATGACCCTTCCCTCGCATTCGGCTATAGCAAGAGCTCCCAAATCTAGAGTTGCTTGTCATTCCAACCCAGTTCTAATAATGGATTTCTCGGAGCGAGAAAGAGGAATTTATTGATATTTCATATTACAAGTCATTAAATCTCAATTCGCATTATTATGTTTGATCAAAGGAATGAGGGAAGCTCTAATATAAAAATAGTGAAAAGAAAAATACTTCGAAGATGATCCTGTTCCCATGCAATAGTAAAGAATTATTGATGGTATTGAGCTAGAACAGCCTATTCTCCATGAATATCCTATTTGAGGCTAAAGAATTTACTGCAACTACCGTTTAGTATTCATCTCTACCTGGTGATAAATAAAGCATCCGTACCGTAGTTGACCTTTTAGAAATTTCATAAAAAGGCTTTCTAGAGATCCCCAATGACCAATCCTCGCATAAATTGCTAAGGATCCAATAAGTCCAACATTGATTCCTTCAGATGTGTCTATTAAGAAAATACATCCATAATGACTAGGATGGATACCTCGTATCCGAAAACTAGCAGTGTGACCTATCAGTCCTCCAGGACCTAAATAACTTAATTTTCTCCCATGAACTATTTGTGTTAATGGATTAGTTTTATCCAAGAGTTGAGATAATGGGTGTAAACCAAAAAAGGATTCATAAATAGTTGTTAATGCAGTTGAGGTTACCAAATTCTGAGGTGTCGGTATCAATGTATGCTGAATTACTCCACACATCGTCCCCCAAACCAGATTTTCTAAACGAACCAGAGCCAATCAAAATTGATACTTGTAAAAGATTTGCTATAGAACGAATACATTTATTTTTCAAATGATTCATATGGTCAAGTGCACCCATTCCAAATTTCACCCCAATCAAGTGATTAGAAGCTTCCAATATATCTTGTGGTACTAAAAGTGTATTCTTCTAGGGTATATCAAGGTTTAGTCTTCAGTTCATATTTCATCGACCAATCCTTCCTAATTCACATCTTTGTTGAAAGAATTTCTTTTATAATTCCTTACATAAGGATTCAAAAAATACTGGATCACCACCTACCCAAGCAAATTATTGATAAAACTCCAAAAATGGCATTTTCTTTTGACCAAATCTTTTTCTCTCTTTATCACTCAGAAAAGACAACAAAATTTCAGACAACAAACATTCTCTAGAATTTCTCTTAGATTCAAACCCACAGCTGATGATCGAACTAGAATACATATTTTTTTGTTTCCTACTTACACGAGCTCATATCCTAGCTTTTCTATCCTTTCTAATTCTGATCTTCCTCCCCAATCTGATATTATGGTGCCGGTATAGACCAAAATTCTATTATGGTCTAATTCTGATCCTTAATAAATATCGAGACTTTGCAATATTTGATTGATCACAATTGTATATATTTCATTGACTATAGAAGTTCCCAAGAAATTCATTAGAGGAATGTTTTCGATAAAAATTGTTTGTTCTTGCATATCCCTACTATTTTTTTAAATTAATCTCACGGATACATATAATTCAGAAGAATATGTGAGTGATTCATACACATCATCTCTTTCCTTTATCAAAGGTTCGACTAATTGATATATTTTCACAAATAATTGAAATTCAATTTCTTAATTTGTATCTTCAATATTTGGAAACTTATAAAGTTCTTCCATCAAACCTTGATCAATGAACCTACAAAATCCTTCAAATTCTATCTGATTAAATCCAGGTATTTTAGATATTTCCTCATTTCTATCCCCCAGTATTTTTAATTTCCCATTTATCAAAAAAAAAACTACTATTGGTTCATTCTTAATCTAATTAGATAGATTAGGTAGATGATCTAGCAATGATGGCCTTTCTATTTTGTTTACCGAATCACATAAAATTTTATCCAATCCATATCTGAAATGTATGAAATACGTATGAACGGAGGAAGAAAGAGATTTTTCTACTTAAATTAGAATTTTGAACAAATACAAATGGAAAGAAATTGATAATACATCCCTAGAAACAAACTTCTGCTACTTAAACTTATTAATTAAGTTATAGGATTTTGTATAGAATATAAAAATAAAAATGATTTCATAACTACCATTATTATGATAATACATATTCCAACTTACTTGAATACCAGAAAAATAAATAGATTGCACATTTGATCTTTTCACTAAGATAAAGGTATAAAAATCAGAAAGAATATATAGAATTAGAATCGATTTTTCAGCATTTAACCCCCTTTTATGTTATGGATTTCATTGTTCAAAAAATGATTCGCAGAGAAGAGAGATTTTGTTTATGGATTTTTGAGTAGAATATGATTGTGAAGTGTATAAGAAAATAAGGTTTGTATGACTTAAACATGTGTGGAGATATTTATAATATATGTCTTTCTTATATTTTATTGTTTTATTATCAATCTATGTTCTATTCGGGGCAACACAAGTTGTGTTCTACGAAAACAAAGTTTCAATTTTCTATTCAATTAAAAATTTAAACTGAAGTATAATATTTTTCTGATACATGATAATACTATATCGAGAACATATATAAATAATATATATCCGTCTAACATTTTTTTTTGGGGGGTTTACATATACTCATAATTGTTGTTATAATTATTATTAATAATTATAATTGAGAAGGATTTTTTGATTGAAAAAAATCCATACTAAGTAGTTGTACATCAAGTTGTATTTTCTTATGTCATTAGGAAAATAAAATTTGGAGATTCAAATCCAAAAATTATCCATGCATTCTAAGTCAATAGTTAATGGTTCCTATTTTCATAAAGTTGAATTTTGAATTTTGCGATTGAAAATCAACATTTTATGAAATTATGAATTTTGAGATAGACTCAATCGAAAATGAAAAAATGAATCAAACCCAATCAAAAGAAGGATTAGGATTTCTTTGAATTTTAGGAAAAATTAAGAAAAATAGAACTCTAGGTGCAAGTACAATAAAAAAGCAGTTCAGTAATCCTAGAAAGTTTTCATCTATTTTGTATTTGTAGCATTTTGGCGACATGGCCGAGTGGTAAGGCAAAGGACTGCAAATCCCTTTTCCCCAGTTCAAATTCAGGTGTCTCCTGCTCAACAAAAAAACTAGAAATATCTTATTTTCTTCTATTGATATAACCCGACGAATGATTCGCCAGCAGAAGTAGATAAAACAGACTGTTGATACTTGTTTAATTCTAAACACCTGGTCTACGGATTTTTCTAAAAAAATGTAAATATCATTGCATTACATATTTAGGCTTAACCTTGAAGGAAATATTTGAATGCTAGAGGGGCTATCAAGGCTTTGTAATTACCTTTTACTACAAATCAAAATTTTAGATTATTAATCCATTGTATAATGACTGGACCTTGGATTAGATTGGAGAGCCTAATAAGATATCAAATAGTTGTGGAATGGGGGAAGATACTTTATTATATACGAGATATACGAGAAACTCATGAAAATCTCTGAGTGCTCAAGCATCAAATCAATTGAAGTGAGGGTCAACAAAAAAATAATTTATTCCTACATGTTCTATTAGTAACATTCCCTTGAGATGTTACTGTGGATTTTGCTTGTGTTTAATCTTTTTCGATTAGAAATCATATAGGAATTTCTTATAAAATGAGAAAATTTATTGGATTACTTTATTAATAGTCTTCATTCTTTTTGACTCTACTCCATTAATTCTACTATTATTAGGAGACATAATTCATATGGATATAGTAAGTCTTGCTTGTGCTGCTTTAATGTTAGTCTTTACTTTTTTCCTTTCACTCGTAGTGTGGACAAGGAGTGGACACTAGGAGTCCTACTAATTGAGTTAAGGAAGCAAACTTTATCAATATCAATTATTTTCTAGATCGTTCTGCAACATGTTTGGAACAAAATAAAAATATCTTCATTTTCAAATTCCATTGGACTCGACTGGAGTAATGCATTATAGGAATCATCCTCTTTCAATCAAAGAGCTATTTCAACGATTCCCATGTTTGTAGTTCTAAAGGAAGAGGATCGCAAAATATTTACTCGAACCTAATTCTTCCTAAATATGTATTCCAATCAACAACCTCTTACTAGGTCATACTGAGGAGGGTCGGTGTAATGATCGGGTTCGTCATTATGGGTAAGCTTCTCGTGCCAAGTTTTGAGTCAGATTACTTCTGGGTTTGGGAGTTGAAAATTCTGGGCTAGGCTAGTCTCGGGCAGTTTTGGAGCAAGGTATGGTCTAGGGAAATCTGGGTAAGGATTAGGTATAGTGTCTTGATTCGAGCTAGTTTTCCATTTAGCTAAGACATAAAGGAGTCCGGAGGAATTTTTGGAATCGAATTAAGGTAAGTACAACTCCCGGTATCGAGGTTGATGTGAAGGGGTTATTCGGAAACATCAAGAAAATGAGTGTGTTGTAAAATGGACCAATTTGGGGGACTTTATGACTTTCTGTCCCATGTCAACCGCCATAGCGGTTGACACACCTCCATAGAAACCTCCGTCGTAGCGGAGAAAATACCGCTACAATGAAAGTCAATGTCGATCAGCCTCCGCCATAGCGGTCGACTCCGCTACGGTGGTACCGCTATAGCAGAACGGACAACTATAGTGAAGCGTGATAGGATTTAATGCAGAAACTTCACCAAAATAGTCAATTTTCAACAAGGACATTTTGGGAGAAGGGCAAGGCAATTTTGGGCGATTTTCCTCCATTTTTCATTATTTTTCTTCCCAAAGGTAAGGATTCTACTCCCCAAACTCCGTACTATCTTTCCTATGCTTTAGAATTTCTAGGGGTGGACTTGGGGGAAGATTTGGAAATACCTAGGAATGGAAGAATCTGGGGAAAAAGGGGGATTCCAGGGTGCTAGAGTTCTTGGGTCTTGATTATTGATGATGGGTGACGATCACTTAGCCATAATTCTCTAAAGGTATCCGTAAAAATGATGAATTTAGGTGAATTAATGGTGGGAAAGCCCGAGAATGGGTGGAATGATCATAGTTTGGCCAGGGGATTGGTATTTTGTATAACTCGGGTACTTTTCGGTCAGTATGTCATGACCTAATTTTTCAGTCATGATGGCAACTACAACTCTCCAGTAGGCGAACTAATTCCCGTAGCCCAGAACTGTTTGTAATTGGCTACCTTCTAACAGTCTAAGCGAAAGAACAAATAAATAAGCGGAATAAGGGAACAAGATGAATAAACTAGATAACAGGAGTAATATAAATACAAAGCGGAAGCTACACCAACCCAAAACTTGGTATCATAGCATATAAGAGCCCGATCTACATAAGGAGTACAAAGGATCCAAAAGTAAAATATATACATCATGTCTCTAAAGCTATAAAAGTACAAAATATACAAATGATAACTAGAGTCAAGCTCCGGTCGCTAAGAGCTCACCCTCAATCTGGATGTCATAAACTCCAAGCACGAGTCTCCCACGAGCTAGCGGCGATGGCTCACACTAGGATCTGTAACAGAAGATGCAATGTGTAGGGTGAGCACCAAATGCGAAGTATAAGTTACCCGGTAGGTATCATAGGATGACTGGGCACATATAATATAAAAGATCAATAACAGACAGAATAGAAACAACAGTCACAGAAATCAATGAAAATGGTACACTGGAATTAGTCCAGAGGGAAAACAACAGAACAACATACAAGGCTAGCAAGTAAGATATATACACACAGGCACAGGTGAAAGTAAGAAATAACATTCTTAGGATCCTTGCAATAACAATATATACATAATAAGTTCTATAAATGGACGGTATACCGGTAACCTCAAGTATAAGAAATGGGAGAGAGGAATAAAGGTAGGCATGCTCGAAAAAAAAAATCAATAACCAAGCTAATCATGGCAATCTCAATCTAGAACTAAAAGCCTTGCAGTAACCAATCTCATATTTATAACCATAATAAAGTAACAAGTGTCTACCTACAGTCCCCCATCCACCCATACAAACGGGGAATGCAAACATATGA
Organism: Jaltomata sinuosa; assembly: GCA_003996215.1. Taxonomy (NCBI): domain Eukaryota; kingdom Viridiplantae; phylum Streptophyta; class Magnoliopsida; order Solanales; family Solanaceae; genus Jaltomata; species Jaltomata sinuosa. The sequence continues at coordinate 38,296 of QJPP01002597.1, read as the reverse complement.
AAACAAACCCTCTGGCCGCCCATACAACCGAAGCATACACTTATCAAATAGCAAACAAGGGTGGAATCTCAAGCAATGAATTATATGATGCATGATAACCTCAGGGTGGAATAAAACTCTGTATGTACCTCATTCAGTGCCGATCGAGCCTAGCAGGTAGGTTCCATAGAAGGACGCTGCTCGTATACCTCTATCCGCCGTATACCCTCCCCCTAGCACATGCAGCCTCAGACCCAGAGTAGCAAGGTCCATGGAGGTCCCGGACCCCATACCAAAACTAAGTATAAAAAATGTGTCCTCCGTAATCAAGTTCGGGTTCAAGCCAGTGGCTAAATCTCAAATATGCATGCCCAGACCCTGTCCAGGACTAAAAAAGTAGATGACATCTAAAAAACCCCTCTAAGGGTGCCCGGGGCGTAGCCGGGTGTAAAACAGTAGAAAGTAAACTCAAATGCTCGGTCCCATCGAGGCTAAAGTCATCTCAAATCAGTAAGAAAACTCAACTAGAACTCTGACCTGGTCGAGTCTAGCAATAGTAGTAAAATCGGTGATATAAATCATAATTTAACCTTCTTTTACACCAAGAAGATTCACAAGTTAAGTCAAAACCATTTCCAATTCATTTTCATCGAAAATGGGCCCTCCCAGGGCCATACAAAGTTTATAAAACAATCCCAGTAGGCCCAAAGCCAAAACCATAGTAAAACATGGATAAACCCTCTGAATATGATGGAAATGAATGATCAACACAAATAGTCGCTCAACAACTCATAATACACCTAACGACCCTGCACAGGCTCCGAAGCTACTCAGCAAGCATAACATGCCTAGAAGTATATTTTTATGTCTGGAACTCGCAGACATTCCCAATAATCCCACCATCTATGTTTCAGAGTCAACAAGGCCACACAGGACCACAAGGGTGTCAATATCAAATACCAACAGTACTACATACAATAGAGGAAAGAAATGGGACGAATCATGGAAAAAGCGATCAAGGTCTCACTACAAGAAATTGGGCCTATGGGAACAAATATGCTAGTAACCATTTTCAAACAGTTTCTATAAAGAGTCTAGTGTAATGGTTATGACCGTTGTCAGAAAGTTTGGTAGCTATTGACACGGCCTAATCATATGACCATTGACATTATACTATAACCGTTGCAATAACCTAGTTATAGCAATAGTTTTTTCAATTGTTGCAGTAAAGTCATCTATAGTAACGGTTGTCTGAAAATTATTATGTATTGCAATGGTTAATTAATCCTCCACATTTTCCCTCTATATTTTTCCTCAATAATTTTATCCGTCAATCCTATTTTCTTTATTTATTTCTTAATAGTCATTTTAAGGTAGATAGATATACACTTTTAGTGTTTAGAAAGAGAAATATTCATCTTAAACTTTATACTCTCTCTAAACCTAATCCGCCACCCCTCACCCATACTCTCTCATCTCCCTCTTATCTCTTCTTCTCAACACAATGCCACCGGCACCTTCACCGATGAAATATCTTGGACACCACACGCCGCCTCTACTCTCCCTTTCTCTCGTTGTTTCCTCTCCACTTTGACGCCCAAAAGTCATTATTTTAAGAAAGAGAAAATCAATCAATTTCTACTTGGTTGGAATTTAAATTCAGAGTACTGTGGAAGTTTGGTATGAACATTTTCGAATTTGATTTTATTTATATTTGATTTCAGTTTACTTGCTTGTTCTTGGGGGTAAGTCTTTCCATTTCCGTTTCCACTTCTTATTGATGATCTGGGTTTGTTTCTTTTTTTGTTGAAATGAGATAATGATGACAAAATTATCTTTCACAACACCGCTTCTTTTCAAGAAAACTTCTTTTTTTTTGTTTAAATTTTTGGGGGTAAGGAAAGATTTTCTCGCTTAAAAATCAAATTCGTGGGTTTTGTTTCCTTTATGTTTTGCTATAGTGTTCTAAGGAGCTTAAGTTAGTGTTCAATCACGTTAATCATTTCTTGTTTATCATCTCAAGAAACTATTTACTTCATCTAGGTTTCGTTTGATTACTATTTATTTCCTTTAAATTAGATGAGGATAACCAAATTATCTTTCACAAGATTAACTTTTTTTCTTGTTCAAAGTTTGGTTTTTTTTTTATGCTTTCCTTTAGTGGTTTAAGTTTGCATTCCATCACAGTAGTTGTGCTCTTTTTTTTTATTTTTTTTAATTTTAGTGGGTGATTTTGGTATATGATTTGATAATTTCATGTTAAGAATGGGTTCTTTATTTGATGTTTTCAGTCATGGGTCCAATAATTATATTTATGACTGTTCACCAATTTATAATGATGTTGTACTTTATGATTTTTGAATAGGATGGTATGGTTCACAAAGATGGTGATAGGCATAGTAGTAACACCATTATCAAAGACTGGAAGGACACCTTCTCATTTTCCAGGCAGTAGAAGGACAACCCCCTCATGTACTCCAGGAGGTCCAAAGATACGCGAAGAGAAAATCGTTGTAATGACTCATGTGAGGCCTCTTAGCCCAAAAGAACAAGCAGCCAATGATCTTATTTCCTGGGATTTTCCCGATGAACAATGTAATGACCGTTCTGATCATTTACACGTTTTTGCCTTTCTTGTACCATTAGAGCTTACTTGTAGCGGCCCAAGTTATTTATGGCTTGTCGGGACCGGTAGTTCGGTGCCCGGGCCGTTTGTTTGGTCTTTATGGTTGTTCCTCATTTTATAGCTTCAACTTTGGAAATCGTTCACTTCCGACAACATTCTTGGTAACATCAAAGAACTAAACCAAGGTTCTAGGTCAAAGGAATCCCTTACTCGAAAGTTTGAGTTAAAGAAATGCCTCGTGTAACACCTCGCCTGTTTGGAAGGTTTAAAGTAACCCGTGCCTTTGGGGTAAGACTAATAGTGTCTAATATACTAAGAAGGATGTGTTATGAGGTATTATAATCGCAAAATGGTCGTATGATAAGTTTTGAAATCAAGCAAGTTGCGAAACAAAAGTCGGAAAAAGTTATTGTAAATTCCTTTAAGGATTTCTCTTCAAATTTGGGTTAAATGTCTTGGGGTGTTTTGCCCTATATATAAAGAGTTAGTGGGCCCCCAATATACCAAATAGATGGTCTATGACTCTAGTTTCCAACACACTAAACCGTTTGTCCATACGACTTCATAATAGAGAGATATTCACATTTTCGTAAGACTGCACAAGCAGACACGTCAAGGTGGGGCCCACATCCTAAGTCGGTTCAGCTTATAAAAGCTGATTTCCCCTTCGTTTTAACTCATTATTTTCACCCAAAATACACTGAAAATCAGAGGTAAAGTCCCTAAATAATCCATGGACTTTGATCCTTTCAATTCGGAAGTTTAACGGAAGTTGCTCTACGTTGCGAGCTCGTCATTTTGGTATAGTTTTTCCCATCGATTTCATGGCGTATCTTCGTGGGTGTTGATGCAGCGAGCTAGCAGGTGTTTTCTGAGTATTTGGCAGTAGATATGGAGTTATTTTGGTGAGGTATGGATCCCGTACACTTATCTATTTGTTGGATCAAGATTTGAAGCTTCTAGTTATGAAAAGTTGTATTTTTTGATAACTTGTAGTAGTTTCTTGTTGGATTTGGATATGTTTGTTGTTCCTGCAAGGAGGCAGGTTGTTAATCTTTGGATATTGAATATTATTTTCAAGGAAATATCTCCCCTACGATCCTCTTTCGTAACTACATGTTCTAGTATTGTTTTATGGATTTCTGAGCCATGAAGTGGTATTTTGGATCTGTGGCTCTGGGCAGCCCCTTTGTCATATTAAATTGGGCTGTTATTGTTGTATGTTGATGGTGTTAAGGTGTTGGAGGTACTGGGGATTGGTGTGATTCTTTTTGGAGTCACATACGATAGTTATTGGATTGAATGACATAAAGTATGCCTTTAAATAGTGCCTCGGGAGCTCGTCGCTCCTTTGAGATGTGGGTTGCATATTATTGTTGGATTTAGCTGCCATTTCTTATTGTTATTGGCCTCATTTTATGGTTTGGAGTTAGCTGGTCGCGAGTGTGACATTAACACCTTATCAAATGGCTATGGCTCATTCTTACAGCCTCGTCGATTCTAGCAATTGTTCCATTACCTTGGTTGGTCAGCCTTCATAGAGACGTCTTTGGGGCTTCAGTTGAAAGTATTTGTTTTGTGTGATTCAGAGCTTCCCAGAGCAGTTTGAGCCTGGATGACGTCGTTTCCGCAGCTAGTCATCGAATGACAGGTAGGTTATGGCTTTCCTACCTAGACTCTGCGTATATAGGCTATAACTGCATTAATTAACATCCTTAGGTGGGTTATTGTAGGTTGGTACCCCAGACCTTGTCCACCTTGTTCGTCCGTCATTTCATGTGTTGTTTGTAGTATTCGCGTAGTATTGTATATTACCCTTGTGGTCCTGTGTGGCCTTGTATTGACTCTAGAACATAGATGGTGGGTTATTGGGGAATGTCCGTGAGTCCCCAACATAGAGATTATCCTTTTAGGCTGGTTATGTCTGCTGAGTAGATGTTGGGCCTATAACGGGCTGATAGGAGTTGTTGTGAGCCATTTGACTACTTTTATATTTGTGTGCGAGCATATCATCCATGAAAAAGGTTTTCCCCTTCATGTTTTACTACAGTTTTGGCTGCGAGCCACTACCGACAGTTTTTCTAAATTTACATAGCCCTGAGGGGCCCATTTTTGGTACTGTTGATGATCGAAAAGGGGATTTTTGGATGTTTTCACACTGATTTTATTACTAGTATTAGTCTCTGCGGAGCAGAGCACCACACTTGATTTTATTACTGATACTAGTCTCTGCGGGGCAAAGCACTAGACTTGATTTTATTATTGATACGAATCTCTGCAGGGCGGAGCACTAGACTTGATTTACTACAGTTTTAGACCCGGTTATGCCCGGGCACCCTTGGAGGGGGTTTTGAGGCATTTTCTACTACTTTAGTCCTGGACAGGGACTGGGCATGCATATTCGAGACTGGGTCTCTATCTTGATCCCGAACTTGCTTCCGGATGACATGTCTTGATACTGAGTTTTAGTATGGGGTCGGGGACCTCCATGGACCTTGCCGCTCTGGGCCTGGGGATTCGGGCTGCATGCGCCGGAGGGAAGGGTATATGGTAGAGTAGAGGTATACATGCTGATTCCTTCAATGGAACCTGCCTGCTGGGCCTGATTGGCACGGGAGGAGGTACATACAGAGGTTCTATTTCACACATCATATCATATCATATCAAGCATTGGATTCCACCCTTGTTTGCTGTGTGTTCAGTGTACGCTCCGGTAGTATGGGATGTCGGAGGGTTTGCTTTCACTTGATTATGTTCCTCGGTTGTATGGGCGGCCGTTGGGACTGTAGGAAGATTATATTTACTTCTGTTTTTATTTAGAGCTTGTCTTGGCACTCGGTTAGTGAAGGATTAGTGATGGTTAACCTGCGGAGGTTTTGGTTTTGGGATATCTGATTATTGTGAGGGCTACGGAGTCCTATCTTATTAAGGCACTTTTGTGTGGCCTTCTGAGAAGATTGTGAGACTCTGGTTTTTTTCTTGTGGGAAGCTGAGTGGTATCTCTCGGTTATTGTGGTTTAGTTATTTCATCCTAGGGTGGTACTTGTGAGGTGATTCCCTGGTTAGGATATCATATGATTGGATCGGTGTTATTATTTCCTTATACTTGTTGATTCCATTTTGAGTATGCTAGACTGCTCTCCGTATTTTCTGTTTACTTGAGGTTACTGGTATACCGCCATTTTCTCAACTCTCTCTCTACTTACTTATATTATTGTGCAAGGACTCCAGGTGTGTTCTCCTTTCCATCACCTGTGATTCTATGTAATTGTATCTCTGTTCTAGCATATGTTACTTGAAGCACATGGTTATGGATAATTTGTGCTAGCTCCTTGTGCCTTGCTTATTGCTTCAGTGACTGCTTTCTTGCTATCTGTTACTTACTGCTTTTATATCTTATATGCGCTCAGTCGGCCGATGATACCTACTGAGTACCCGTGGTTTTGGTGCTCATACCATACTTCTGCACTTTTTTTGTGCAAATATTAGCTGAGCTTTTGCTGTTGAACGCATTGGAGACTCGTGCAACTTTTGGATCTTCGAGACTAGGGTGAGCGCCTGATGGTCGGGGCTTGTCTACATCTCATATTTTGTACTGTTACTCTTTGTATATTCAGAGACAGTTGTACTTATTATTTTGTTACTTCTAGCACTTGTATTCTATTAGAAGCTTTTGTACTGTCGACACCAAGTCTTGGGGTTGGTGTAGTTTCATGATGTATATATTCGAGTAAATTGCTTTCGCATTGTCTTATCTTTACATTCTGCTTCTGCTTAACTCAGCTTGTTGAGCATATTGGTTAGGTAGTAGCCCATTACTAGTTGTTTTCCGGGCTACGGCAAATGGTTCGCCTACTGGGGGTTGTAGGTGGCATCATGACTTAAGAAATCGGGTCGTGACAGCTTGGTATCAGAGATCTGGGTTCACCAGTGTCATGGTACAGAAGCAAGTGTCTAAGTAGAGACTCGCAAATCGGTACGATGACGTTCGTATTCTATCTGCGGGAGGCTACAGGGCATTCTTATGAAAAATTTCATCTTCTTGGCTCCTCATCATGCGTTCCTGGCTCTATTGACTTCTAAACTTTGGTTGTTCATTCATTCTGAGATGCCTCATATGAGTGCGATAGCGGTTTGTGCTGAGGCTTCTGTGCCTATTGCTATAGTGCTTCCATCAGCGCCAGGACTCCAGAGTGAGGGTTTACCGTATTAGATAGGGTTGTGGGGTCAGCCCAACCTCCGATTGGATTTATAGCAATCTCAGCACTTCAGCACACCGTGGCTAGGACTCTGAGTCCTCCGGTGAGTGTTTCAGTACCTGGTTCTGTGAGTGGTGCTTCAGTTAGGGTTGAGCTTTCAATTTTTCAGCAGGGTTATCTGTCGGTATTGGAGTACGAGATGAGATTTTCCCATCGGACTTTGTCTGGTAGAGGCTATTTTTGGTGTGGTAAGCGTGGGCACTTTGCTAGGAATTTCCCTACAATTGTGTATCCCAGACAGCCTGGTTGTTATCATTGTGGAGAGACTGGTCACCTTTATAGAGCTTATCCCCGGCGAAGGCAGGTTAGGCCTTTAGTTTCACCTACTCAGTCCAGAGTTATATACCATCAGCTTGATGCTCCTCTTGGTGGTCCAGAGGTAGAGGTTCCTGATATCGTTGCTCCAGGTTAGGCTTTTACTACCTTCGACTTATGTTAGTCTCGCTCGTGTTACGACTCTATCCCTTCTATCGTGTAATTGCTTATATGCCTACCTGCTACTTGTTTAAGTTGTTTGGCTACCTGAATTGTAGTATCGATATGTTATTTTATTGGTAGTTTATTCTTTAGTAGTGGATGGGGGTAAGTTAGCTTTGAGAGGTGTTTTCCCGAAGTTGTAGATCGTGGGTAGTTCTTGTTAGTCTATTTCTAGTTGGGTTATCCCTGTTTCATTTTGATTTTGGACTTGTGGTTGAGTTGTCCTTATTGAACGGTCCTAGATGGTTGTTGCCTAGGCCGTTATATAGCGTGGCTAGAGATCCGTGTGATGGTTCGGTGTATTACCGGTAGTTGGGCCGTAGTTGAGATTTTGCCTCAGTTGCGAGATATTGGTTATGCTAGTGTGCATAGATTGGTTTAGTCTCCCGAGTGTCTAAAGTCGACCCTCTTTGTTGATTAGTTTAGGAGGTTGGTAAGTATGTGGGTTGTTCCTATAGTCTCCTCCAGTTCCTGGTTCGTTGGGTGTTTTGTTGTATCCCTAGCTCCAGTTGGAACAAACCTTGATTGTAGTTCTTTTGATGAGCTCTTGATGTTGGCATCGTGATTGGGCCTTGACTTTAGCACTTCCGACTAAGTGTTGATCATAACCTCGTGGTTGGTTTGTATTTGTAAGCATTTTGGGTGAGTTGGGCATCCGTCCCATTCATCTCCTTTCTTATTGAATTTGATGTATAGCTATGAGTAGTAAGGTAATGGCTTCAGGTTCTTATTCGATAAAGGATTTGTAAGGTTTAGTATGTGCTAAAGAAGGATTTTTGTTTAGTTGAAAAAGAAGGGAGATGACTCTTTGTTTATGTTTATGTGTCCTCGTAGTTGCCTGAGGTGGCGATAAAGGTTTACTTTGGGATTGTGTGTCGGTGATTCGATCCAGCCGTCTACACATTGTCGTGGGTTTTCCATTGATTGGTTTTTGTTTCAATAGCAGCTGCGGTGTTGGCAACTTGCATTTCCAGGCCTAGTTGGCTTGGGTTCTTAAGGGTTCATTGGCAGCATACAAGTTCGACCAAGGCCTTGGTTGGAAGTTTTGAAAGTCGGTGTTCAGAATCATAACTTGGCAGGTTACATCAAATGGTTCGTGGTAGTTTCTATTTGGTTGTAGCATCCTAGTACCGGGAGGCAGTGGGTGCGGGCAACTTAGCTTCTTTACTTCAGTTGTGGATGCGGCTATTGGCCTTGGACATGTAGTCCTTGGCTAACCTCGGCAAGAGGCAGGATATTCTAGATTTCAGCAGTGTTCTAGTTAGTACGAGGTCCTTCTACGATGGTTGGACAGACTCAGCGGCGTAAGTTTGAACTTCAGTAGTGATGTATGCTTTATGTGGTCAGCTTGTGCGGGTTGAGACTAGAGACACTATTTTGAATTCTGATAATACGTAGAAACTGGTAATCGCCATTTATTTGCCGAGGATTTGAAAGCTTGTTTAATTGATTCCTCCAGAGTTGCTGTTTATGTGGGGTTCCAGTGTTGGTTAGACTCAGCCAGTATGGACTAGAAGTTTGTTAGGATATATGCTTCAAAGTGGTTGGTTGTTTGCAGAACCAGTAGAGCGGTTGATTCGAGCCAAAGGAATGAGTTTAAAGTATAGGCAAAACAATTATATGGCTAGATGGTAAATTTGAACCCCAGGCACCTTTTACCTTTTCCTTCGGGGTGTTTGGACGTGATATTTGTGGCATGGAAGACTTCTTTCTGAGGTGAGATTTGTAAAGCGATTTCACATTCAAATGGTGTTCGAGTGTTCGGAGTAGTAGCAGTGTTTTCTAGAGTTGGGAGCTTGGCTCATGGTTACAGACTTTGTGGTAGGCTTACCACACTTCTTGCAGGATAGTGGTTTTGGTTTGGGTCTTTTGGGCCGGTTGCCCTGGTTCATTCACTTTCAGCTAATTCAGACTTGGCACAGTTCAGTTAGCGAATTTGATGTTAGGAAAAATGTTCGTTCGTTCGTTGGTGGTCAGTCAAGGTAGGTAACTTCATTTTCAATGATATGCTACCGGTTGTTATCTTGGATGGCTAAGGCTAGTAGCGTATATCTTGGCTTGAAGTGAGTTTGAATAAAATGGGTGACTTCGTTCATGGTAAAGTATTAGTAGGAACTATGGATATCCGGTGTGTCAGTTGATGTTTCGAGGGTGGTTTGGGTGTTCGACTTGTACGCTTTTTATTTATGGTGCTAAAGGATTCACTTGGTATGGTTTTAAGGATTCGAGTTTTGTGTGTTGATAGCCTTGGTGCTCTGGTTTCGGTGTTGTGTAGGTGCTTTTCGGTTAAGATTCTCGAGGTTCAGTTTAGGTTGGCAGATCTTTGGAGGTTGGAATCTAGCTTGGCTAGTAAGAAATTAAGGCTTGGTTGCTTTCTTTGGTTCTGTTCTATTGGGTGTTGTCCGATCGCGGAGGTTACCCGGGTTGTCTGAGAGAGTAGTGCGGGAGTTGTATCCGCTATTCTTAAATCTCTGGTATTTTCTTCCTTCCTGACTTTCGGGGACGAAAGTCTTTTTAGTAGTGGATGATGTAATGACCCTTCCGGTCATTTACACGTTTTCGCCTTTCTTGTACTATTAGAGCTTACTTGTAGCGTCCCAAGTTATTTATGGCTTGTCGGGACCGGTAGTTCGGTGCCCGGGCCGTTTGTTTGGTCTTTATGGCTGTTCCTCATTTTAGAACTTCAACTTTGGAAATCGTTGACTTTCGACAACATTTTGGGTAATATCAAAGAATTAAACCAAGGTTCTAGGTCAAAGGAATCCCTTACTCGAAAGTTTGAGTTAAAGAAATGCCTCGTTTAACACCTTCCCCGTTTGGAAGGTTTAAAGTAACCCGTGCCTTTGGGGTAAGACTAATAGTGTCTAATATACTAAGAAGGATGTGTTATGAGGTATTATAATCGCAAAATGGTCGTATGATAAGGTTTGAAGTCAAGCAAGTTGCGAAACAAAAGTCGGAAAAAGTTATTGTAAATTCCTTTAAGGATTTCTTTTCAAATTTGGGTTAAATGTCTTGGGGTATTTCACCCTATATATATATAAAGAGTTAGTGGGCTCCCAATATACCAAATCGAAGGTCTACGAGTCTAGTTTCCAACACACTAAACCGTTTGTCCATACGACTTCATAATAGAGAGATATTCATATTTTTGTAAGACTGCACAAGCAGACACGTCAAGGTGGGGCCCACATCCTAAGTCGGTTCAGCTTATAAAAGCTGATTTCCCCTTCATTTTAACTCATTATTTTCACCCAAAATGCACTGAAAATCATAGGGAAAGTCCCTAAATAATCCATGGAGTTTGATCCTTTCAATTCAGAAGTTTAACGGAAGTTGCTCTACGTCGCGAGCTCGTCATTTTGGTATAGTTTTTCCCGTCGATTTCATGGCGTATCTTCGTGGGTGTTGATGCAGCGAGCTAGCAGGTGTTTTCTGAGTATTTGGCAGTAGATATGGAGTTATTTTGGTGAGGTATGGATCCCGTACACTTATCTATTTGTTGGATCAAGATTTTAAGCTTCTAGTTATGAAAAGTTTTATTTTTTGATAACTTGTAGTAGTTTCTTGTTGGATTTGGATATGTTTGTTGTTCCTTCAAGGAGGCAGATTGTTAATCTTGGGATATTGAATATTTTTGTCAAGGAAATCTCTCCCCTAAGATCCTCCTCCGTAATTACATGTTCTAGTATTTTTTATGGATTTCTGAGCCACGAAGTGGTATTTTGGATTTGTGGCTCTGGGCAGCCCCTTTGTCATATTAAATTGGGTTGTTATTGTTGTATGTTGATGGTGTTCAGCTGTTGGAGGTACTGGGGATTGGTGTGATTCTTATTGGAGTCACGTACGATAGTTATTGGATGGAATGACATAAAGTACGCCTTTAAATAGTGCCTCGGGACCTCGTCGCTCCTTGGAGTTGGCTGGTCGCGAGTGTGACATTAACACATTATCAAATGGCTATGGCTCGTTCTTTCAGCCTCGTAGATTCTAGAAATTGTTCCATTACCTTGGTTGGTCAGCCTTCATAGAGACGTCTTTGGGGCTTCAGTTGAAAGTATTTGTTTTGTATGATTCAGAGCTTGCCGGAGCAGTTTGAGCCTGGACGACGCCGTTCCCGCAGCTAGTCATCAGATGAAAGGTAGGTTATGGCTTTTCTACCTAGACTCTGTGTATGTAGGCTATAACTGCATTAATTAACATCCTTGGGTGGGTTATTATTGGTTGGTACCCCAGACCTTGTCCACCTTGTTCGTCCGTTATTTCATGTGTTGTTTGTTGTATTCGCGTAGTATTGTATATTACCCTTGTGGTCCTGTGTGGCTTTGTATTGACTCTGGAACATAGATGGTGGGTTATTGGGGAATGTCCATGTGTCCCGAACATAGAGATTATCATTTTAGGCTGGTTATGTCTGTTGAGTAGATGTTGGGCCTGTACAGGTCTGATAGGAGTTGTTGTGAGCCATTTGGCTACTTTTATATTTGTGTGCGAGCATTTCATCCATGAAAAAGGTTTTCCCCTGCATGTTTTACTACAGTTTTGGCTGCGAGCCACTACCGACAGTTTTCCTAAATTTGCATAGCCCTGAGGGGCCCATTTTTGGTACTGTTGATGATAGAAAAGGGGATTTTTGGATGTTTTCGCACTGATTTTATTACTAGTATTAGTCTCTGCGGAGCAGAGCACCACACTTGATTTTATTACTGATACTAGTCTCTGCGGGGCAAAGCACTAGACTTGATTTTATTATTGATACGAATCTCTGCAGGGCGGAGCACTAGACTTGATTTACTACAGTTTTAGACCCGGTTATGCCCGGGCACCCTTGGAGGGGGTTTTGAGGCATTTTCTACTACTTTAGTCCTGGACAGGGACTGGGCATGCATATTCGAGACTGGGTCTCTATCTTGATCCCGGACTTGCTTCCGAATGACATGTCTTGATACTGAGTTTTAGTATGGGTTTGGGGACCTCCATGGACCTTGCCGCTCTGGGCCTAGGGCTTTGAGCTTTGGGATGCATGCGCCGGAGGGAAGGGTATACGGTGGAGTAGAGGTATACATGCTGAGTCCTTCCATGGAACCTGCCTGCTGGGCCTGATTGGCACCGGAGGAGGTACATACAGAGGTTCTATTTCACACATCATATCATATCATATCATGCATTGGATTCCACCCTTATTTGTTGTGTGTTCAGTGTACGCTCCGGTAGTATGGGATGCTAGAGGGTTTGCTTTCACTTGATTATGTTCCTCGGTTGTAAGGACGGCCGTTGGGACTGTAGGTAGACTATATTTACTCCTGTCTTTATTTAGAGCTTGTCTTGGCACTCGGTTAGTGAAAGATTAGTGATGGTTAACCTGTTGAGGTTTTGGTTGTGGGATATCTGATTATTGTGAGGGCTAGGGAGTCCTATTTTATTGAGGCACTTTTGTGTGGCCTTCTGAGCAGACTGTCAGACTCTGGTTTTATTCTTGTGGGAAGCTGAGTGGTATCTCTCGGTTATTGTGGTTTAGTTTTTTATCCTAGGGTGGTACTTGTTAGGTGATTCCCTGGTTAGGCTATCATGTGATTGGATCGGTGGTATGATTTCCTTATACTTGTTGATTCCATTTTGAGTATGCTAGACTGCTCTCCGTCTTTTCTGTTTACTTTAGGTTACCGGTATACCGCCATTTTCTCAACTCTCTCTCTACTTACTTATATTATTGTGCAAGGACTCCAGGTGTGTTCTCCTTTCCTTCACCTGTGATTCTATGTAATTGTATCTCTGTGCTAGCATGTGTTACTTGAAGCTCATGGTTATGGATGATCTGTGCTAGCTCCTTGTGCCTTGCTTATTGCTTCAGTGACTGCTTTCTTGCTATCTGTTACTTACTGCTTTTATATCTTATATGCGCTCAGCCGGCCGATGATACCTACTGAGTACCCATTGTTTTAGTGCTCATACCATACTTCTGCACTTTTTGATGCAGATATTAGTTGAGCTTTTGTTGTTGAACGCATTGGAGACTCGTGCAGCTTTTTGATCTTCGAGACTAGGGTAAGCGCCTGATGGTCGGGGTTTGTCTACATGTCATCTTTTGTATTGTTACTTTTTGTATATTCGGAGACAGTTGTACTTATCATTTTGTTACTTCTAGCACTTGTATTCTATTAGAAGCTTCTGTACTGTCGATACCAAGTCTTGGGGTAGGTGTAGTTTCATGATGTATATATTCGAGTAAATTGCTTTCGCATTGTCTTATCTTTACATGCTGCTTCTGCTTATCTCTGCTTGTTGAGAGTATTGGTTAGGTAGTAGCCCATTACTAGTTGTTTCAGGCTACGGCAATTGGTTCACCTACTGGGGGTTGTAGGTGCCATCATGACTTGAGAAATCGGGTCGTGACAAACAAACAATTGTTTTGAAGAACCTAAATCATGAAAGACACACTAGTCCTTATTCATTTGGTAGGTCGATTAAATGTGAATTGATTCTTGTTGTAGGTTCTGATTTTTGAATTTGTCTGCTTACATGGTTTCTTTTGTGCCAGATTAGGTCTTCGACCCAACGTGTTCAACTAGCAACGTTTATGAACAAGGGGCTAGAGATGTTTCTCTCTCCGCTCTAAATGGGATAAATGATAGAACTACTGTACATCTTATTTTAGTCCTAAAGTTTAGGTCTAATATACATCAGTTGGTTTCTTGTTTGAACAAATACCTTCCAATTAATGTCATACTTCTTTTGCAGCAACCATATTTGCATATGGGCAGACAAGTAGTGGGAAGACATTCACAATGAGGGGAATAACTGAAAGTGTTGTTAATTGTATTTATGAGCATATCAAATTTGTAAATCATACTTCCTCAAGAATCTTTTCTTGTTCTATGATTATGAATCTGTGGTTTTGATATCCGGATGCTTTTTATTTATTCTGCATCACATAAAACTGAGAGGGACTTTGTGCTTAAATTTTCTGCTTTAGAAATATATAATGAGACAGTAGTAGACCTCTTGAATCGTGAGTCTTGCTCACTTCACCTGTTGGATGATCCAGAGGTAAACAAGTGTCTTTAGTTAATGAGTTCAAGTTTCTTGGCTAGAATTTCCTAATAAATAATTATTTCCTGAAATTTTTGTCTCTGAATGAAGAAAGGTATTATTGTAGAGAAACCAGTGGAAGAGATTGTAAAGGATGGCCAACATCTGAGGACCTTAATTGGTACCTGTGAAAGTAAGTTAATACACTATTGGTTTAAAAAAATGTTCTTTAATTATACATAATTGCATTATCTTATGATTTCATAGAAGAATGTAGCCTTAGAAACCTCAATATCAATATATTTAAGTTTAGGATTTTTCACTGACCTTGTGTTTAAACATACTTGTGCCTGCTGCAGCCCAGAGACAAGTGGGTGAAACTGCTCTAAATGATAAAAGCTCAAGATCTCATCAGATAAAAAAGATGGTAAAATATGCTAGTCCCTTTTCTACTAAGTTTAGAAGTAGTTGGCATTGTAAAGTTTTCTTCTGTGTGTTTGACATGTAGGCCAGAAAATTAAAATTCGAATAAATCATCATTTTGAAATTTTTGCTATTTAGTTCGTTAGACCACTTGAACTATGTATTGTATTTGCTAGTTGAAGGGAGAAAATCTAATCTAACCAATAACTATGGAGACAAACTCCTTAATGAAATCCTTGTATCTTGTCATATTGTTTTACTGTTATTTAGAGACTGTCATATGCTGGCTTCTTGGCAAACAAATTACACTCACAACTGGCTTTCTATAGGAGTTTTATTTTACTTCTAGTTCTAGAATAAATTTCACTTAAATATGAATTTCTCATTCTAAGGTCGTTAGGATTTTCACTTTCTTAGACTTGTTGTCATCCTATGTTTTCTTGTTAACTTCACTTCAAACAAAATCTGTAGTATTTTTTAGGATGGTCTCTCATAGATGCCAATATGCCATGGTTTCAGTCATCTCTTCAATTATTTTAGCTTGTATACTTGACGACCTAGTGACTATTATCTGATAAAAAACTTTTCTTCATACAGTCAGTTGCTTATACTGGTGCCCCTCTTTTCATTGTTGTTTTATTATGGTTTGTGGCATGTGGCATTTTCTTGCTCCTAGTTTTTGTTCACTGTTGTTATTACCTGATAAGACATCATGGTTACTCTCAAACTGCTTATGCACTTTCTCTTATTTTTCTCTCCACTTTCACCATTGTTGCAATGTAACCACACTCTCTCTCTCCATCATCTCTTTTCATTACAAATCGATGAATTGTATGGCTTGTCCACTTATTGTTACTTTGCCACTATTGTCGGCTACTGCATTTTTGTGAGCTGCTTGCTGCATTGGAGCTAAGTTTCAGCTTAAACCGCTATCATACATTGATGTATTTGAGGTTGTTTGTCACTGCATTTTGATCAAATATGTTGCTGCACATTTGTCTATCCCATTGCTCCATTTGATTGTTGTACCATTGCCATGGTGAGTCTAGCTAATTGTTGTGTCTTTAGTTCTATCTACCTAATTATATTGATTGGTGGAGTTTGAATCTGCTTGTTACTATTTCTTTTTAAGAAACTAGCTAGTATCTACTAACGTAGGCTTGAATCTTTAGTCTAATCAGATTCTTTTCAAGTCTGATAAACATGACTTTATATTATCTTTCTTAGAATTTAGAATTTGTTTGGTTAATGTTATGGATACCAATACTATTAGCAACTTAATAAGCTCTTCGAAGTTGCTTATATCATGTTACATTTAATTTTTAAATTGGAAAGCTTGTTTCAATCATACTAAAGTTATATCACACTACTTCAATGATCATGATCTGGATATGTCATTGTTATATCATAAATAGGATAGATAATAGATTTGATTTATCTCATGTTGAAAAAGTTTGATTGATTTATCAAATACTTTCCATATCCCATACAGGGCTTTCAGGTCCTATAGCAATCGTAAGTGTTGTACTGAGTTTCCTTCTTGACTTTTACAAAGTCAGACATCTCATCAAAGTTGAGGTAAGGCTGAACCTTGTCCTTAATGTAGAGAATGTAACAACTGGGTCCGTCATTATGGGTAGTCCAATCATGTCAAGTTTTAGAGTTAGAAAACTCTGGGTTTGGGAGTTTGAAATTTTGGGCTAGGCTAGCCTAGGCCAGTTTTTGAGAGAGGTGGAATCTAGGGAAATCTGAGTAAGGATTGGTCTATGTGTCTTGCTTTGAGCTAGTTTTCCATGCATCCAAGACATAAAGGATTCTGGGAGACTTTTCAAAATCGAGTTTGGGCAAGTAGAACTCCCAGAATTTCGTTTGATGGGAAAGGGTTATTTTGAGACGTCAGGGAAAGAAGGTGTGTTGTAAAATGGGCAAATTTTCGAGATTTCCAGACATTTTGTCCGTGATGAGCGCAATGGCTCAATCATAGCGACCTCCGCTATAATGGTAGCAAATACCGATATAGCGGTGGTCAAGGTGGTCAAGGCGGTCAATATCCTCTTAAGACCGCTATAGCGGGACCGCTATAGCGGGCCGACGGGTTTTTAATGCAGAAACTTCCCCAAAATAGTTTATGTTTCTACAATTCATTTTGGGAGAAGCGTTAGGCGATTCCAGGCATTTTTCTTCCTTATTCTGTCAAAATTCTTCCCTAAGGTAAGGTTATTGTTCCCTAATCTTTGTAATATATTTCCTATGCGGTAGAATTTCTAGGAGAAAATTTGGGGAAGGGTTGGAATAACCTAGGAATGGTAGGATTTGGGGAAGAAAGGGGCTTCCGAGCATGTATGTTCTTGGGTACTGATAAAAGTGTATTTTTATGATCATAGGTTGGTTAATTCTCTGTTTTTACCCGTAAAATTTATAGAACTCGGAGAATTAATTGTGGAAAAGCTCGGGAAAAGGGTGGGATGATCATGGGTGGCCTATGGTTTAGGGATTTGGTATAATCTGGGTAATGTGCAGGCCTTGTGTGTTAATTGTATGTATGTGTGTGTTGTTTTAGACCAAGAATGAGAAAGGAATCCGGAACACGGGAAAGCTCGGATTGAATAGAGCTTGGATTCATTTCGAGGTAGGTGATGGCTTACGATTTCTGTGAATGTTGTATATTCATGTGCTTGTATCTAGGTGATTGTGTGAATTACATTTCTTAGGGAAGTTGTGTAGAATGTCTAAGGTTCCTGCTTTACACCCTGTGGTTGAACGATATTTGCTTGTTGGTTTACAAGTTGTGTGTTCATGTATTTGACTGTGGATTATTGACATTCGGTTGGCTCGGGTACCATGCCTTGTACGGGTATTACAAAGGGTTGGCACGGGTACCACGCTTGGTACGGGTATAACAATTGGTTGGCACGGGTACCACGCCTGGTACGGGTTTACTTTTGTTTCATCATTGCATTGTTATTATTGTGTTGCATTGATTGATATTGATTCCGTGAGTGGACCGGGCTGCTTATTGAAATGTGTTATTTGTTTGGTGGTCCTTGAGATGCCGGGGGAATTCTGGTTAACTGTTGTGGTTGTCTTGTTTTAGGCCGGGTTGTCCATTGACATTTGTGTTAGTCTTGGTTTAGGGCGGGTTGTTCATTGACATTTGTGTTGGTCTTGGTTTAGGCCGGGTTGTCAATTGATATTTGTGTTGGTCTTGGTTTAGGTCGGGTTGTTCATTGACATTGTGTTGGTCTTGGTTTAGGCCGGTTTGATTCAAGGTACAAGTGTGTAGTCTAGAGGGGGGTCCCAGGGTGGGTCCGGGCTAGACGGAAAGGTGTAGTTAATGGTAAGTGGTGGTGGCTTAGAGTTAGGGGGGTGGATTTCATGCTGGAACATGCTAAGTAGAGACTGGGAGTCTAGGTGTGTCTGTGGCTATTATGCATGTTTTCCATACCTTCTACTTGGTATTATTGTACTGCTTATACACTGTTTATTTGGAAATCGGCTGATGATCCTACCAGTACACAGTGGTGGTGTACTGATACTGCACTTGCTTATGTTTTGCTGAGTACATGAAATCTTCCAGCGGATGAGACGAGACCTCATCTTTAGCGCCGACGATTTCTGACTTCAAGGGTGAGCTGTTTGATCAAGCTACCTTGGTCTTATCTTTAGAGTTGTAGTCCACTTGTTTCAGACTTGAACTATTTTGTATTTCATTTTTGGGGATGCATCGCCGTATTCTAGATATTGGTAGTATGTTTGGTACAACGACTTTCAGTTCCTAAGAGGGATTTCCGTAGGATTATTAATGGCATAGTTCTTTGCTTATTTAATTTCTAGTTTTTTTTCCTGTTTTCTGGTTTTAGGCTGTTAGTCTAGGCCAAGGGTTGAACTCTACTGGTTTGCTCATCTAGTGGTTGGGTGGGTGCTACTCAAGATGGTCTGGGTCATGACAAAGATGGTATCAGAGCCTAGGTTTGTTGATCTTGTCGTTCCAAACAGTCTAGTAGAGTCTTGCGGAATGGTGCGGAGACGTCCGTACTTTTCTTAGAGAGGATATGGGGCTTTAGGAAAAACTATCTATTTCTGTTTTCCTTCGTGCTATACTCAATTCCAATTGGTATCTGGTGATACAAATTAGTATCTAAGATCATTCACTCTTCTGTCCGCAGATGGTTACTACAAGGAACAATGGAGCAAGGCCAGCAGCGGGCCCGACAGTTCGTGGCAGAGGTAGGGGAAGGGGCAGGGGACTAGCAGGAGCCGCACCCGCCAGGGGTGGATCTCGGGCTGCTGTTGCACGCGAGGTAACCATTCCCCCACCTCAGGAGCATGTGGCTGTGGACGTAGAAGAAGCGGTTGTAGAGGATGAAGGGGCTCAGGCGGAGGCGGCACCGGTTGGGGGTGCAGGCCTTCTTACTATGACATCGGAAGCTTTTAAGTAGGATTGGGATATTCTGAGTGGGTTGGTTTGTGGTGGAGCCATACCCGCAGCTTATGCAAATCAGTCCTTGGATATTCAGCCAGCGGTTACTACCACACCTAGGATGGATGCAGCTTCTGGCACAAATGGCCTCCTCAAGTCAATACTAGGCCCAGTAATGACAGGGAATAAGCATGAGATGCTGACTAAGTTCCTTAAGCTGAAACCTCTAACGTTTTAGGGTACAGACAAGGACAATGCCTATGAGTTCATCCTGGATTGCCATGAGAGGTTGCACAAGTTTGGTATTGTATGCCAGCATGGGGTTGAGTTTGTCACTTTTCAGCTGCAAGGTGATGCCAAGCAGTGGTGGAGGTCTCATGTCGAATATCAGTCTTCTGTTTTACCTCTACTAACTTGGGAGCAGTTCCACGCATTGTTTCTAGAGAAGTACGTTCCCCGTACTTTGAGGGACTGGAAGAAGGATGAATTTCTGAACTTGAAGCATGGTAGCATATCGGTATCGGCTTATGAGGCTAAGTTCCATGCGTTGTCTCATTTTGCTACACAGATGTTGGGTTCCGAGGAGGAACGAGTCCGATTGTTCATCAAGGGTCTGAATAGTGAACTGCAGGTAATGTCAGTACATATGACTTCTTCAGGAAAGGGCTTTAATGATGTGGTGGATTATGTGACGAAGATAGAGGAAGTTAGGCAAGCGGGGCAGGCTAAGGCTTTAGCAAAGAAGCCCCAGAATGAGGAAAATTTTGGTGGTTCATACTCCAGGGGCCAACATCAGCAGGATTACCCAGCCCGTCCTATGCACTCAGCTCTGCCAGCTACTACAGGTGGTGTTTTGATCCTTTTTTGGTAAGGACGGAAAAACATGGGTTTGTTTATTGAAAAGTTCATTTCAAAAATCTAAGTCGAGGTTTCCAAAATATTTTCTCAATAAAAGCAAGAGTCGCCACTTAGTTTTTATAAAGTAAAAACTAAGATAAACTTATAAGGATTTTCAAAACCCCAAAACAGATAAAGATTTCAAAAATCGAGAATTTAAGGGTAAGGGTTCAAATTAATAATCTTGGAAGGGTATTACGGCACCAAGAGTATCCGCTAACTCGCGGTTGCCCGGGCTTGTTAAAAACACTAATTTATTGACTAACTTTTGAAAATGAGATAATATAACTTGAGAAGAAAAATGTCTTGTTTTTAATTAATTTGAGAAAGGCATAATAGATATAATTTGATAGAAAAGATGATTGGTTTTTGAAAGTGAAAACACATAAAGAGTTCATGTTTTAACCACGAAATGGAAAACAAGCTTGATAAGTGAAAGATGTTTAACATGAAGAAAATAATAAATGATTAAGGAAGATTTAAACAAGAAACGTTTTCATCTATTGGGGATAACTCAACTAAATTAAAGATGTTAGTTCAAGTTATGCAAGATAATTGAATTTACACAAATAAAAGAGGGAAAGTAGATGATTAAGCTTCTAGCTTAATTAAGACTTGTCTTAGTCTAAGTTATGGGCCCTCTTTGGGCCCACCGATGTTCTAGTCCAATTTTTGTATCTTTTAGTCCATTACACTTAGACTTGAGTCACATCTTTTCAACCTTTGCCCTTTTAGGGCTGCTGTTGCCGTTCTTATGCTCATGGGCTTGGCCCATTTTCTCAAACCAAGTCCATTTGGGACTGCTTCTGTTGCTACTGATTTTTATGGGTTGCTGCTGATGTGCCGGGATTCTACGGCACATTTGACACCTTTAACTAAGAATACTCGGTAGTTTTCAAGCAACTTTTGTGATTTTTGATGTTTTATTGTTATATTTGCAGGAAATGGAGCTAGAGATGGAAACGGAAGAAAAAATGTTCAAAAACCTCAACTGGTTAAGCCTGACGGCTGGCATGACTGACCGTCACACCTGTGACTGGCGGTCAACTAGGCCACCAGAACGAGACAGCAATTTCATTGAGCACTGCCTAGGAGTGACGGCCCATCTGACGGCCCGTCACTGGCCTGACGGACCGTCACCCAAACCACCAATATAAAAAGTTGTAAGTCGTCACCTGATGGACGACTTACCTGAGAATTTTCCTAGAAGGTCACTGTTTTGCTGTGACGGCTCAAGTGACGGCCTGTCACATGCATGACGGTCCGTCAGGCGACCCATCATGGCGAAGCGGGATTCCAAAAATTCTATTTTTGGACTTTATTTCCTGGATTACTATAAATACCCAGTGTTAGGGTTATTTTATTATTGATTTTACCAAATACGTTTTCTCATATTTTTGAGCGACTTTTTGAGAGGAAAAATATGACATACACGTTTTCTTCTTCTTCTTCGATTACTCTTGGGATTTTTGGCTTCTTGTTCTTGGATAATTGAAGTAAATTTCATTATATTTGTAAGAATCCTTCTCTTATTATGAATATGATTTTCTTCTATTTCTTTGATAACATGAGTAGCTAATCTCCCACAACTAGGGTTGTGGGAGCCATGGCAAAACTAACAATATAGATTCCGGGTAGCGTAGGGTTCAATTTATATGTTGTCACGTGGTTAATCATTCGTTATTTACGTTTTCTAATGGTTGCAAACATTAGAACATACCTAGGTTTGATTTTCTTGAACAAAGAGATTAAAACCGAGAAATTTTATTAACTAGGAGGATTCGAGACTACCAACTCTCGTCTTATGATTAATGTTGTAACTAGATTAATCTACTTGATTTTTAGGATTGAAATAAGAAAGTTCACCTTTTCAAGTTCGAGAGAATTGAAAAGGAAATTCGTCTATTTGGTTGAGAAATGTTTAGATGATACCATTAATTAAATCAGATCGTGATATACATATAGAAAGAACCCGGTTAAGCTTTGAGTCAAAATTGTTACGATGTCATGGTGAACACTTCCCTAGTTTATTCTCATACTGATTAATACTCGTTGAAACTCATAAATTATCATTTGCATTATTCAAATATTGATCACACAACCCCCCGCCCCCATTTACCGGAAACCATGATTATTAGTCATCTAATTCACTAACGACTTAATTTGCACCTTATTCCCTGTGGGATTGACCCCAACCTCTGTTGGGTTCTATATTTGACAGCGACCACTTATGCTTCTTAACTGAGGTGTAATTTGGGCGTATCAAATTTTGGCGCCGTTGCCGGGGAATATAGTTGTTTATTAAGTCCGGTGTATTTATTTGACTCCTAGTCATATTTCCTGCTTTTACTTTTATTTGTTGTTTTTGTTTGTTATAGGGTACAGAGTTGTGCATGCCAAGTACCCGACGCTCGGGTGAACTGATATTACCTTAGGACCCTGAGCTTGCTAAAACTCTAAGGCACAACATGAACGCACAACAACAAGAGGCAGCAGGATTAGCTGCAGATCAGCAGGCCCAACAACACTTAAATGTTGATGATATTGAGGACGATGTTGGGCTGGATGATGAGGCTGCAGTGGGTGATGGTAGAGCTACGGAGCATGTTGAAAATATAGCCCCCGCAAACCAAAGGTAGTAGCAAAGGGGTTGAGGTCGACAGCAACCAAGGTAATTTGCTTTGGATGATGATAAGGATATCGACTTAGATGGAGTTGGTGCCACGGGCGCTATTGCGCTTCCTCCGCTATCGCCTAGGGCCAAGTTCAACATTACTAGCACAATGCTCTAGCTGTTGAACTTAAAGGGATTGTTCCATGGTGTGGCTGGTGATGATCCAAACCGACACCTAATGAATTTTGTGGGTATCTACAAGTCGTTCGAATTGCCTGGAGTAAGTCAGACAACGATCAGGCTCAGGTTGTTTCCGTTGTCTTTGTCTGATGAGGCAGCATTATGGTTGACAGAGCTAACCCCCGACTCTATCACAACCTGGGGAGAGTTTAAAGGAGCTTTCCTAGAAAGGTTATTTCCTCCCTCTAGGATGATACAGTTGAGGGATGAAATTAACAACTTCAGACAACAACCTCATGAGGCTTTACATGAGACTTGGTTGTGGTTCAAGAAAAAGCTGACACAATGCCCGAACCATCAGTTGAGTGACAACTTCCTAATGCAGACATTCTACAGGGCACTGAATTCGGCTACCAAGCCGACACTGGATAATGCAGCAGGTGGAGCATTTATGGGTCTCACTTTTATTGAGGCCACAACTATTTTGGACCGGCTCACAAAAACCAATACGTCCTGGCATACACGGGATACATAGGTAGCAGCTAGAACTTATACAGTTGGTATGTCAGCAGAGCAGCGCAGGAAAGAGGAAGAGCGGGACCAAGATATGGACCATCTGAAAACGCAAATGGACCTACTGACAAACCACTTATTGTCAGGAGGTATTGAGAAAGTGAAAGTTGTGGGTTCCCAAAGTAGAGCAGCAGAGTCTGGGTCTGATGAGGAGGCCAATTATTTGGGTGGTTTCCAGGCTTATGGTCAAGGAAACCAAGGTCGGAACAATTACTATGAAAAGTCGGGTTATAAATTGGAGGAGCAAAGACGATAGAGGTGGATTATACATACCACCTGGGAATCGTGACAAAGCTAGCAATGAGTCAAGTATGTCCAAACTAGATAATATGATGGATAAGATGCTATTGAAGGTAGAATCGACTGACTCCGGGGTAAAGGAGATGAGGACTGAGTTATCAAAAATGAGTCAGGTAGTGGATTCACATTCCACCTCGATCAAGCAATTAGAGCAACAAGTGAGTCAAATCTCAGCGTCTCTAAATCAAAGGAAGACAGGTACCTTGCCGAGTGACACCATTCAAAACCCTAGGAATGATGGGAGTTGTATGGCGATCACTACGAGAAGCGGTAAAATATTATCAGAATCACATCCGGTAATTCAGATTCAGAAAAATAATGTTGCCGAGGAAGATGAGTTAGTAGATACTGAAAATATGGTCGATGAGGGTGTGAGAGTATCTGTTGAAAAACCCATTGTGGTAGAGGATGCTACTCAAGTGCTCACGGATAATAGCAAGGAAGTTGAAAAACTTCCAACTATGATGCCTCGGCCACCGCCTCCTTTCCCACAACGGTTGAAGAAGAAAGTGAAAGATAGCAAGTTTCTAAATTTCATGACCATGCTCAAGCAGATATCAGTGAACATCCCACTGGTGGACGCTCTTGAACAAATGCCAGGATATGCCAAGTTCATGAAGGACTTGATTACCAAGAAGAGGTCAGTGAGTTTTGAACCAGAAGATAACCTTCACCACTGCAGTGCTATTTCTTCAAGATTGTTAGTGGAAAATAAGGAAGATCCAGGTGCTTTTACTATTCCCTGTACTATTGGGAAATTCAACTTTGAAAAAGCCTTATGTGATCTTTGTGCTAGAATCAACTTGATGCCGCTAGCAGTCTATAAACAGTTGGGTTTGGGAGCTCCCAAACCAACTACCATGAGGGTGTTAATGGATGACCATTCAGTAAAGCGACCGGTGGGAATATTGTATGATGTGCTGGTAAAGATTGGTAAGTTTATATTCCCAGCTGACTTTGTAATCTTAGATTGTGAAGTGGACTTTGAAGTTTCCATAATCTTGGGACGACCATTGTTAGCCACTCCAAGAGTGTTGGTTGACATGGAAAGAAACGAACTGACATTCAGATTAAACAATGAATTGGTCAAGTTTGATGTGTGTAAATTGATGAAGCCACCAAGAGACATGAGGGTGGTCTCGGTTATCAATGTTATTTATGAAGACCCTATGGATGTGCATATTGAGGAGAAGGGTTTTGTTGAGACCCTAGCTGTTATGAGAATGATGTTGGGATCACAAGAAGAAAAACTTATAGAGGAAGGCGGTGAGAACAAATCAAGAAAAAGAAAACACCGCAAGAGAACCAGCAAAGAAAAAGAGTTAGAAAGAGTAAAGAAGTTGTCTCGACTAGCTGAGGAGCCGATAAAAGAGAAAGTTGGAGCTCAACAGGATGATGTCGCTTGCACCTATTCCAGCGATTGCTCCTGCTTTGGAGACCCTGGTGGTCTCGAACATCATGCCAGACTCTGAGTCCTATGGGCTTCACAGGTATTCCTTTCTCTCACAGTTTTAGCTTTCACATGTATGCATTAGGGACAAGGCATGAGTCTAAGTTGAGGGTGTTGGGATACCTGTGAGTCTTTCACCACCGAGGGTTTTTGTTGCCATGTTTCTTTTCCCTACGGTGTGCTATCTAGTAGAACCGGCATGTTTAGGTTGTCATTTTAAATTTTGTTAGTGTTGATTTTTGGTGTCTATAGCAAGCATGGCTTTTTGGAAAGTTGAACTAAAAGGAGCCCCCTCTGAAAAAGTTGATTTTGTACTTATGTTTGAAACGATTAACTATTCTGGATCCTTGAATATCATTGTGTGGTTGTGATGGTAATAGTTATGCTTAAGACGAGTTGTTGTTTTGATAGTTAGTAGTGGTATGGTTTCTTGGTGCCAAGTGTGTGTGAGCGTTTTTTCTATAAAATATTATTCTGTGCATGCATCTAGAACTTGCCTGGCCTATGTTGTTATGTTTGAAGTTTGGTTGCTTAGTAAAGGATCACAGGCCCTTTTTGTGTGCAGTCCACTTAGCGTATAAGACCGTCCAAATGCAAATAATCCCTTTTATCCCTGTTTGAGCCATAATTGACCCTATTCTTTCAATAACCTATCACCATTTCTTTTTAACTTTGAATCCCTATTTTGGCCCTGGTCCTTCCTTGGACATCGTGCACCTCAACTCAGGCAATCAGTCTAAGTTGAGGGTGGTAGTATAGAGGTAAATGATAAGAAAAAGAGGATGGATAAGTGATACGCCCAAATTACGACTCCAATTATGAAGCGTAAGCGGTCGTCGTCAAATATAGAACCCAACCAAGGTTGGGGTCGATATTACAGGGAATAAAGTGTAAATTAAATCGTTAGGAATTTAGTTGACTAGTAATCGATAGTTT
The DNA here is from genome assembly GCA_003996215.1 of Jaltomata sinuosa. NCBI lineage: Eukaryota > Viridiplantae > Streptophyta > Magnoliopsida > Solanales > Solanaceae > Jaltomata > Jaltomata sinuosa. Next base: position 12,133 of record QJPP01002597.1, on the reverse strand, counting down.
CCGGTAATTTGGGGGGGGGGTTTAAATGTAAAGTTTGCACAAGTTAAATAACAAGCAGCAAATTTTCAAGAGTTTACAATCAATGTGAGAATGAACTAGGAAAGTGTTCACCATGACATCGTAACAATTTCGACTCAAAGCTTAACCGAGTTCTTTCTATATATATATCACGATGTGATTGAATTAATGGTATCATCTAAACGTTTCTCAACAAAATAGACGAATTTCCTTTTCAATTCTCTCGAACTTGAAAAGGTGAAATTTCTTATTTCAACCCTAAACATCAAGTAGTTTAATCTAGTTACATCATTAATCATAAGATGAGAGTTGGTAGTCTCGAATCCTCGTAGTTAATCAAATTTCCTGGTTTTAATCTCTTTGTTCAAGCAAATTAAACCTAGGTATGTTCTAATGTTTGCAACAATTAGAAAACGTAAATAATGAGTGATTAACCACGTGACAACATATAAATTGAACCCAATGCTACCCTGAATCTACGTTGTTACTCTTGCCATGGATCCCACAACCCTAGTTGTAGGGAGTTTAGCCACTTATGATAGCAAAACGAAGTAAATAAATAATAGCATTCATATGAGAAAAACGAATTCTTACAATAGAAAATTAGTACTTTACTTTGAACTTCGTAGAATCCCAGCACCAATGGTGAAAATCCCAAGAACAATGGAAGAAGAGGAAGAAAAACGAGTTTGTGTCGTGTTTTATCCAGTCAAAACTCGTTCAAAGCGTCTCACAAAGTATTAGTTAATGAATAATAAAATAACCCTAACACAGGGTATTTATATTAGTCCAGGAAATTAAGTCCAAAAATAGAATTTTCAGAATCCCGTGTCGCGTTGACGGGTCGCCTGACGCGCCGTCAAGCATGTGACTGCCCGTCAAGTGAACTGTCAGTCTTAGTCACTGGCTGAACTTCGACTTTCAAAGCTTGATGTCTTCCCTGATGGTCCGTCAGATCTGTGACGAGCCATCAAGCCATCCGTTGCCACTCTCCAGTGAAATTTTCTGGTAAGTCGTTGGGCCTGTGACGACTTGCTGGAAAATTCTGGTAAGTCATCCGCCCAGTGAAGACTTGCTAGTAAATTGACTGTTTAGCTTGACGGTTTGTGTGACGACTTATCAAAACCTTGACGATTCATCAAGTGAGTCATCACACTAACCAGTAGAGCCCTTTAGTGTCAAAAATCCATCTTTTTCAGTTTTGGTTCACGTTCCTGCAAGTTAAACATAAAACCCATCAAAAACAACAACGGTTGCTTGAAAACTCACGATTATTCTTAGTTAAAGGAGTCAAATATGTCGTAGAATGCCGACACATCAACACCCTCAACTTAAAACGTTCGCTTGTCCTCAAGCAACATGACAACAAAAACACAAAGACGACTCATTTAAGAAAACAAACACGTGTCACTAGCAAATCATGGCCATTCAACAGCTTATTAAATTTATATCAAGCCCCCCCGGTAACACACAAATGTATGAAAAGCTAACTTGCAAGGATCCAAACATGTCATTCTGATATGATAGAATATTCTACATACACACACAACAGCTATCCCAACAGTCAATAGATAATACAGAAATCTCGGTGCCCTCACAACAAAGAAGTCCCAAACACAAGATTTGGGACTAGGTAAGGCGCTCACACTCACAAACAATTTCAAACAATGCACATGCGATGCCATAAGCTTTCCCTTGCTATCCTATTTCAGTTTTTCAGATAGCCACTCAGGATCACATCATGACTTGTTTTAGCTTGTAATGTGGCTTTGGGTGCAGGTAGGATACATTTAGGGGTTAGTGACTAATCCCTCCTTGGAATCACCGACCTACTATTTCCACTTAACTTTTATTCGTCCATCCATTCACCTTTTTATTCCCTTCTTTCTAGCTACAGGTGTGGCCTCTTTATTTTGACAATTCTTTTTCATCTCTTTTTCGTTTCTTTTTCTTTCTTTTCTTAGGCACACACCCGAAATTTTCATTCTATCCACAACCAATCTTATCCATCCTATTTTTCTTATCATTTACCTCTATAGTAGCCACCCTCAACTTAGGTTGATTGCCTGAGTTGAGGTGCACGATGTCCAAGGAAGGACCAGGGCCAAAATAGGGATTCAAAGTTTAAAAGAAACGGTGACAGATTATTGATAGAATAGGGTCAATTATGGCTCAAACATGGATCAAAGGGATTATTTGCATTTGGAAGTGAACTGTACACAAAAAAGGGCCTGTGATCCTTTCCTAAGAAACTAACTTCAATCCTAAAAAAATAGACCGGGCAAGTTCTAGATGCATGCACAGAGTAAGAGTTTATAACAATAAGCTCACACACACTTTGCACCAAGAAACCATACAACTACCAACTATCAAAACAACAGTTCAGCTTAAGCACAATTGTTACAATCACATCCATTCAATGACATTCAGAGATCCAGAACAGTCAATCATTTCAAACACAAGTATAAAATCAACTTTTTCAGAGGGGGCTCCTTTTAGTTCAACTTTCCAAAAAGCCATGCTTGCTATAGACACCAGAAAACAACATAAACAAAATTTAAAATGACAACCTAAACATGCCGGTTCTACTAGATAGCACAACAGAGGGAAAAGAAACACGGCAACAAAAACCATCGGTGGTGAAAGACTCACAGGTATCCCAACACCCTCAACTTAGACTCATGCATTGACCCTAATGCATACATGTGAAAGCTAAAACTGTGAAAGAAAGGAATACATGTGAATCCCATAGGACTCAGAGTCTGGCATGATGTTAGAGACCACCAGGGTCTCCAAAGCAGGAGCAATCGCTGGAATAGGTGCAAGCGACATCATCATGTTGAGCTCCAACTTTCTCTTTTATTGGCTCCTCAGCTAGTCGACACAACTTCTTTACTCTTTCTAACTCTTTTTCTTTTCTGGTTCTCTTGCGGTGTTTTCTTTTTCTTGATTTCTTCTCACCGCCTTCCTCTATAGGTTTCTCTTCTTGCGATCCCAACATCATTCTCATAACAGCTAGGGTCTCAACACAACCCTTCTCCTTAATATGCATATCCATAGGGGCTTCATCAATAACATTGATAACCGAGACCACCCTCATGTCTCTTAGTGGCTTCATCAATTTACACACATCAAACTTGACCAATTCATTATTTAATCTGAATGTCAGTTCGTTTCTTTCCATGTTGACCAACACTCTTGCAATGGCTAACAATGGTCGTCCCAATATTATGGGAACTTCAAAGTCCACTTCACAATCTAAGATTACAAAGTTAGGTGGGAATATAAACTTACCAATCTTTACTAGCACATCATACAATATTCTCATCGGTCGCTTTACTGAACGGTCAGCCATTAACACCCTCATGGTAGTTGGTTTGGGAGCTTCCAAACACAACTGTTTATAGACTGCTAGCGGCATCAAGTTGATGCTAGCACCAAGATCACATAAGGCTTTTTCAAAGTTGAATTTCCCAATAGTACAGGGAACAGTAAAAGCACCTGGATCTTCCTTATTTTCCACTAACGATCTAGAAGAAATAGCACTGCAGTGGTGGAGGTTATCTTCTGGTTAAAAGCTCACTGACCTCTTCTTGGTAATCAAGTCCTTCATGAACTTGGCATATCCTGGCATTTGTTCAAGAGCGTCCACCAGTGGGATGTTCACTGATATCTGCTTGAGCATGGTCATGAAATTTAGAAACTTGCTATCTTTCACTTTCTTCTTCAACCGTTGTGGGAAAGGAGGCGGTGGCCGAGGCATCATAGTTGGAAGTTTTTCAACTTCCTTGCTATTATCCGTGAGCACTTGAGTAGCATCCTCTACCACAATGGGTTTTTCAACAGATACTCTCACACCCTCATCGACCATATTTTCAGTATCTACTAACTCATCTTCCTCGGCAACATTATTTTTCTGAATCTGAATTACCAGATGTGATTCTGATAATATTTTACCGCTTCTCGTAGTGATCGCCATACAACTCCCATCATTCCTAGGGTTTTGAATGGTGTCACTCGGCAAGGTACCTGTCTTCCTTTGATTTAGAGACGCTGAGATTTGACTCACTTGTTGCTCTAATTGCTTGATCGAGGTGGAATGTGAATCCACTACCTGACTCATTTTTGATAACTCAGTCCTCATCTCCTTTACCCCGGAGTCAGTCGATTCTACCTTCAACAACATCTTAGCCATCATATTCTCTAGTTTGGACATCCCTGACTCATTGCTAGCTTTGTCACGATTCCCAGGTGGTATGTATAATCCACCTCTATCGTCTTTGCTCCTCCAATCACCTTGTTCTCGACTCTTATAACCCGACTTTTCATAGTAATTGTTCCGACCTTGGTTTCCTTGGCCATAAGCCTGGAAACCACCCACATAATTTGCCTCCTCATCAGATTCAAACTCTGCTGCTCTACCTTGGGAACCAACAACTTTCACTTTCTCCATACCTCCTGACAACAAATGTTTTATCAGTAGGTCCATTTGCGTTTTCAGATGGGCCATATCTTGGTCTCGCTCTTTCTCTTTCTTGCGTTGTTCCGCTGACATACCGACTGCATAAGTAGTAATAGCTACCTCTGTATCTCGTGTATGCCAAGCCCTGTTGGTTTTAGTGAGCCAGTCCAAAATAGTTGTGGCATCGATAAAGGTAAGACCCATAAATGCTCCACCTGCTGCATTATCCAGTGTCGGCTTGGTAGCCAAATTCAGTGCCCTGTAGAATGTCTGCATCAAAAAATTATTGGTCAACTAATGGTTTGGGGATTGTGTTAGCTTTTTCTTGAACCGCAACCAGGTCTCATGTAAAGCCTCATGAGGTTGTTGTCTGAAGTTGCTAATTTCATCCCTCAACTGTATCATCCTAGAGGGAGGAAAGAACCTTTCTAGGAAATCTCCTTTCAACTCTACCAGGTTATGATACAGTCAGGGGTTAGCTCTGTCAACCATAATGCTGTCTCATCAGACAGAGACAACAGAAATAACCTGAGCATGATCGCTGTCTGACTTACTCCAGGCAATTAGAACGACCTGCAGATACCCACAAAATTCATCAGGTGTCGATTTGGATCATCACCAGTAACACCACGGAACAGTCCCTTTAAGTTCAACAGGTGGCGCATTTTGCTAGTAATGTTGAACTTAGCCCCAGGCGATAGCGGAGGAAGCACAATAGCGCTCTTGGCACCAACTCCATCTAAGTCGATATCCTCATCATGATCCAAAGCAAATTGCCTTGGTTGCTGTCGACCTCTACCCTTCTGCTGCTGCCTTTGGTTTGCGGGGGCTATATTCTCAACACGCTCCACAGCTCTACCATCACCCGCTGCAGCCTCATCATCCAGCCCAACATTGTCCTTAATATCATCAACATATAAGTGTTGTTGGGCCTGCTGAGCTGCAGCTAGTCTTGTTGCCTCTTTTTGTTGTGCGTTCATGTTGTGCCTTAGAGTTCTAGCAAGTTCAGGGTCCTAAAGTAATATCGGTTCACTCGAGCGTCGGGTACTTGGCATGCATAACTCTGTACCCTCTAACAAACAAAAACAACAAATAAAAGTAAAAGTAGGAAATATGACTAAGAGTCAAATAAACACACCGGACTTAATAAACAACTGTATTCCCCGGCAACGGCGCCAAAATTTGATATGCCCAAATTACGACTCCAATTCTTAAGCGTACGCGGTCGTCGTCAAATATAGACCCCAACCAAGGTTGGGGTCGATACCACAGGGAATAAAGTGTATATTAAGTCGTTAGGAATTTAGTTGACTAGTAATCGATAGTTTCCGGTAATTTAGGGGTGGGGAGTTTAAATGTCAAGTTCGCAAAAGTTAACTAACAAGCAGCAAATTTTTAATAGTTTACAATCAATGTGAGAATGAACTAGGGAAGTGTTCACCATAACATCTTAACAATTTCGACTCAAAGCTTAACCGAGTTCTTTCTATATGTATATCACGATGTGATTGAATTAATGGTATCATCTAAACGTTTCTCAACCAAATAGACGAATTTCCTTTTCAATTCTCTCGAACTTGAAAAGGTAAAATTTCTTATTTCAACCCTAAACATCAAGTAGATTAATCTAGTTACAGCATTAATCATAAGACGAGAGTTGGTAGTCTCGAATCCTTGTAGTTAATCAAATTTCCTGGTTTTAATCTCTTTGTTCAAGAAAATCAAACCTAGGTATGTTCTAATGTTTGCAACAATTAGAAAACGTAAATAACGAATGATTAACCACGTGACAACATATAAATTGAACCCAATGCTACCCGGAATCTACGTTGTTACTCTTGCCATGGATCCCACAACCCAAGTTGTAGGGAGTTTAGCCACTCATGCTAGCAAAACGAAGTAAATAAATAATAGTATTCATATGAGAAGAAAGAAATCTTACAATAGAAAATTAGTACTCTACTTTGAACTTCGTAGAATCCCAGCACCAATGGTGAAAATCCCAAGAACAATGGAAGAAGAGGAAGAAAAATGAGTTTGTGTCGTGTTTTCTCCTCTCAAAACTCGTTCAAAGCGTCTCACAAAGTATTAGTTAATGAATAATAAAATAACCCTAACACAGGGTATTTATAGTAGTTCAGAAAATAAAGTTCAAAAATAGAATTTTCGGAATCCGGCGTCGCGTTGACGGATCGCCTGACGGGCCGTCAAGCATGTGACTGGCCATCAACTTAACGGTTCTAGGGAAGTGAACTAGGGAAGTGTTCACCATGGCAATGGTAACAATGTCGATTCTAAGCTTAACCGGGTTCTTTCTATATGCGTGTCACGATGTGATTGAATTAATGGTATCATCTAAACGTTTCTCAACCAAATAGACGAATTTACTTTTCAATTCTCTCGAACTTGAAAAGGTGTGCTTTTAGATTTCAATCCTAAACATCAAGTAGATTAATCTAGTTACAGCATTAATCATAAGACGAGAGTTAGTAGTCTTGAATCCTCGTCGTTAATCAAGTTTCCCGGTTTTAATCTCTTTACTCAAGCAAATTAAACCTAGGCATGTTCTAATGTTTGCAACCACTAGAAAACGTTAAGCATGAATGATTAACAATGTGACAATCATATATATTTAACCTGTCGCTACCCGAAATCTATATCGCTACTTTAGCCATGGCTCCCACAACCCTAGTTGTGGGAGTTTAGTTAATTATGCTAGAAGAATAAGAGAAGAAAGTCATATTCATAATAAGGAGAAGAGATTCTTACAATATAATGAAAATAATCTTCAAATATCCAAGAACAAGAAAAACCAAGATCCCAAGAACAAATCAAGAACACGAATTCAAGAACAAGAAAACGTGTTCTTGCTCTCCAAAATTGACTAAAAACTCTTCTAAAACTATTGGGTAATGAATTGATAAAATAAACTGTCACGACCCAATTTCTCGGTCATGATGGCACCTACAACCCCCGGTAGGTGAACCAATCCCCGTAGCCCAGAACTGTTAGTAATGGGCTACTATCTAGCAAATAAGGGAACATTACGAATAAAATAGATAACAGGGATATAAATATATACATATGCGGAAACTAAACCAAACCCCAAGACCTGGTATCATAGTATAGAGCCAAACTACATACATGGAGTGCAAATAAACCAAAACTATATATACAGATGTCTCTGAATGGTAATAGAGAACATGAAGCAAAAGATAAACTTAAAGCTAAGCTCCGATCGCCAAGAGCTCACCCTCAGCCTGAAGTAAGTCTCCAACAGATCCAAGCACGAATCAACGGCCCTAAGCGATGGCCACGCTAGGATCTGCACCCAAAGATGCAGATGGGTAGAGTGAGCCACATGCAAGCTAAGTACGAGTAGGTATCATAGGGCCGATGGGCACATATAAGATAAAAGCGTAGTAATAGACAGAATAGAAGCAAGTAGTCACAGAAATCAACGAAAGGTACACAGGCACTAGCCCAGAGGGAAATCAACAGAACGCACATGTGAGGGATAGTAAGCAGAATATACACACCATAGGCCGCAGGTGATAAGTAAGAAAGCAACACACCTGGGTCCTTGCAAAACAGTGTAATAGCAAATAAGTTTACGAAATGGATGGTGGTATACGTACACGTCGTGTAAGAGAAGAGAGAAGAGTAATAATAGGCATGCTCAAGACATTAAATCAAACTCAATATCATACCCATCTCATACTTATCCATAATAGAGAACAATTCTGTAAGTAAATAGCAAAAGTCTACCTACAGTCCGCCGGCCGCCCATACAACCGAGGAACACAAACAAGTGAAAACAAACCCTCCGGCATCCCATACTACCGGAGCGTACAATCAACAAACAACAAACAAGGGTGGAGCCTCAAACAATGAATGATATGATGCATGAAGATCTCAGTACATGGTATCTCTGTATGTACCTCCTCCGGCGCCGATCCGGCCCAGCAGGTAGGTTCCATGGAAGGACACTGCCGTATACCTCTACTCCACCGTATACCCCTCCTGCTGTCACACACAGGCCGTAGCCCCTGCCGGTCGGATGGCAAGGTCCATGGAGGTCCCAGACCCATACTCAAAACTCAAGTATCAACACATGTCGTCGGTATTAGGATGAGACCCAGTCTCGAATATGCATGCCCAGACCCTGTCCAGGACTAAAAATAGTAGGAAAATATCTCAAAAACCCCTCCAAGGGTGCCCGGGCATAACCGGGTCTAAACAGTAAAAAGTCATCTCAGGTGCTCGGTCCGACCGAGACTAAAAATCATCTCAAGCAGCAAGAAAACTCAACTAGCACTCCGGCCCTGCCGAGTCTAGCGTAGTAGTAAAACTGGTGTTTTAAAACATAATTTACTCTCTTTTGCCCAAGAATACTCATAAGTCAAATCAACCATTTCCAAATCATTTCCATCAAAAATGGGCCCCCCGGGCCATGCAAGGTTTAGAAAACAGTGCTAGTAGGCCCGAAGCCAAGACCACAGTAAAACATGGATAAAACCTCTTTATATGCATGGAAATGGTATGATCACACACAATAGCTGTCCCGCAGCTCACAATCAACCTATCGACCCTGCACAGGCCCACAGCTACTCAGCAAGCATAACCAGCCTAGAAGGATAATTCTATGCCCGAGACTCGCGGACATTCCCAAAATCCCACCTTCTATGTTCCAGAGTCAACAAGGCCTCACAGGACCACAAGGGTAAATAAAATATAACGACAAGTACTACAAGCAACGGAGGAACAAAAGTAGGCGGACATGAATAACGCGGTCAAGGTCTGTGGTGCCAACCTAATAATCCAACCCAAGGATGCCCATTAATACAATTTTATTTTATATATACGGAGTCTAGGGAAAATAAACCCTAACCTACCTGTCGTACGACGACAAGCTGCTAGAACAACGATGTCCAAGCTCGAACCACTCCAAGAAAATCCAAAACTAAATCGGAATCGGAATCAGATTTGGGATGGAACAACTTGACGTAGATAATTAACTTCTTTTCGATGCTCTCGTACCACACCACTTGGATAATCCACAAATTCTCTTTTACACAGTGTGATATATCAACATGCGTGATGTAGCGTACTTGATGTGTTTGTTGAGAGAAATGAACTCATTCTCCATTAACCATGTTCAGTACTTATTTACATGATGTAAAGTTTATAAAAGTTAGGCAGAAAACACTTTCTTAAAATGGATATATCAACCCTTCCACTATCTTCAGCACTTAGTCATCGAATGACTATGCAATTGACACTACGTGTTAATGTGGTGTCAATCCAATTATTTCACTCCCCAATATATATCTATTCGGGTATTGCATAAATTCGTGGTATAATAAATATAATTTTTGAATATACCACAATCTTTAGAAAATTATTTCAAACAAAACCTACTATATTATAAACATAATTTTCAACATAACTAAATTTACTATCTCCGTTAAAATATTACAATGTATAAAAACTTTATAAAATAAATACATATACAATTATATCGTAACAAAAATACTTTTCATAAAACTTTAAAATATTTTGAAAAGGTAATAATAATATAATATAACTTCCTACCACCTTCAACTTTTAAATAAAATACTTTCAAATACGCACGATTTCGATACTCAAGAATTCTCTCGGGATCCTCCCTTATTTTTTATAACTGTTTCGGAACTGAAATGGCGTCTTAAAACGTGAAGTTGAGGCTTAAATCGAGTTTAACCCGACCCGATTCGCGACCCGGTTCGCAACCCGTTTTCTGCCAGACAGTCCGCGGTAAAACAGTCATAACTTTTTACTCCGAGATCATTTGGACGTGAGGTTTTGTGCGTTGGAAACTAGACTCGTAGACCTTCGATTTGGTATTTCGGGGACTTCTAACTCTTTATATATTGAGAGAAAAGCCCTGATACATTTGACCCAAGTTCAGAAAATTTGTTAAAGGTCTTACGATATCTTTTGTCGATTTGCTTGACTTCAAAACTTAAACGTGGAAATGACCGGAAGGGTCATTACATCATCCACTACTAAAAAGGGCTTTCGTCCTCGAAAGTCAAGGTCAAGGGGGTACCTGAAGGCTAAAATAGCTGCGGATACTGATCCCGCATATCTCTCTCGGTCTCCCAGGTAGCCTCCTCGACTGGACGGTGCCTCCACTGAACCTTAACAACCGGGATCTCTCGAGACCTCAATCTCCTGACATCTCTGGCCAAAATAGCTGCCGGCTCCTCAGCAAAGGCTAAACCCTCATCCAACTGAACTGAATCCCACTGTAACACATGAGACTCATTTGGGATATACTGACGCAACATCGAAACATGAAACACAGGATGTATAGCTGAAAACATCGGAGGTAAGGCTAACTGATAGGCAACGCTACCAACCCTCTGCAGATTCTCAAATGGCCCAATGTACCTGGGGCTGAGCTTGCCCCGTCTACCAAATCTCATCACGCCCTTCATGGGCGATACACGGAGAAACACCAAGTCACCGACACTAAACTCTAAGGCGCGAAGCCTACGATCAGCATAACTCTTCTGCCTGCTCTGAGCTGCCCGAAGTCTGTCCTGAATCACTCAGACTCGGTCTAAGGAATCTCGAAACAAATCTGTGCTCTGTGGCCCAGCACTAAAACCCTCAAACCAACCTATCGGTGATCTGCAACGCCTGCCATACAAAGCCTCAAAAGGTGCCATGCCGATACTAGAATGAAAGCTATTATTATAAGCAAACTCCGCCAAGGGAACAAACTGATCCCAAGAACCTCCAAAGTCAAGAACACAGGCCCGAAGCTTGTCCTCCAGGACCTGAATGGTCCTCTCGGACTGGCCATCTGTCTGAGGGTGCAAAAGCGGTACTAAGGTGAACCTCTGTACCCAAATCTCGCTGAATAGCCCTCAAGAACTGAGATGTAGACTGGGTGCCGCGGTCTGAAATGATAGAAGCCGGGACCCCATGCAACCGAACAATCTCACGAAGGTAGATCTGAGCTAACCTCTCTGCGCCATAAGACGTCTGAACTGGCAAGAAATATGCTGACTTAGTCAGCCTATCAACAATCACCCATATGGAATCAAACCCATGAGAAGTACGAGGCAAACCAACAACGAAGTCCATAGTAATCCCTTCCCACTTCCACTCAGGAATGGGAAGTCGCTGCATCAAACCACCAGGTCTCATGTGCTCGAACTTAACCTGCTGGCAGTTCAAGCACCGAGATACAAACTCTGCTATATCCCGCTTCATACCACTCCACCAGTAAAGTTGTCTCAAGTCTCTATACATCTTTGTTGTGCCAGGGTGAATGGAGTATCTAGTACAATGTGCCTCATGAAGTATCAACTGAATCAAATCACTAATCCTCGGAACACAAAGGCGACTATCAAACCTCAGAACCCCGAAGTATCAACTGAATCAAATCACTAACCCTCGGAACACAAAGGCGACTATCATACCTCAGAACCCCATCTGAATCTAGAGTAGCCCGACTGGTCTCACCCTGAACAACCCGATCACGAAGGTCACACAACTGCTGCTCCTCAAACTGACGGCTCTGAATCTGATCAATCAAAGTAGAACGAACCTCAACACTGGCGAGAACTCTGCTAGGATCCGACAAGTCAAGCCTAACCA